>VXAC01003393.1:1000734-1186771 GCA_013399225.1 Rhipidura dahli
TTTTTTTTGCTTTAAAATTGAGCTTGAGAGCAATAATGAAGAGCCAGAGGTTGCCCAAAGGTGTAACAGAAAAAACCCAACAAACTAGTCAGTCTAGTGTGGTTACAGTTCATGGGTAGATCACCAGAAGTGTTATCAGCAGTGACAGCTCATTTCTCCATCACTGGCTGTTGTTTTTCGGCTCGCTGGGGGCCACCTCTCTCCAGTCCTCAGCAGCTCCCGCAGGAGTCCTGGCCAGCCCAGTTCGGGGAGAGGCCGTCCCGGAGCCCTGCGCTGCCTGAGCGCTGGTCCTGGAGCGGCGGTGGCCGCTGCTCTGAGGGTAACAGACGGACGGACCACTTTGCCTTTTAAAATAAACAACTTTATTCCTCACACAGGAACAAAGAGAAAACTAGAAGGGAAAATGGCAAATGACCCTGACTCGTTCCTGCCAGATCGCTTATGCCCTCAGTTAGGGAGACAAGCCAATGGCTGATGGGGGAATAGTCACCTGGCCAATACAGAGCCAGCAGGGGAGGAGCAGAGACAAACAGGGACTTTGGGCAACTTGAGACCTCCAGTGTGATGCATATTCATCCAGCCTTATGCAAAGGCATCAGCTAACCTGGGACAAACCCCGGATGCTGGCGGTAAAACCCCCCGCCGCTCCTTGACTGCTGGCACTGCTACAACTGGCAAATTCAGCTAAGAAGATAAAGGATGTGATTCACTGGAATAAATGAAAATACACTAATAAACTATAGCTGACTTGCAACTATGCACAATTTGTCTGTGCATGTAAATTCTTTCATCCTTATACTCCCATTTCACTTGAGCAGTACTTTTTTCCCTCTTTGTTTGTTTTGAATCTATATTTGTACTGCTTCTTATGCCTGTGGTAGCACAAAACTAAAAACTTCATTCCATGTCATACCTCTCTAGCACGACCAAAGCTTGCTGGCAGGATGGCAGAGCTAGAACTGACGCACAGCTTTGCTTAGTGTGGTGCAGAAGTTTCCAGCCTGCTAGAGCGTTGCACAACCTCAGTTGTTGCCAGGTCTGTCAAGGCAGAGCCATTTAGTGGAGCTGCAGACAGATCCTTCAGATAAATACTTGAGTGCAGAAACATCTTGGCTCTCCAGCCTCTGCCAGAAACCAGCTGTTCTCAAGGTCTGGTCTCCTGCCTGGGAGTGTGGGACCAGCATCAGGAGGCAAAAAGCCTCTGTTGATGAAAAGCACGCTGAAGTGAAATGTGCCACAGGTGAATATACATTAAGGAGATGAGATAGGTTTGGATGAGTGCAGTTAGTGAGAAAGATGAGCAGATTGGTGTAAGGGTAGAGCTGGGCTCCCACTGTGTTAAAGCTCTGCCATTTCAGCTGCTCATGTGGAAGAAGCAACACAGAGAACACAGAAATGTGTCTCCCAGTGGCCATGCAGGCTACGTCTGGAAGCTTCTTGTCACCTACAGAGGTGTGGCTGAAGCACTGGATTCATCTCACCTAATTTTAATATCTGGAAGTCAGAGTTATGTGAAAATCCCTGATTTAATTTTATAGAGGGCTGGGTCACTGTTTTCTTCAGTTTCTTTCTGGGTGGGTTCACAGCTACAAGTTTTGCTTGTGTTTCAGGTCCAAATAAGCTCAAAATCTTAAAACACAGCCAAAACTGCCAAATTTTGTCTGGTTCATTGTCAAAATCATGTGAGAATGCAAAGCATAAATCAGCAAAGGCTCACTCAAAACTGCTGAAGGTTCACTTAAAAAGTCCAATAATCTTATTAAACATGAAATCACATGAATTTTACATAAATTGGAGTAACAGAGAATATGTTCTTCATGGCTCCATAAACCTAATTTTAGCACTTCATACATTTTATGTGAAGATTGATCTCATTTCAGTTGTCCAGACTGAATCCAAAATTTCCCTGAACATGGTGATAATTTGATTATATCCCAAGAATCAGCTTCAAAGTTGGATCCACTGGACCAGCTGAATAGAGGAGACTGATGCTTCCAGAACCTTTTCAAAACAAAAGTACTCCATCTTTCTTAGACTGAAATATTTAAGAAAAACAAACATACCAACAAAAATCCCACGTGTCCTTTCCTCTTGCTTCCTTATGAGTGTAGTTTCTCTAGGTTCCGTGTCTCAAGAGAGGAGTGCCCCAAGTCTATACTTATTTATACTTATAAGTCTATACTTATTTATGCTTATAATTATTGTGAGATATTTTTTACTGTATGCAAATATATATATCTCTCAAACATTCAAATATATAACTTACTTCATCCTAATAAAATATGTCTAGAAGATGAGGGATTAATTGTTCTGTGCTTGTGTGTGCTCCTGTGATAATTTCCCTTCCCACTGGCTTCATTGGGAGTCATAAGGACCAGCATACATTACTTAATTCATTTAACACGAATTATATTGCTCAGATACTACAGATCTAAACATTACCATTTACAGTTTTACCTATTAGGAGAATTTATATTTCTATCCTAAACTGCTTTCTAGGCTAGTTCTAGAGCTCCAAGGACAATGCTGGTTGCAAGTTTGGTTTAAGATTTGTATTTTTTAAGCCCAGCACTTTTATATGTTTTCAAAAACCCATACTGAAATAAAATAATAGGGAGAAAATACTTACATTTTGATGAGCTAGTATTGGGGGGGGAAATAGTTATGTTCTTTACTGTTGTTGTGTAATTTTTCTGCAGTAAGAAGTAGCTTAAAAGCAGAAACACTGGAGTCACTGAGAACATTTAATATGATGACTGATTATTTAAAATATGCTGTGAAACACTTTGAGTTTAGAAATACTTATGCCCTGAAGACTATCATGAAGAATGGCTACATTCCACAGCAAGAACAGTGTTTGGAAAGCTTAGCTCACTCCAGCCTAATTGCAAAGATGATAAATTTCACGTACTGTACACTGTATGCACAGTTTTTATTCAGGTGTTTTGGAGGGAAAAGAGGGGTGTTTAATTAAAAAGTGCTCCTGATCGCTTCCCTCTCACCCCCTCTAAGAACACAAAATTTTGTACTATTTCAGCTCCTAAACTACAAGTAGTACAACTGTTGCATTATCTCTGCAGCAAGGACGGAAATCCTGCAGATTTTCCAGTATGTTCTGTCCCTGCCCTGTAATGAAGCAGGGAAAACTCCAGAATTTCTTTCACCTCAGTGTTCATAGTGCTAACCCAGCTAGCCCTGTGCTGCCCTTTGCCTATTGCACTGCGTGGGAGGGAGCAAACCCAGGTCACTGAGTAGTCTTGGAAGGTCAGACTGAAGCTTCCAGGCTCTTGCATTTACCAGGAACAAAAACAAAGAGTGATTTCTTGCTGACACCTTTTCCAGGGAAAACTGGTTATGCTGTCATTACTCAGATAAAAGGCTCCTGCAATACTGACCTTGACAGGAGCAGCTTTGGGGTTACAGACATGAATGGCTGTACTCCTCCCCCTCCTCTTCCTCCTCCAAAATACAATTCCTTTACTCAAAAGGAAGCAATAATGGAGAAGAGTAAGGTTGGGTTATCAATGTCACCCCATCTTCCTTTTAAAGCCTGAACCACCATAACCTGCTTAGACACTGTTTTTCCTACTCACCATTGCAAGGTCTCATCTGAAGAAATACACAGACCAGGGCTAGGGCATGAAGTCAAGCATGATTTTACCTTGACAAATTTTTCACCCAGACTGTCTGTCACTGACCTACTTACAGCTGGGACATCATTGGGAGCTGACATGTTGGGTATTTGTCTCAGTATGATGGCTTGGGGGCAAAGGGGTAAAGAGACTTTAAATAATTTATGCACCAGAGGTGACACAACAATCTCTGACCATTTTATTTGCTGTCATAGATATAATCAAAGTGCTTTATATGTTTCTCATAACAGTGCAAGAATCTATAAGGGTTCAAAAAGACATACAGGTTTTATAGATGCACACAGCCTAATACACTGCTCAGAAATTAAACATTTCATTATAAATTTACTGGCATGACCAAAAACATCTTCCTCAGAAATATGTCAAAATAGTGAAATCACTGTTTATTTGTCAGGCAGAAGCAAAACTTACAGAGCATGAGATGCAATAATTCTGGCAATGTAAAATAAGTGTCACAAAACTGAAGATGCTTCAAATTATTTCCTATAACTTTGTCTCACTCTATGCATTTTGTCTGAAATATTTCAAGTAGGTGAAACTCAATTTTTACTCAAAACTCACACAGAAGGAAATAATGCAGTAAAAAGAAAAACCTCTAGTTTTGCTCTGTTTTTCATGCCCCTAAACTCTACTGAGCTAACTGCATTTATCTTAGGAATGTAGTCAACAGAACATTTTTTCATATTAATGTTCAACATATTTAAGAGGCTCATCTGCTTATTTTTTTATTATTTTCTCAAACCAGCTGTATGGGAATTGTGCAAAACTATATGCAAAACAGAGAGATTTTGTCACAAGCAATTTGGTTATAGATTATTTCTGTTTTGTTTTGTTTCCTTTTTCATCCACTAAAGCATTAGCACTTAATAATACAGTGTGATTCACTGTAGGTACAAAAATGCTGGGGAGAGGGGTGTTAAATGAGGGTCTCTAACCTCAGAAATTATGCTCACAACAACCAATTTACAAGATAAAAGTGACTTTTCTCCTCCATCCTTTAGGAAGACAGTTAGTACTTCTTTTCAAAGGGATTTCTTACTCACCTCTTGGTTCACTGTCTGAATGTGCTATAGGCATTTCTGTGCAGCAGAGAGTCTCTATTCCCACCTTCCCTCTTCTCAATGCTTCTAGATTGGGCAGATTGCTGCTTTATGTTCTGGTTTCTGAGACTCCTACTATCTCTGTGCATCACAAGGTGAAGCCTACACAGCACAACTGGACTTGGGAGTTCCACTCGCCTGCACAGCACCTGGAAACTTCCAAAGCTGCAAGGCACTGTGCTATGGAGTGCTACACTTCTTTTATCCAACACCTTTTTGTAGAAAAAAGCCTCTGCCAAATAAACAAAGCCAGAATCTCCACAAATTATATTAGGTTTGCCTTCTGCACATCTGATATGAAAAAAAAAATCAAATGAACCACCACGAAACTGCTTAGTAAAATAAAATCCAGACTAACTTAACTTAACTGCTTTGCTTACTGTAAGGGGTTCTTAAATTCTTTTCTGTTCAGCACTTTGGATGTGATATCAACAGCTTCCACAGACACATACCTGTATCAGTGCTGACCTGCCCAGTAGGAAGCAAACTAATCTACAACTGCATCATGGCTAAGAACTTGGTTATTATTCACCAAGCAGCTGTCACTGGAAAGAATTCCACAAACCACAGACAGAATAAAACCTGGTCAGCATAAGTAAGATTAAAACAATGTGGTCCTTTATGAACCCACATAACAAAAATAATAAAAGTATGTGGAATGAAGATACTCTATTTCTGCTTTGCTTGATCCACAAACCATCTTGACCATCCCTTGTGTAATTTGTAAAGGAACCACAGTTAACTTAGCACTCAAAACTGTCTATTTATTCTTCAGAGCACTTTGAGATGTGGGTTATGGTAGGACATAATATGTATGCCAGTTAAATCACAGTTTGTACAGAATACAACTGAAGAACCAAACCCAAGCTGAACTCAACTGAGTCTGAAGTAGGATTAAACTTGGAATATGCTTATTAGGAAGAGCAGTTTAAATGCTAAACACAAGTGCCATGTCTCTGTGACTGACCTAAGAAGTATGGATAGAATCTTTCTAATTGTTTGGACATTGGTGGGTTTCTCTCTAGGTCACAAATTTTTATACATGCTACATGCTTCAGCTAGATAAAAAATGATACTTGTTAGACCTCAGGAATGATACTGGGAAAAAAGACACATCATCCCAACTAACTACAGCCAAAAATCCTTCAAGAAATTAGCAAAGTAGAATAACATGGTGTGCATTATACTGAGGTATTTATTTATTTGGTTAGTTTGATGAGGTAATACAAACCCCTCATAGATAAGGTGATTACAAAACAGGAATAGCAGCCAAAGTCCTGGCACAAACTACTAAAATCCTCACCTCGCTTTTGTCAAGATCAGCATCATTCCCAAGCCAAATTTCATAAAAAGGATACACTACTTGAAAACAGAGCAATGAGAAAGGGATCACTGGAGACTTAAGAGTCTGGAAACCAAATTCTGGGAAATTCTTTTGAAAAAGTGACTAAACTGGAAACTGAGAGAGGCCTTCCTGAGCTTTTAAGGGGATCTGTATCACAGACACTATGCATTCATCATAGAAAATCAGGTCTTGTATCAATCATCCATTTTTCAAAATTCAGAAATTATAAGTGTAACTTTGTCTTTACATATATAAAAAGCCAAAACCAAAATCAAACTACTAAAAAAAACTGAAGAAAGAAAGAAAAAACAATAACAACAAAAAAAACCCCAAACCCCAAACAAAAACAAAACACCAAGAACAAAACTAAAAACTTCCCATTTTTTCATTGTCTGAGTTATTTTCTATGGATTTTTAGTTGGTGATATTAAAACTGTGCATGAATCATGACCATGTGCAAATGTGATGATGAAATGTCAAAACCAGTTTTCCCTTTCAGAGCAAAGGCATCTTGTGACTTTGAGTGATCAGATGCCATTGACATTGTGACATTATAGCACACACTAAATTGCATACTGTATTATTAGTTGGGACAATCCATATAGATGACTTCATTCTAATACCAAAGACATTGTTTTGTTCTCCTAGACAGCTCTTGCCAAACATTATGTAGTACACATTTCAATTAAGAAAAGTAAGTTGCATGTTTTTCTACCTGGTCATGAGGATATCTATCATAAATGTTATATCATGACAATCACCACCAAGTATTTAAAAGGGAAATAATCTGTTATATAAATTATTTTGTTCAAGACAGATGTAAACTGCCTTAGAAACAGTAAAATTTGTAAAAAGCTTATGAAAATCAAGTAATTGTCATGTTAATGAACATTTACAGCACAGAATACTAATATTATAATAAAATAGCAATGCTAATTCTTCCACTCAAACCAGAATAAAAAATGAGATTGTATGTTTGTGCCCAAGTATCTCCGTAATTCTTACACTACTTAATAATGAAAACTATCCTGGTTATGACTTGACCTTGTCATTATTTGGTCTTAAAGGCTGGTGATCTCTCTATCCAGCAGGAAATGTTTCTCAGCTTTTAGAAGTCCCTCTGCATATTAGACAGGGGTGCCTATTTGCAAATTTTAAACCTGGAAATGTGGCAGTTAGTGAAGTGATGGAAAGAAATACTCAGTGAGTGAATAGTGCTTATATTTGTCATACAATGTTCTATAAGATTTATA
This sequence comes from Rhipidura dahli, assembly GCA_013399225.1. Taxonomy (NCBI): domain Eukaryota; kingdom Metazoa; phylum Chordata; class Aves; order Passeriformes; family Rhipiduridae; genus Rhipidura; species Rhipidura dahli. The sequence goes on from VXAC01003393.1 coordinate 1,008,086, forward strand.
TAATGCAGTTTAAAATGGTCTGATTTTCCTTGTCCTGAAGTTCATTACCTTGTTCATTTATTCACAGAAGGTCAAATTATATCAAAGAATTGATGACAGATTCTCCAGTCATAAACATAACTCTTATCTGAGGAAAAAATCATAGCAAACTGGGAGAAATGGGAAAGGATTTCATATAGTCATATGCATTAGTTCTCAAATATCTGACTTCAGTCTTTGATTTCATCAAACAAAACTATGCTTACCACTTTTTCTTCCTTTTCAGGAAATTGTAAGGATTATAAAAAACTGAAATTTGATGGAAGGTCATATATGAGAACTACATAGCATTAAAAGATTCAGTAAAATATGTTATGTCTTAAAAGTCATGTGCTAGGAACATGTTTAATGTTCTGTTTTCGATGCTACTTCTCTTCATTTTTTAAAGCTTTTATATCTATTACTACCTCACATGTAGATGTAGAAAAAATATTACTCTTTAGTAAGGTAAAAACATATTGCAGACACTCAATAAATTTTGAATATAAACTTCATGCTAAAATTAGTTTCAAATGTAAATTTAAGGGGTTTTATAAACAAGTTTCAGAAGGCAAAGATAAAGTAGAATGTCATTGTGGACATATAAGTACCATTTTCACCAGTAAAATGAAATTAATGATTTCTGAATTGTATTTTTGAACACATTTATCAAAGTGTGATTGAGAAAAGAGATATTTGGTATGCCAAGGATTTTTTTTCTCCTGAATAATATTTAAATAAAAGCATTGCCCACTCTTTTTTTTTTTTTTTTAATGAGTCTGCCTTTTTTTTCCAGTCCAAAGAGGACAGAAAATATTTGGTAGGCTAGATCAAGGAAAGCAAGTCTCTTTTACATTCACAGATGCATAAAGACATCCTGCTCTTTACTTGGCTTTAATCAGGCTTCTCTAAAGTAGGTTATGAACTTAATAATGTGGTTTTTTTGGCTTGCAAGTGAAGCAGGTAAGTTCCCAGAAAGAAAAGGAGGGATCAGGTTTTCTTTGCTAAAGCACACCTGTCCCTCCACTTCCAACCTTAACCCATTTAGTCTGGTCCTTAGCAGGCAGAAGGATGTAGGTTTCCAGTCCATCAAATTCACAGAAGATTGTAGACAGCACCACTTGCCTGGACTGTGACAACACACCTGTAATGAATAACTCAATGGCACAAAATTGCATCCAAGCCAGTTGCAGAGTAGCAGAAATATAAATACCTTATTCAAAACTCTTCCACACTGGTAAAAAGTATAGACAGCTGTTTCCTACTTGGTGTAAATCAGCTGTCTAAAAAGACATCTTAACTCTGGGCTGGGAAGACCATTGTAAAAAATGTGATGTTTTTGCTGTAATTCATGTGGAGACTGTATTGTCTTGTAAAACAGATGCTTCTTCACTGCATAGCTCAATCTATGATTAGCTTGAGCTCAAGAAAATAAATTACATAGTCTTCTTTGCAAGAAACTTTTCCTAATCTACAGATGGGCCTTTTGTGTCTAAGTGTGCACATGCATATGTGTGTACAACCACCTGTGTTGCCTGAAACTTAGAATGAATACGTGCAGTATATTCATGCTCATCATGTGAGAATTATAAACAAAATCTATTTACTTTCAGGGGCTGCCTATTGGAGAAAATTCCCCAGTGGTGTCTAATAGGGAAGATCCCAGTAAGAACTTGGACACAGTCATCATATAAAGAACACCAAATGAACATGGGCTACCAAAAGTGATTAATGATCAAAAAATCAGAAGTAAAATGCCTAATGAATATTAAATACTTTGACCCTGGCACTTAACCAAGAAGACTAGAAAAGCAAATGCCAACTATTAAAATAGAAACATTACTTTTACATCACATTTATTACATTTTCATATTTTTCTGAGTGCTATTGCCATCACTCTGACTTGTGATAACTTGTTTCTGGCTCTTCCTCTGTTTCTGTTGATCCAAGGGGCTCATTCAATACCCACTAATAGAGGCAAGGGAAATCTTTCCATGACTTCAGTGAACTCTGGATCAGATCTCACATTTTCTTAAACTTCCACATCCTTTGAGACCCCAGCTCTCACATTTTACCTTAGACAATATTGTCTTCACAAGTGGATATTTTTTACTATGAAAATCAGCCTTTCCTTCTCGTTGAGGAAAGTGATGCCAGCCCCATTATTTATACCACATTTAGCAAACCCACAGGAGTTAAGCAAATCTGGAACCCTCCAGGAGACTGACTGCCTTGATGAGTGTAGCATAAGTCACCCAGGCTGAGGCCATTCCCTCAGTTATTTCCATGTGTAAATATTAAGTTACAATGTACTGTAATGGAACTAACAGTGCCTGCCCCACGTCAGGTGCAACGAATGAGCTCTGGTTCAGTACCAGTCATTTCACACGCACAGCACCCTTTGCTTGCATGTGGACATGGATTATCTCAGACACTCAGACCAGGTTCTCTGTAATTTCACATCCCTGGGACACCACTGCCTTCTTTTCTTGTAGTCTAGCTCTTGCAGGTGAAATTGCTCCCAGCCTGTAATTATTTGACTCCACCTTTGCTGGAGAAGGGATGGGACATGGGACCCACACTCGGACCACTTGGAGAAGGGTGTCTGTTACTGCTGTAATGGCTGATTCTTTTAAGCTTAAAAACAGATCTGCCCTCCCTTAATGGTCCTCTTTTTGGTTTGGAAGATTATTAGCCAAACATGTGGTTGCATTTTGTGGTTTTGGACTATGAGAGGAGGGGGATGGTGAGACAAATAATTTAGTACATGAGGCACCTTACAAAGTCTTGTTTCACATGGGCCACTTGTTTCCCTGTATTGTCTCTGACCAGAACACACAGAGCTTCTGTGCCATTGCTTTAAAAACAGTAGTGCAAAATGTCTGTGTTTTACACATTACTTACCCATCTTACAAAGAGAAACTATAGCTGATATTTCTTCCACGCTCCCCAGAAAGTATAAAATGATTTTTTAATCTGGCCAAAACAGAAAGGACATTATATCTTAAATCATATCTCTTTATGAATTTGCTACTAAAATACCAACAAATTTCCTAATGCAAAATAATTAGCCAAACTGCTAACAGGAGCTGTTTCTCCACATGAAAAGCCCCAATTTAGTTATTTTCTTAAATGTACCCAGAGGCACCAGACTTTTGTATCTAAAAAATTTTCATACTTTCATTGTAAAAGCAAATATTTTTCACATTATAAATATGTAAAGCAAGCTTCTGAAACTTCTTTATATCTAATTCACCTAATTTGATGTTGCTGTCTAGTAAGTTACAATCGTTATTTTCCCCGAGCTCCGTGGTTCAGTCATCATTCATCAGTTCTCAGACTAAAAGGAGTTTTTACAGCTGGGTCATAAACCAAATCAATGGAAATGTTGATGCAGTATTAACTATATCAATCCTAACAGGTGTCTCTATAATAGCCCTTGTAAAAGAAACACCTCTATGCAGCTCACCAGCAGGCTCCAAGGAGTGTGCAAAAGGAGGGAGCAGGGAATAATGAGTAATTAGGGTTTTCACTAACCAGAAAGATAGGTTCTTTCAATTTTTGTCCATTAAAAGTCACACATGTAGGCATTGTGGTAATATAGATCTCAGCTGCACACTTCCAGTAAACTCATGACAAAATATTAAAAACCAGCCCCAAAGAGAAATTGCTAATCTTCCAATTAACTTACTCATTATATGCAACCCCTTGAGCTCTGCCACATATTCACATGCAGGTGTCCATGTAAGGGATTTTTAGCAAGGAAAATGGTGTCTGTCTGAATGACTGGTAAGAAAAGATGCCACTGATCTGATGTATTTATTGTTTAAGTAACAATTTAGGAAATATCTTTGCATTGTGTTGGAAGCCCAAGCTGAGAATTTCCTCGAGAGGTGACCGAGAGCCCACAGCAGAGAGCACCACCACAGCCCTTGGAGGTGCTTCAGGACCTTGTCTGTCACCAGGAGCCCTTTTGGAGTGCACTTCTGTACATGGAGTACACTGCTCTAGAGAGCTGGTATTGTGGTGCTATGTGCTTTATAACTTTTTTGTTTTGGAGCTTTCCTATCCATTAAAATCTCCCTCTGATAAGTGCAACTCCGTGTATGTCACATGAATGATCCCTTGCCACTTCTCTCCTCATCCCTTGCTTGTCCTGCAGCCCTGAAGAGCCGTAGCATCTCCCTCATGCTTTGGACAACTGTACATCTGCATATGCTAGAAGGATGTTAGTCAAGGCCACTGATTTCCCCCAGAGAAAGCTGAGGCACCTCCAGTGGTGATTAGTCAAGCTTTTTATTAACTTTTGTATGAGTCACAATGGGCTAAAAGTTATGATTAATTTGATTTCCAATGACATGACAACCAGTAGCAAAAAAAAGGCCTGCAGTGTGCAGAACACCTGCTCCTGGTCAAAACCCAGGAGCCTTTGTGTAAGAGAATTTAAAAATGCAGGAGCATTTTTTCATTTGTTAGATTGTTTCTGTCTAGCACAAAATACAGCCATTAGTCCTAATCTCCAGAAAGCAATTTTCCCTGTGAAATATTAAACAAACTCATTGTGAAATACAGAAAGTTGAGTGTTCTGTCAGCGTGGTTGTCTTTCTAAGGAGTCTGCACATCCCTTTGAACACAACACTTAGCAGGACTGGGATGGGGCACAAGGGCCCTTCCCCAAGTGCCACACACCAAACATCTCCCAAGGCTTCCAAGCAGGCAGAAGCTCCTGCTCCTTGCTGCAGTCTCCTCCTTTGTGCCTCACAGCAGCAATGTCCAAGCTGGGACAACGGGACTCAGAAGCAACATCATACTTGCTGACTCCTTTGGAAACTTCATTTATCTTGGGGAAAAAAAAAAAGAGACAAGGAAAGAAGTGCCTACAAAAGGCCACACACGATAGGAAACCTTTTCTCTCCCAGTGAGTGAATTTCACTTCATCATAGGGGACAGCCAATATTTGCCCCTTACTTGGGAACATTTATACTTCTGATTCTTTTAAAGATATTATTCCAAAGTCTGCAAGGTCTCTGAAGACCATTACATAGATGTCCTCCTGTGTAGATTAATATGATATTGCACAATAGGTTTAGAAACTGAATTCATGAAAGGTTTTAAGCAAAAAAGAATAAAGTTCCCCCATCAGAGATTCCTGGATAGCTTGATTCTCTGCTGGTGGCATGCCTGGGGTTAGCCTGGGAGAGAAAGGAGAGGGAGGAGGCAAGAAGAACAGCACAATATGCTGCTGGAGAATCTGTTGGGAGCTATTAAACTTGGATGAAAACAGGACTTCCAGATGGGCAGAAGGGAACAAAACTCCTTCTCCTTCATGAAAAACAGATAAAGAACCCTCTTTTCTTACTTTTGGTGTACACCAACACAAAGCCCCTGCTGGCCTCATTAGCACAGCTAGAGCTCCCTCTTCTGATTCACTCCCTTCTCCTCTTCAGGATGTGGACCTTAATATTCTCACAAGCAATAGCAGGAGCACCCAGCCAGAGGCCCCACTACTGGGGTGGTGTGTTCCATATTCCATCTGCCAGCATCAGACTGTGATTCACAGAGGTATTAAACGGAGGGATGCAAAATCTGGAACTGCATATAAACAGTTCAGCTCAATAGGCTTCTTTAAACATGTTCCAAATATTTGTGCAGCAAGGTAGACCCAAAGGTAGAAGTGTCATCTCCAGGGTAAAACTACTATTTGGAGGTAGTCACCCACTGAGGCTGCCTCAGAGTAACAAGTGTTTGCTGTGTGATTCTCTTCTAATCCTTGTGCAGGACTGAGGTTTCCTTGAGGACCTGAATAAGAGGTCCAAAGAAATGTGCACTAAAATCTTTCATTTTTCTGTAAGAGTAGCAAGATACTACATAAATTCCAAAACAGAATAATTTGGCAGCCTCTCACAGCTCAAAATATTATTTTCTTTCAGTAAGAAAAAAAATTAAGTACTACTTGATGTTCATATTTTTATCATCTTGACATTATAAAACCCAAAGGAAAGACTAGAAACTCCCTTTTTGTGCTGCCAGCATTGGTCTGCCTTTGATTTCCACTATGCTATGCCTAAATGTGCAAGTGCTCTTCAGAGAGGCCTGATAAAAAGATATGAAGCATGAGGAGTCTGTTCTTGACCATTTCTTTGGAGGGTGAACTCAAAATGGGGAGTAGCACACTTCTTAATGAGCCATTCTGTTTTCAAGGCATGTTCATGTAGAATTAGCTCAGGCTCTCTAAAATAAAAAGTTAATACTAAGGGGGAAACATTCCCCACTGTTTAATCCCCTCTAGCACTGCATCTGAAATCCAGCCAAGTATCACATGTGTACAGTGCTCAGTACATACAGAATGTATATGAAGTCAGCAAAACACAATTGCAGGGCTTCTATTGAGAAAAAACCAAGCCTGACCTTTTGACAGAGAAAACACTGCTTTCTCACCCAGTTACATCAAACTGGCTTTATATTTCATCAAGCATTTTGCTTGCCTTTTCATTTTATTTTCCTTCTTGTCTTTTTTTTTTTTTTTAATCACTATTTTAAAATTTTTCCTGATCATCCAAAACCTGTGGGAATAATCATAATGTTCATAATCCTTCCCCTGCAACCCTTCCTTCTGCTCCCTCCCTTTCTTTTTTTAGTGTGTTGGCAGCCCTGATCAATGTTGATTCATTGAAGGGAACAGAATCTGCAAACTCTTCGGTAACACCAGACAAGCTGCTACTACAAGCAGCTGCAGTTGCAGTTCGCATCTCACTGGGGTTTTTTTCAGAAAACCCACCCACAACACACAAGGGGAATTCTCCCGGACAAGCTGCAGGTGCTATGGATATTTTCATTTAATATTCATTCTTGCAATTCAGCACATTTGTAATCCATGTGGTAAACTGTTACTTACATTTCTCCCCATGGACCACAACCAGATGTCGAAAATAAGAAGTCCGGTGGAGATATCGCTTCTTCTCCTCTTCGTTGTGCATTTCAATGGGCTTAAAACAAATCTGTTTTCTCAGGACAAAAGAATGTGCTTTTATATTTAAAGACACTTTTGTTGACATTAAGAAATAATAAATATATCCAGAAATTACAGGCACCATGTAGATTATGAAGTGCTTTAATTGGATGGATGTTCTCTGGTTTAATAGAGAAAATGGACTCTTTTTATCTGGCATCACTATCATATTGCTAGCTAAAAGGCCAAAAAAAGAATCACAGTGGAATACTACAAGAATTCATAGACTGATTCTGTCACAATGCTTTCCCAGAAGGCTTGATTTTACCAGTGTCAGGAGATGGGAATTTCTGAAGCTGTTTGCTAATTTGTTTTGGTTTTTTGCAAGCTTTTCCATTAGATGCATCACCACAGTGCTTTTGTGTTCTGAAAGCATGACAGAGCTAGTAATTTTTGAAAGAAAAAATAGAACTAATACTTGAGCTATTTGCATTTCCATACATACCACAGATTGGTTGGGCATTTTTGTTTATTTGTTTATTTTTTGGGGTTTTTTAAAAGACAAAAGAAAACCACAGCATTTTTATCTGATGCAGTTTTAGAGACAAACCCCCACACTGTGCACCAATGACAGTAAAGAATCTGCTATTGTCTTTGTTTTCCTGTACTCTGCCTATTCATAACACCTCTAAGTACATTCCAGTACTTTAAAAAACATCAAAACTTTCATTAAAAACACCTCCACGGAGAAGTAGGGGGTGGGAGAACAATAACTGAAAGCCTCAGGTACAAAACTCTTCATGTTTTTATAAATTTTTAAGGTAAAAATGTTATTCTGCAAATAGAATGCCCCCAGCTTCCTGACTTATGCATGTATCCCACACTCATAAACACTGACAGGACAGTAGATACAGGTAAGAAAATGTATATTGATTTCCTTGGACACCTTTGAATTTTGAAAGAATTTACATATTTTTCTCAGTGTGGAAATCATTCTTGTTTTCCATACGGAATATTTTCCTGTTCCTAAGGGACCTAGAAACAAACAGAGTTCCATATGGCTAAAGGATGTATAATTTTATTGAAATCAGTAACTGTTGTCCTAAAAATTTGTCAGCAGAAGTTCAATCCCATTGAACAAAGTCATAGTCCTCCTGGCACTTCTGAGTCAGAAAAAGAACATCTTTACTGAATCTCCCTGAGAAGACAGTTTGAATGAATATAAAAATCTGGTGAACAAGGACACCACACTGATGCATTTAATTGGTTTATTAGGGCCCCCAAAACTGGTTTCTTTTGCATCTGTCTCTCCAAAGTCAAGAATTCCAGCATAAGCTTAGGTCATGATTAGATTAGTGACCTCATCCTGGTCTCATATTGCAGACATTGGCCGTGACCTCCAGTTTCAGGGCACATGGGGTGAAATCCTAGCTATGCTGAAGCCAGAGGGGCCCAGGCCGGTTTTCTCCTCACATTCTTGAGTCCTTCAGGCTTTGCAGCTGTGCTGCAAAAGGGGACATGTCTGCAGAATCCCAAAGGTAAATCGATTGTCCATTCTGCAAGAAAAAAATGTTCATGTAGAAAAGGTTTACCTCTTTTAATTAGGAGAAAAGAAACAAAAGTAGGGGAAAAAATTAAAACACTTCTAAACAATTGCTTGAAAATGTTTGGAAGAAAAGGGTGCTTGCCTCAGAGAAGACGGTGTGTGAAGACAATGGACCTACTATGCAAGGTACCAAGGAAAATCCTATAATTGTGCAGCTACCAAAGACATGCAAGAAATAACAGGAGTAGGTATACAGTATATGCTTGAAATCCTACCTTGCCAGGGCTACTGTGGCTTCTTCATGAGAATTACAGACTCGTGTGCTGAGGTGGGAGAGATCCACAAAAGCTCAAGGGCCCAAAGCACTGCTTTTTCCATATGCCTTACCATTACTGAAACACCTGAGCTAAATAACCTATGTTAAGCTTCTGTAAAAAAAAATTCAATAGCTCTCATTATAGCCCAGAATTTCTCATTTCCTACTTGTGGTGGGATGCCGGTTGCACCCCGGGTTGCAGTCTGGAGCGTATAATGACAGTGGTTCAGGGCCCTTTAAAGGTATTCTCTTTTTACAATGCCAACAAGGTAGTGGCAGTAAAAAAGAGAAGAGGGGGGGAAAATGGAACGCATAACAATATTGGTGAATGAGAAGCACATGTGCTGACAGAGGAATGCGTTCTGCAGGGAGCTGCAGAGAGCTGGTTAAATCCGGATGGGCGACGGCTTCAGAGATGTGACAAGAAGTAAGAAGGGCTAGCAGGAAGGTGACAGGAGACACCAGCACAAAATACAGTTGATAAAAAGATGGGTGTTTTCACATGTGACCATGAGAGGAAGCGTATTTTTACAGTATTTTCAAAGGAAGACAAATGTGCAAAGGCAATGGCAGAACAGTTTCTAGACACTGGACTCCACGGAGCTACGTAAAGGAATAAGCATTCAAAAGTGCTTAATTTACATTCCATTTTCAAAAATTATGTCTAAGAGTTAAGATGTTATCTACTGCTATGTTTCAGTGCCCAAATCTCCTTTAAAAATGGAAATTCAATGTCAGGTCATTTAAACTGTTTGAACACTTTATTTTGATACCTTTGTCTTTAATTAAACCAAGTTTCTGATAATTCTACTGAGCATGTAAAAACTAAGTCAAGTTTATTATTTAAATAACTTTAATGAAAATAATAAAGGATGATTTGTTTCAGCAATATAAGCCATGTGAAATACAAGATTAATTACATTCATGCAGATTTCAGATTTTTTTTTTTAATCATGAAATAGCCAAATATAGGCCACACAACTGGTCAAGATGAGATATAAAGATGTTGCCTTAGTTTCTTTCATTTCTGTGGTCCTCAAAAATGAAAATTCAGAGCAAATGTAGAAAGTGAAAAGTAAGAACTCAAAGTATTGTTTGCATGTACTATATACCTGGAGCTTCCTGTTCTGAATACAGATTACTATAGGGAGGAGTAGTTCACAGAAAAGGTGTTTGAAAGATAATCTGAAATATAATTAAATATACACTTTGATACTTCGCATTTTATGCAAGACAATACTACTGTTTTAGTTGGCTTTTGTGGAAAACATATCATTATCTTCACAGTTTGTCTCTAGTCCATACTTTAAGCTTTTCCTTACTTGTTTCTCTTACCCTGCCCCCACCTTCTTTTTTCTACTGTTTTTACGATGCTACTGCTTCCCAAACTTCATTTTTTCATTCACGAATCCAGAGCAACCCAAAATCTCAAATAACACTCAGAATTCTCTAGAACTTTGTACAATTTTATCCAAAGGGTGTTCATGCCATCTTGGTAAGATATCAGGGTGATAATGTCTGCTTGGCAGTCCTTGCTTTCAGTTATCAATATGAGACTTTGGACTGAAAAGTCTACAGGTAATCTTTTTTTTTTTTTTTAGTTTTAAACTTTCTTGGATAAGTTCATAATTTATTTACTCAATCACAGAATCTCAGAATAAACTGACTTGGAAGGGATCCACAAGGATCATTAAGTCCAGCTGCTGGTCCTACACAGGACAGCAACAAAAATCACACCATGTGCCTGAGAGCACTGTCCAAATGCTCCTTGAGCTCTGTCAGGCTCAGTGCTGTGACCACTGCCCTGGGCAACCTGTTCCAGTGCCCAGCCCCCCTCTGGGTGAAGAACCCTTTTCTAATGTCCAGCCTAAACTTCCCCTGACACAGCTTGATGCCATTCCCTTGCTCCTGTCATTGTCACCACAGAGCAGAGATCTGTGCCTGTCCTTCCTGCTCCCCTCGCGAGGAAGCTGCAACTGCAGTGAGGTCTCCCCTCTGGAAACCTGGTGAGTCTCCTTCTCCAGCCAGAACAGACCAAGTGCCCTCAGCTGCTCTTCACACGGCTTCCCCTCAAGGCCCTTCACCACTTTCATTGCCCTCCTTTGGACACTCCCTAATGGTTTCATATATTGCTTTTATTGCAGCACCAAAGCTGCCCCCAGCACTCGAGGTGAGGCTGCTCCAGCTCAGAGCAGGGCAGGACAATCCCCTCCCTTGCCCGGCTGTCGATGCTGTGCCTGATGCCCCCAGGACACACTTGGCCATCCTGGCTGCCAGGGCACTGCTGGCTCATGTTCCACTTGGCATCAACCAGACTAATAAGTAAACCTTAGGCATACTAGAGGAATTACAGGATTTTCTCTCATTGTAGAAATTCAGCAGGTAGTCTCAACAAAGCTTCTTTTGATCTTCTGCTGCACCTTCCTCCCTTCTAAGATTATTCTTCAATGCAAAACAAACCTTGAAAGCTGAAATTTCTGGATTTTCAAGACTAGCAGTAGAATTTATCATTTCTTCTTCCATACACAATTCCACTGACTTCTCCTGTGACAGCTTTTGAAAGCAAAAACTCCTTGATTTACTCCTTTGATTACATCTAAAGACCTTTGCTCCTGTGGGAGTTCTGAACTAAATAGAGTCCATCAACACTTCTCGAACCTTCATGCTTTTTAGATTTCCCTTGCTTAGTAATGCTAGAAAGTAAGTGGTTCCAATTAAACTTAAATGTCAGTCCTTTGCTTGACCATAATGGTGAAGGATTCAGGCAAGTTCATAATGAATAAAATTTCAGTATCATTTTGATCTTGTATAAAAAATTATCATTGCTCAGTTTAGATCCTATGAAACTCCCAACACATCTGGCAAAAAAGTTAGTTCTTATTTTTCAAATCTCTGTATACTCCAGAACATGTACGGATGTCCAAACCTACTCCATTGAAATTCCACATGAATAGAGCCTTCAGAAAGTGAATGGATCACATCTGAGAGAGCTCAATTTCAAGGGCATGGAGAACTCTGCAAGCTGAAGCCAAAAGATATGATTCATATCAGATAAAGTATGAACTGCTTCTGCAAATGTAACCCTTGGGGATACCTAATATTGCTTATGAAGGGATGAGAGTCCAAGGAATAAGGTCAGAAGAACTTTGTAACTAGGGAAAAAGATTTTAAAATGTCAAGAGAAAACTGTCAGTGGGAAAAGGTTTCACAGCTCTCAACAAAAAGTCAAAATATGCTTCTTGGAACTCCTTAGTATATATATTTTTAACTCCCATTTGGATTCTCTGGGAAAAACTCAGGCTCAAAATGCTCTGAGACATTCTTCATAATTGTCTGAAGGTGAGGGTGGCCTACAAAGTGTTTCAATTCTCAAAGAAAATATACCAGCACATTTCCCTTCAGCACACGTGGGCTTCAGTTCAGCAGAGCTCTTGATTTGGTGTATGAGCTCTAAATGGTTCCTTCACTAAGATCTCATTGGAAGAAAGGAAACCCAACAAAAGCAGTGAGACTATTTAGTCGATGAGTTACCCAAATGCTGTTAACTGCTGGCTATCTCACAATTTTTAATCAGACTGAAGGTTTTTTGATATGGCTTCACATTTCTATAGTAATGTTGGAAATGCTCAAGTCCCATTGAGGATAGAAAAATATATGGGAACTGCTTTTCTTTCTGCAACTTCATTTTCTTCAGTGCAAGTAAAGCTTACCATTTGAGGCACAAGGGAATAAAAGGACCTGTTAAACAGTTACTCTCTTTTTGTCTTAGAGAAAGGTAGAACAATACTCTGACTAAACAATGGATCAATTTTCCAGAGACAAAAAGAAGGCAGTCTAGAGTTAAAAGCAAAATTTGTAATTAGAAAAACAAAAAATGAGTGCACTTATGGCAGATATAGCCGCAGGTCCAAATAATGTGATTTCACAAGCATTAGTTAAAGGCATTAAATTAACTGACATTCTTAAAAATGAAGGAGATTCCTGAGGATTAGGAAGTGGCAAATACAACTCCATTAGTTTAAAAAGGGTCAAGAGATTAAAGACCAAGAAACTGAGACCAGGGAGTTTAACATCTGTTGAAGGGAAATCTTGGAAACTTTAAACTGTGCAGTAGGAAGAACACCTGGGAAAGTGGTTTTGTTAAGTAATGTGGAATCAAGCAGTTTGTGTTTAACTAACTATAAATGCCAGTAATTAATAGACCTGATCTGCTGGAGTTACTTGAAAATAACACTCCTGTGATAAGAGAAAGTGAGCTCACTGGCTGTGCATAAAAACACTCAGTGAGACACTAGAATGTATAAAAGAAAGATAAGGCAGTAGGCCAAAACCCCTGCTGGATAGTAATGATGTTCAAGAATGTGGAAGAAAGGTTGGGATCTTTTTTAAATTATAAAAGGGTTCAAATTAGAATAACTGAGTGGTCAGTTTGGGTACTCTGTAATATATCTATACTATATGTAAATATTAAATATATGTAAATCTATATTATATGTGTATTATATGATGTAAAATACTATCTGTGTAAAGTTATTAAAATAGTGTTCAAGCATAAAATAAATCTTGAGAGTATAAAGCTGGGTTTGTTTATGCATTGTATCATTACACCATTACTTATTTTAAAAAACAACGTCATTTGGGGCAGGAATTTCAAATGTATATTGCTATTCAGTCTTGCTTTTATATCTTCCATTCATTCTTTCTGATTTTCTCCAACTAGAGCTTGTTTGGAACTACACACTCAGTGTTTGGAATAAAAGTAATTCCTATCTGTGTTTTTGTATTGAATACAATGGAGTTTCAGTAGGGACTAGGACCCTTAAATAGGAAGTCTACGAAGTATTAATCAGTGATTATAGATGGGATTTTCCTGAACAGCAGCAGTGGATAAAAGCATTACAGCTCTCTTGGTTAAAATCCAGGCATGGTTTTGAGGAAGGCTAAAAATCCAGGAGCACCTGGACTTCAATCCCAGCATTGCTGCAGATGCCTGAGGCTGGTGAGCATGTTCTATTACCTCTGTTTTTGTTTCCCCTTCTGTAAAACAGAGATAATAAACCTAGCATGTTTTATGAGGTTAAAGGTGTTAAAGTTGTGAATTCCTGTAAAAACGTAGAACAGCAAGATATATGGAAATACAAAATGCTCTTCTTCAGAAGCAAATGTGTGGCATATTAAGCATAGAAGGAGTTCTCATTTGGTGTGAATCAGAAGAAGGACTTCACCTACTGTCTCAGGTTATAAACTTTTTGACAAGACTTGGGTATTAATATGTCTCCAGATGCATTTGACCTCTTTCTGCTGTGCCATCATCAAGCCTGTTACTGATATAGTGATATTAGCTGGGATTGGGTGAGGAAAGAAAACACAGCACAGGTTTAACTCATTGTGCTGCTTCTTAGAGAGGGACATGATATCCTAGGGAGGCCCTGTGCTGTCAGGTGACACAGAATTAAGCTGTCACTAGAAATTCTTATGAGAAACCTTCCTGACTCAGTTATTTGACCAGCTGATCCCTGATGCAGCAGTTTCTCTGGCAGGTTCTAGGGAAAGGTCTGTCCCCCACAGGAGAACCTCTCAAGCTGCTCTCCAGCTTGCCTCCAGCCTGGCTCTCCAGTGTGGTGATTGGCACACTGGGAAACAGGGCTTGACAGAGTTCACAGACCCAAATCATCCAGAAGAGCATGAGCCCAGAACTTCCAGCAGAAAATAGATGGAAACTCTTTTCATATACTTTAGTGAAACCAAATGAGGATTTTAAAGAATAATTAGATGAATAGGAAAGGAAAGGTCATAAAGCCTGTTTGAAAAGCAGATTTTCTAAACAGTTGCATTATGACTCCTAGTGAAGACAGATACTTCTTTCAGTCTCTGGATGAAATGCCTCCCAAAGCACCTGTTTTCTGTGTTTATCCTCAAAGGAATACAAACATTAGGGATTTTTTTTCCATAGTTTTTTAAACTAAGTTCAGTCTCCCAAAATGCAGCTGTTTGCAGTGTTGATTTAATCAATATTTGTCAGTATAATCCCTGTACTTTTCCCTTTGTTCAATGTTGCAGAGGGGGCTAAAACAGGGAGCACAAGCTATCCAAATTGGTCACTTGCTCCTAAGTATTAATTTGCATTCATCATTGCTGAGCTGTGTTTGCTATTTTTTTGACCTACATGATAGCTGATGCTTTTTTGAGCACAACACAGTTCTCATGTTTTGGGTTTTTTTACATTGTGTGTTCATCTCTACTTCATAAATCAATCTCAGACTAAAATATGGTATTTCCTGAAAACAAAACCCTTGTTTCCACTACTGCCCTGTCCATAGAACCAGACATAAATCAACAAAGCTTTGTTGACTCCAGCTGGGTGTACTGATTTTAAACAAGTAAAAATCCAGGCTGTGACATATTGGAGTAAATTAGCTTCCTGTACTCTGGTCCACATTCACCCCATTTTGCTTTTTGCAACTGAGACACCTTCACTGGGAGCACGCTCACCTCAGCTACAGTCTGCTAACAGAAAAGCAGCTCCTCTGGAAATAGGAAAGACAAATGTATTGCCAGAGATTTTAGCTGTAACTACTTTTTCCCTAGAGATGTCAGCTTAGGGTGATTAGGTAGCCATGTTTCACAGCTCAGACCAGCACCTTACACTGTGTGATGAATCTGAGCTTTAGATATTTTGTCCAGGGTTGCTGCAAGCAAGTGGGATTCAGCTTCAAGTTTAGGCATTTCAGTGTATATATCTAAAGAAAAGGATGCAAGGAGTGCTCCTACACAGTAAGTCTGGTCAGGCCCTGAAAATTGCTCTTAAGTTTATTTGATGAAGACAGGGAAAAATTTTTTTCAATACACAGAGCATATTTGTTTTAGCATGTCATGAGCTGGCTGAATTTCCTGTATTCTCCAAAGAACACAAAATTCAAAAACCTAACTTGTAAGACAAAATATAGTTTTGGCTTGTAAAAGTTCTTGTGTGATATTTCAGACAAAAAAACCCCTCAAACAAACCCAAACACCTAGTTTTGTAGCCTTCTGCTTTGGACTGGAAGTTCAGGTTCCCTGGCTGAACTCTCTCTCCCAACTAGTACAGTGATATCCAGCCTCAGTAAGAGGAGGTGACTCATATCAGGTCCTGCAGGAAGTAATCCTCTGAGCTCTGGCATTCCAGGACTTGAATCTTACTCCTATTAGGATGAACTAAATTCATCACTACAGGGAAAAAAAAAAAAATCCAAGTAAAATATTATGATTTTCTCAGAGAGGTTTTAGAGGAAATTCTGATCAAAATTAAACAGACAAATACCAAAACACCAAATATAGAAAAGCAATTTTCATCAACAATAAAATATCTAATCCAAAATTTAGACAGTAATTGAGACAGATATATGTGTTTTCTTCTGCATACAATCAACTAAAATCCCAGTAATCATAAAGTGTATACTTTTGGTAGGTAATCATGAGTGAGTGAAAAAGAACTTGATTCTTCTCACATTTTCCATGTTCACCCGAGTGATAAGCTCTCTGAAATAATATTATTTCTGCTTTACAAGCTCTTTTGCAAGAGCTGAAGCACTGTAGGCTGAATTTTGGTCTCATGACCACCTCTCTGCATGTCCATTAAAAACAGCTTACATTTTACCATCTTACTGAAATATTTCATTTCTGTGGCACCTGAATTTGGTCTGGGTCAGACACAACAGAATAACAGTGAAGGATAAGAAAAATGAGCATCACACCAAGGTAAGCTTCTTCCCTCCTCCAGCACCATAGTTTACCAGTTTAAGTGTTTGTAAAAGGTTCTGTATTTTACAAAGAGAAAACTACACAGCAGCAGAACCAATCTAGCAATATTTTCTGCATGTTTCAAAAACGTGAAGTTTCTTCATCTGTTGTAAATCAACAAAGCTCCAAGTGAAAATCTGACCTGACGTTTAAAGTCATGGACAGGCTGTGCAAAATGCCAGGAAACGAGAACAGCTGAGCTGGGAAGCTGGGAAGACCTAGGAATTGTTTTCCCCATTCATGTGATGGGGAAGAGAATGCCTACCACCCTCTCCAGAGCGTAGTGCTTTACAGACAGAGACTAAGTGAGGCTTCGGGTGGGAAACCTTACACATTTTTGCATTAAAGCAAGATATCAAACAATATCCATGAAGCTGTTTAGCTTCTTGTAGTCCAGTATTTCTTAGGAACAGTCAATGGGAAAAGTTCAGAGGTTTAAAGGCTAGACTACTAAATTTCCAGAAGACTTTGCACCCAATATCCACTGAAATAATGACACTGAATAGCATTAGCTTACCAATCTACATTTTGTTCAATAGCCAAATAATGAAAATTTGATAAGACATGATGTTTTTTAAGTGAAAAAAACCCACCTTAATTTACATTACATATGGCAAAATTGGGGAAAATGGGCAATGAAATGTTAGAAAAGGGGTGAGACCAGCCAAATCCTTGCTTGTTTTTCCAAGTCTGGGTTAGGTAAAAAAATTTTTAAAAAAAAAAAAAGTGTGGCTTAAGTCAGAAATATACCACCAGAATTAATGATTCTCAGATCTGTGAAGCCAATAAGCAGAACTTGGTGTATAAATAACAGCCAGACATTTTATTAGTTTTTTTTCCAAATTTTTCAGTTTTCAGGAAACTTAAACTGAGATTTGTTTTCTAGGTGCTTGTGAAAATAAAACATTATTCCTGAGCATTTCTGAGAGGATGGTTAAGAGGATTTTATTTACAACAAAGACCAAAGTTTGTTCTTTTAACAAACTCCCCATCCCCACCAAAGGATGTAAATTAGGGGCGAACCAGGAGAATTAGCATTCATGATGCTCAAGAAAAAAAATTGTTTGCAGGAAGGGGAACTGACTGGCACACTTAAAGACTGGGGAGTCATTAGCTGTCTGAACAGACTGTTGTGAACCATTCCAGACAGCACTTATTCCATGGTATTTCCATATGGTTACAGGGAAAACGGAATTGCATGACAGTGAGACACTTGACCTAAAACACATGGCAAACCTAGGAGATGGCAATCATAGTTCATCATGGACAAATATATTTGTGTTGCATGTAGCAGGAGCAATGAGAGAAAACTGCTGCCATGAGACTGTAAGGAAATGAAGACTGTGCCTTCACTTGCTCCCTGCAGCATTTAAGAAGATGCAGCTCTTTATTGTAAAGCTTTTATGCAAGACTCCAAGCAAGGCCAAACAAACTAGGCCTGGAGAATTGAATAAAAACATCTCTCTTTGGCAAGCTGGATACCCAGCCTACTGTTTCCACAGCCACCCGATTCATCCATGACCATGGGTTACAGCACAACACAGGCACACAAATTCAGATCATATGAACAGAACTATCTCCTTGCTAGACAAAAAATCCAGGCTGGTAAATATACGATAGCTCCATTCCTGTTTTGACTGTTCTGTGAGTCCAGCAATAAATTCTGAACTGATTTTTATTTGATCTTCTCATTGTCTCACCATAAATTTGTGCCAGTGCTGACTCTCAGAGTACAGATTATATGTTTCCCTTTCACATCATGAGACATTAAATTCCACATATATCACACATTTATAGCAGATGTTCCTAAACAGACAAACCAGGTGCTAAACATATTTTATTCTGATGGGTAATTTTTGAAATTGTTGCAATCAATGAGCTAATAATGCTGGTGGTAATGATGAAGTCAAGTTATTATTACCCATTACATTTAATCATTGACAGCAAGTTAATTGGACCTAATTGGAGAAATCATCATAAATAACGTGGAGCAGATGGCAGACGTTTGTTTTTCCACTTCCAAATCTATCTAACAGAGTTATAGATAAAGTTTGGATGACCAATGTAAAAGGACAGAGAGTGTGTATATTCCCCTATAAAGCCATAGTTCACATTGGCAAAGTTGCAAGTCTGACAGGCACAGAGAGCTTTGACAAGGCTGGGTAGCTAAACAAAACTTTTTAGCTGTTACCCATGTCAGCTTTTTATATGCTGGTCTGAATCCCGTGCATGCAACAGCATTGGAGGGTGGGGGAGGCAAAGGGTGAAAAAAAAGAAAGCACAGAAGGGAAAACTGATCTGCTCAAACAGATGTGTTTAAAACACTCATTTCTGCATCTGACCTTATCACTGAATACTCTTTTTGAGGAGAAATAGGTGCTTCCTGGGTCTGACTGGTCTTACCCTAACACAGAGAGGCTAGAATAGCAAGCCAAACTGTCCCTCCATACATGGTAAATGGTGTCAGATGGAAATGTTAACACACTGATGTCTAAGTGATAGATCCCACCCAATTCATGCACAAATTGAGCCAAAGGCTAGGAAATGGAGCAACAGATAATGTTCTTCTTATGGCTGCATGTCCACACAAGACAAGGGGCAGTGATTGAAGGAATGAGAGCAATGCTCGTACCAGTTTTAACTGCCTGGAACAGGAGGTGTCACATTGTGGCTTTGACACAGGTCAGCAGCCCAAGATTGCACTCACTTTTGCTACTAACTCAAAAGCTTTCAAGACCCTGAAGCTCAGTCCAATTAGCAGGAATAGTCCTTTTCACACACAGGGCCTGCACCAATTATGACTCTACTGTATCATTTCCAGGCGTGGCTTCAGCATGAGAAAAAACCCCTCCTCATCAAAAAGCTGGAGTCTTCTACCCAGTTCTTGAGTGTAAGAAAGTTTAGAAATACAGAAGTGACCAGCTCACCACAGTTGGCTTTCAGGTGAGAAGAGAGTTCTTGCTGCTCTTCCTTTTGCTAGCTTAGATCTAACAACACAGCCCATAAACTTGGGTGATTTTTTTTTTTTTTTTCTGAAGACCATGGCATCCATTTGTCTTGTTATTCTTGATTCTAAGGGCAAAAATAACCACATTAAAAAAAGGGATCTGACATCTTGGGATACACCATGTCTTATTATTGAGATATATGAAGA
The DNA here is from genome assembly GCA_013399225.1 of Rhipidura dahli. Taxonomy (NCBI): domain Eukaryota; kingdom Metazoa; phylum Chordata; class Aves; order Passeriformes; family Rhipiduridae; genus Rhipidura; species Rhipidura dahli. The sequence goes on from VXAC01003393.1 coordinate 1,027,848, forward strand.
ATGTAACCTTTTGTTCCTGCTTGGTTGTATCTATGTGCATTTCAGATTTTCCTCCTGGGTAGTAACTATTTGCCTGCTGTCTGATTTGAGTGGGAAGTGTCTCACCAACTGTTTCATACTACATCTAAACTGCAAGGAAAGGAGAAATAGAACATGCAACTTGCATTGTGGGCTGATGCTGATATAAATCTAGCAACACTACTCCTTTTCTTGCATCAGTGTTTCCACTCATTTCCATGCTCTCCCAAGCTGTTAGGAGAACATTTGTCAGAGCATAATAATAATTCTCTCTCTCACGCCCTTTGTGATCAGTGCACATATTATCCTCTCTGAAGAAATGAAGAATTTATGCTGAGCCTACTGGCTTTCCTCTCATGTTTTTACAATGTGCAGCCTCTAATCTTTTACTTTAAAACTGTTTTCCTCTTTTTAAAATCTGACACAAATAAGTGAATTAGAAGTACTAAACCCAGAGGCTGTGCCCTCAACCAACATGCAGATTTCATACCCCACAGATCAGGAACAGCAAACAGCAAGGCATCAGCCCTGGGTTCTGGTCTGTTTTCCTGGATTGCTAATCCTTGTAGAAGGTGGTTTTGGGAAAAACCAACTACAGTCAGAGTTTACTCCTAATTCCCTGCAGACAGAGGGTTTGTACATTGGTTTAATACTCAACAACTAAACCACAGTTAGGAAGTGAGGAATTCTGAGGTCCATTGAACATAGCAGATTTTTTACTGACTCAGTCCAAGGTCATTTCATAAATTAAAGGTTTAAAAACAAAGGTTTAAAATACCATAAAAATGGTATTTCAACCACCCACAAAAATGCAACGTTATATAGTTTAGTTGATATACAATAAAAAGATTTTTAAATGTTCTGGTTTTAAGTTGTCCAATTTTTCTATAAATATTTCTAAGTTGTTTGCCTCCCTGTACAATATTGCCATAAGGATGTTTCTTTCCATTTCTTCAGTTTAAATGTCCATTCAATATCATGTATTAAATCTTGATCTTCAAATCTCATTGAAACAGTAATTTATTCATTCATCTGTACCCATACACTCACACCTCAAAAGCTGCAATTCAGAAAGTTTCAAGAAAATTATTAATCTTGATCACAATTTAAATGTGTACAAACTTACAGTTTTCCCATGCATTTTTAAATTATTTTAACACTATTGCCAGTTATTGTAAAGCTGTATTTATCTCTGCTACTACCTCATAAAGAATACTGTGCACAAAGATGTGAATAGAGAGTAACATTACCTTCTTATATCTCCTCTCTAATTGTTTTCTGATTTTTTTTTCTATTCTTTTTGCTTGTTTGCTCGGGTTCTTTAGTGCAACATATTTTAAAATGCAGTACCAACAGGAAAATATTGATCTCTAACTTCAATCATATAAAAGTTAAGCATTTTGTCTGAACTAAGAATCTAGGCTGCCTCAGAAGTCAATGAGAAAAAAAGAGATGCTTTGAGAAGGTGATTTATTCGATTTCACTTGGGTTCTTCAAAACTTCCTGACATTTACTTGGAAATCGGTGTCTGGACTCTTATTTATACTCGATACAAAGGAATTATTTTCTTCTTTTTTGTCTTCTATTAAAACTTCCAAGATGTGTGAAGTTACATGTCCCTTGGACACAGTGATTTTTCAACAGTCATTGCAGAAGGAATCTTGGTGTCTAGACTAGAGCTGATAGCTAAAGTTGTGTCAGTTACCTTCCTAAAGTTCTGAAAGCCAATGAACTTCCAACTCTTTCCCATAACAGAGAGCTAAAGATGATGCTGAAACTAGCCACTCTGAAAATAATGCATCCTAGATGGAAGTCATTCACCCTTCAGGGAAGCTGACAGAGCCAAGTAACAGTGGGATTTATCTTGTTGATATGCAATTTCAATATATATTATTTTCAGCAAAATAAGAAGCAATTCAAATTTCTGCTGTTCCATGACTGAATTACTGAATTTAATCAAAATGTTTTGAAGAGACTAATATTTGGAAGACAGTTTTTCTGCCAAAACATAAACCAGAGAACTTGATCTCCAGCAAGAGCAGCCTCTCCACAGTCTGTATATAATATTAAATAATCTAGCCGACTAAAAATTCACCAGCCCGTAATGGGTGCACCTAATGGAAATACAATGGCCTGAAACAAACTGTAAGAGCAGGGCTGGCTGACACAACACCATAATATTCCTTTTGTTCTCTCAAAGCCTCCAGCCATTCTCAAAGTCCTCCAGCATGTCCATGAAATTTGGTGGGCATTTAGAAGTTAAATGTGAAGGGCTGTGCCCTATTTCAGTACTTGTTTGAGAACCCACATCTCACCAGGCTGAATCTGGTGTCCCTCTGTTTCATGTAGGTCAGTGGTCCCTAAGGGGTAGTGATTCCTCGCTGAGAAGACACAAACACAGAGCAGCTGATGTGTAAAGCCTCAGCAGATAAACTCTGTCATAACCATGTTCCCTGAGCAGCACTGTGAGTGGGCAGTAGCAGCAATCCACGAAAATAAAAGCAGCTGAACCAAACACAGCAAGAAACACTGCCAAGTAGCTCAAAGTAGGGTCAGTTATGAAACACAGGGAAAGAAGAAAGAAGAGAAAGGCCAAGAAGCTGCTGTGTAGCAATAAACTTTGATCAGAACTTTTTTAAGGGATCAGTGAGTCCAAAGAAGGTACTTTTATCTATTTTTTAACCTTCTTAGGCTTCTAAAATCTTTGCTTTCACTACTTTCAAAGTGGGAGGACTTGGGTTAAACTTGAACAGGATTAGCTAAGGCAGAACTTTCAGTAATGTCTCAGCTACACTTGCAGACGTTTATATTTCACCCTTTTAAAGAGGAACGAGAAGTGGAAAGCTTTAATCACCTGCCAATTTAATATTTTCATAAGAAAACCTAAAGTTCTGTTAATGGACAGACGGTTAAAGTGCTATTATTAGTTAATATTAAAGAAAGAAATCCAAAGACTGGAAGAGGCTTTGGAAGCAAAAGCAGCTAGGAATCCTAGATGAATAGAAATCAGATACGGAACAGATCTATTAAGTCATCCAATCAATGCTACAGTTAATATAAAATCACTCCCAACAGCAGATTTGATAGCAGTCTGTCCAGCCTGGATTTAAATATCATGAGCAATCAGGTTTCTGACACTTTCCCACATTCCTGTGGACCACTCTGCCAGGAATTTTTCCCCCTGATATTCTGCCTATATTTACCTTTTCACACTACTCAATGTATGTTAACATTCCTAAAGTAATTCCTTTCCTCTTTTTTATTGTCAATTATTTTTACAAGACTTTCACTAGTTTTAATTAACTGACTTGATTTATGCTTTCCATTTTAATGTTCTAAGAAGAAAAATTTTAAAATTACAGGACTTGACCACTTCTCAATTTTGGTGTGCTGGATCAAAAGCTCAGCAGAGATTCTAAAGAATCACAGCTAATCTGGAATGGCTTGAAGCCACTTAATCTCCAAAATGCTTGTGAAGTTATTTGTATTATGTATAAGTATTCTGCAAGTGAATGAGATTTTATATTTTAGTGTCATCAGCCAGGTCCCCTTCTTTAATCACTCTTTTCCTTGCCTATGACTTTCTTTGATAATTCTGGAGTTATTCCTAAAGAGTTTAAGCTTTGTTACTGCTTATCTTACTACCTTTTGAATCAAAATATGATCAATTATTCAGTCAGTTTTCCTGGGAGAACTAGAATTTTCACATCTTTGTTTGAAGAGTATTTAGGAAGCTTCCTTGGCCTTTTCTTGCCCCCTTTTGTTCTCTTTCTCCCATAGGAAGCCTGTTGTTTCATCTTCCTTTAAGTCCTGTTCTGGATAAAGGTGTCCATAGTAAGAGAAATTTTTCACCTGTGAAAAGCTCAGGGATTGATGGCCACAAGAACTCAGTCATAGAGACAAAATTGCTGGATCACACCAAAATTTTGAAAAAGACAAAAAGGCATAGGTTAAAAATTACAACTCTATTCAAAAGACCCGTGCACATTGTTATTCTTGCTCTTCACAGTACTGAGAAACAGAGGCTTTCTCTTGTAGGGGTGAAAGGGGGCCATATACCCTCTATACTTTAGACTGATCATAGGGGTGCAAACAATGACACCCCTTAGGCCATCCCATTTCTGATGAGCAAAGCCTTGGCTCAGCATTTAGTAAGGGAAAACTGCTCAGTTTAGAAGGGAAAAAAAAAAAACATGAAAAGATCAAGTGACTCAAATACAATGTGAAGGTTGTTTTTAAAAAATGAGGATAATTAGTCATTAGATAAGGATAATTGAATGTTGGGGCAACTTACCTAAGGATATGAAAGGCTCTTTAAAACTGTAAATCAAATTTGAGTGAGTGTCTAAAAATAGAAATTAATTCTTAAATAGAAAATATTGGCCTGAGGCAAAGGCTACTGGGTGATTACGTACTCCAGTTGTGTTATGCTGTGTTGTGATAATGGTCATGTTTCAGAATCTATGTATTAATTTCATTGCAATGGAGGCTCATATTTTCTTCTGAATCTGCACTAAGTATTCCTACAAAAGAATGAAAAAGAGAAGAAACACCCCAAACCCATATTCCTTTTCACTCTAGTAATAAATCCAAGATTATTAGAGATATACAAGTCTGCTAACCTTACCCATAAACTCTCTAATTCTACCTTGATTTTCTAACAGAAATTCCCCATTAATTAATCTAATTCCACCAGGGTAGCTTGTGGCAGTTGCACAGCTTGCTCTAATGAGCAGGGTTCTTGGCCTGGTGGCAGATTACCAGGTGCAGGATGCAGGAAAGCTGGGTTCAAAGCTCCATACATCTCAGGACACAACTGTATAATATTTCAGCAAAAATCAACACAAGCACTTTCTGGAAACCCCAAAGTAGGAAAAAAAAAAAAATCTCAGATTCAATACTGTATGTAACAATGTAACAAAATAATTATTTCTTTGTATGCCAGGCTGAGAAAATGTACACTGTATTTCAGAAAACTTGAATAGTGATCACCACATACAGAACAAATTTAACCAAACTACAAGGCTTCCAAAGTACCCCAGGATCACTTTACAGACTTTCGAGACACCTTATTGGCTCCTGACAGACTTCTAAGGTTTAGAAACACTGCTTTCAGTCTAAAAGGTGAGGCAGTATCAGGTTAATATTGTATGTTTATTAGAAAAGACTGACTTCCTGATACAGCCTTAAATTATTAGTATTGAAATAGTGGCATTAGCACACTTTATGGACCGGGAAAATGAATTTTGGTTAAGAAACAAAGTGCAGAGTCCGGAAATCCAATTTCATTTCTTGCCTCTGGTACAGATTTTCTGTGTGGCTTTGACTGGTTAGGAATATATTCTTATATCAAAGGACATATTTAGATTGACTAATTTAGATGCTGTAAAATATTAAATTGTAAGGACAGGATATTTTTTGTAGGTATTTAAAAATCTCAGAGGAACCTGCCTTCAACACCTAAAAAAGGAATTTAGGTATCTAATTTTATTTGTGTGAGAGCCAGGCACCTTCTTTTGGTGATCACCCTACTTGAAGTAAGTACCTAGAATACGTCTTGTAAAGTCCACTTATGGTGGTACTGGACTTACAATATCATTGGAGAGAAATTCAAATTCACAGTTCATTAATACTTCTTTCTGAGCTTTCTTTAAATTAATCCATTTTAGGGTGGTCTCCATTTCAGGCTGCACCAGTTCCTTCAGCACCAACGTGAAATCTCCATTTTTTAATAAAATAGACTCTAGTAAGGGAAGAGATGGATTTTTTCAGTGGGCAGAATAAGAAAATCCTGTGAAAAGGTGTATTAAATCCAATAGCAAAAATATTCAATTTTGTTCCTATTCTACTTAGGAAGAAACAGTTGGTTTGAATAAGGCACAAGTGGGTTGGAAATGTGGAAGGCAAACTTCTTGAACCAAATGCAAGGGCTGTTCAAAATTATCTCCTTAACAGACCCTCTCACTGTGAGCATTTTTAGGAAATGTACTCAATAGAGCACCAGGTATTTTTCATCCTTTTTCCGTCCGCACAGTTTATGCCAGTCTGTACCCACTATATGTCTAAAGAAATCACTTTAATTCACAGTTCAACAAAATTCCTACAAATTCTGACTACAGACACATAACATAATGAGAAAGTTTAGGATTTCTTGTATGTTATTTTTCATGGTTTAATTAGACAAGAAGTAACAAACAAATGTTAATACCACAATTACAACTGTTAATATTTCATTTACATATGAGTGACTAAACTTGTCTGATCACTTTTTTTTTTTAAATTTAGCCATAGCAGTAAATAAAATTACTTGTCATCAGTATATACATATTCATCAAAATCTGCAAAACCACTCACTCACACAGGGTGATGACAGACAATGACTTTTAGCTGTCTGAAATGTAGGCACCTTGTCTCAGCTAGTTATCCAGGTTTACTATACACCTGGTGTAGATTCAGAGATGTTACCAAGAGAAGACCAACCCTACCTCAAAAAAATTTTCTAAGACAACATCTAAGATTTTACCTTCCTCTCCTGAATTGCTTTCATTTCCATTGACTACAGGGAAATGATAGTCAGGACTGAGCCTAGATGCCTCAGAGCTGAGATTAGGTCAGATGGATCCCACCTGGCTGCTGGTTTAGTCTCTTAATTATCTTATATTTAGGAAGTTAATTATCTTATTAGTTGTAATCACAAAACTATGATTAAAGCAAATAAAAGATGAGCATAAACAATGGATTGAACAGTACAAGTTAGGAGGGATCTTTGACTCTAGGCAACAGTGTGATTGGAGAAAGGAATCCTTCTGTATCATCTCCTGCTACAAGGGATATCTGTAATTCACATCTCCTCTTTTCTGAGCCCCACTGCATCTTGTTAACACTAATGGCAGCAAACGAACTATTTTCATATGACAGAAGTGCCTGCAAACTCTGATCTTATCCTTTGATATTTCCATAGTGATTCTCAGATCAGTAGTGCTGGGCCAGGTTATGGATGGGATTTCTCCATAGCAGAACGATTTAGGTTGGCTTGTTTCAGATTGTGCTTTGCAGACTGCACGTTTCCCTCGGACTCCCCATTCAGCAGGGAGTATAAGAGGCCAGTTCTAACACAAAAAAAAGTTATGCCTGTCCATAAATTATATGTATTCCTCCTCATCAAATAAGTTGCTTGGACTGTGATAATTTCTCTTTTTTCGCCAATATATTTTTCAGCTGATTTATGGCACTTCCACTAAGTGTGTGATCTCCAAGTATCTGGAAAAAAAGCCATGAGCTTTTGCCTTAAACTCACAAATGTTAGTCCCTGTGATTTTGAGGGTCTGAGTGATTATTAATGTTGTCTTATTCTGGCTTTCTTAACAAAATTCACACCAGCTAAAATCACAATACAAAAGTCTGTGTTTCCTAGCCTCTGACTCCAAAACAGTGTTCTTTCACAAATGTTAGCAATGCCCAAATACCCCATCTTGCTCACTGGAAAGTGATGAGCAGCATTTCTCTAGAAAAAGGCACTTATCACACAAAGTAACTATTATATTTGATTCTAGTAAGTTATATCTTTAAAAATAAAACCCCTTACATACCCATGACTCTCTGTGGAGTCCTCCAGTAATCATAAGCACCCTGAAAATCAGTCCCTGTTCTTCACAGAGTGCATTCAAAGCTGTGAATCTCCAGGCACTTGCAGGTTTCATTCACCAGCCACTTTCAGAATATGCTAGAATGTGTAGGGATCACGACTTCACCAAACGTGATCAATCTCTCTTTGTCTCATGTCTTGTCACACATTGAAATCCTACTTATTTCTCCAACACACATAAGCAAGCATAAAAAAGAAGTGAAGAGTTTAAATTCCTCTAATCTGTATCTTTTTCATATACACAGTCTGAAACATTGTGTACTTTATTAATTGATATGTAAAGATTACAGCTGATCATCACCATAATTGTCTTTTCATTGCCTCACAAGCTCTGATATAATAATAAAGAATAATTAAGTTGTGCTTCAGAAACTTCAGAAAAGACTGGGCTAGCCCATTTTTTTTCTGTAGTTCAACTCAACATTCATTTTGCAGTGTTCCTGCAAGGAATGCTTTCACTTAGGTGTTGAAGGAAACTATGAATCTTTTCACAGGCTGGGTTCTTTCTGGGAGTCTGTATATTACCTTTGAATCTGGGCGGCAGTGTTGCACATTTACAATGTGTCCCAAGAAGTCTACCATCTCTGAGACAGCAGACATCTTTCTGCTGTTTACACTCACTAACTGAAAACTGACTGTTAATTGATTCACCTGGGTGCATTCTATGGCTTCTTGCTATTGTTTGTAAATCTGTTCACTTCTGTATAAGACAAATACAAAGGCAGTCCTGTCCCCAGAAATCTTTTCCCTAAGATATGGATAGAGAAAGAAGGTACTCAGAACTGCTCCACAAATACCTCATGCAACCAGCTACCTCTGCCCACTTTCTTCTCCTCACTGAGAGCCTCAAGAGTTAGGCACCAAAACTACATGCCAAAGCTGGGGCCTACCCACACGTCTGAAAAACTACAGGGGAAAGTCTTATATGTATAACATGTAGTTTTTGCTTCTTAGTTGGTTTTTGGATGTGGTTTTTTTTTTCTTCTTTTTCTGTTTTTATTATATTCTTTCTCTTTTTTGGCCTTTGAATAAAGATTTGAATCAAGAGAGAATTGAGGCCACGTGTTAGGGTATCATTCACATGCCTTCTTGAAATGTTCTCCGTTAGTATTATCATTTTCCTTTGGCATTATTTCTGTGCAATGATAACAGCAAATCTGTGTCAACAGAATTATTCTGGAAGTGTGATATTTACTGTTATTTTGGGCTTGCCTGAGCACAGAATTTTATTTGCTAAGAAACATGTGTGATATTTTTAAAGGGAAAATAACTGGTCACTGAACAGTCTTAGAAGGATGCCAGCATGAGTCGATGAGATGCATTCTGCCATTGGAATCAGCAGATTTTGTAATTTCATTGCAGTATTGTTTTACTCATTAACAATTATGCATGCACTAGACTAAATTTGTTATATACCTTCTCAGTCTGATCATTTGGTCTATCTTTCTGCTGTCATTTTGCTAACGGAGTTTAAGCCCTAGGCTTGAAATCCTTCTCAGTTAATTCATACCAAAAAAAGTTTTCATCATCTTAATTCATACCAAAAAAAGCTTTCATCATCTTCATTAACAGAAATAAATACAAAAGTGAGTGCTCAACCATCTTTCTTTTTTCGGCTTCTCGATGTTAAAAATCACTATATTAAGATACTGGTGTCAGAGAAAAGCATGATAGTAAACAAAATAGCCTTATTTCAAACTTATTTAGTTAGCATAGCTTTTTAATGGCAAATTAGTTCAGAAAATCAACATGCAGTTGCTCCTCAAATTAATGCAGTTTTAAGTGACAGAAAAAAAGAAACAGAATATGGTTATGTCATTAACACAGAGTAGCTGTAGCTTCACTGAATTGAATCAATTTCTACTGAGATTCAAACACATGTTCAGCTAAGTCAGGTGGGAAAAGTCTTTTAAAAGAAAAGAAGTGCAAAATTGTTACCTTGACCTGCAGGGAAGGAAAATGTGAAATTTTTGGGGTTTTATTCTAGAGCTACCTTGAAGGTTATAGAGGACTAGAGAAACTGAAATTAAACCTCTCATTATACTTTAAAAAGTCATATTAATGCATTTTCCCCTGGATGATAGGTATTTTGGATTAACAGGAATACTGAAAAAGAAGACAAAACCAGGGAAGAGACAATGGCTACTGAAAATCGAAAAGATTTAGAGATGTACAGGAGATAGCTAAACTCACAAAACAAGCAAGTGGGAGCACTCCATGAAACTATAATATAGATGATTAACAAACATAAATACACTTGTTTGTTCTTTCACAGAGTAAAATTGTAGTGTTCATCTTCAAAATAAACTTTGGACATCAAAAGCATAGATTAGCTTTAAAAAGCACTAGACAAATATCTGAGTGTCCAAAGATAGCTCCTACAAATTATGGACCTAAAGCAAACTGTTTCAGGAAACCATGGGATGTCCTGATTTTGAGATGCTGGGAATGTAAGACTGCAGCTCCTTTGAGCATCTGCTTCTGGGCACCATCTCAGGCAAAACACTGCACAAGAGGAAAACTGTTTTGCCAGTTATTCTACCTCAGACTCTTGGAATCATAGAAGGTCAGAAAAGATCTCTAAGATCATTAAGCCCAACTGTCAACCCAGTACTATCACGATGGTCACCATTAAACCATGATTTCAAGTGCCACAACCACACATTTTATAGAACACTTCCAGGGATGGTGGCTCCATCACTTCCTTGGGAATTTGGTTTCAATGGTTGACAACTCTTTCCATGAAGAAATTTTTCGTAACATCCAATCTAAACATTCCCTGGTGCAACTTGAGGCCATTTCCGCTCCTCCTGTCACCTGTTCCTTGGTAGAAGAGCACCTCACCACAACATGCTTTCAGGGCATTGTAGTGAGCAATGAAGACTCTTCCCTGAGTCTCCGTTTCCCCAGACTAAACAACCCCTCAGGCTCAGTTCCCTCAGCCTCTACTCATCAGACTTGTCCTCCAGACCATTCTCCAGCTTTGCTGCCCTGCTTTGGACACTCTAAAATTTATAACTGAAAGGTCTTTAATGACCACAGGCTGTTTCCCTCTGACTTGCTGTAGTTTTGGGGTTTATTTACACAACAAATAATAACACTCATTCCCTCCAAAAAACAAAATGTCTTTTATTTCTATGAAAGCTTCAAAGCAGCTTGAGGACACTCCTCCTGGCAATGTGAAAGCAGGCTTGAGGTTCAGGCCCTTCCATTTATCAGTGCTTTTACTCACCATCTGTAGCCGTGGGATACCATTACAGCTCAGTATCAGATAATACCCTGTGTTCTGGCACAGCAAGCAATGAAAGGTCATGAGCACTGCTCCCTATAACCTGAAACTCTCTGGGAATCTGACCAAAAGATGGCTTCAGCACCAAGAATTTTGTTGTGCTGGGATGGGACTCATGCCTGGTTTGGAGCTGGCAGATGGATGGGCTTGGTTGGCACATGGGAAGTACAACGACTAATTCAATAAAGGAATTAGTACCATATGGAGAATATCCATACTGTTGCAAAACATGCAAAGAGACAGCAGTCAAAACCTCAGATTGAATTCTGCTTCAGGACTAACACAGCTACTGCTATTAGTTCCTTTTTAAATCCTATTGAAATGTTTGTGTAAAGAATACGTGTGGTAACCAAATATGGTTTTGCTTTATTTCACATGAGGTCACCACTTTACATTTACTATGGGTCTAAAGTGTTTCACCCTGGTTTGAACCTCAGCCTACCACAATTACAGTGTTAGACTTCATATGACTTCTCCCAAAAGTCTTGGTGGGCTATTTTATTATTTTTGTGATGAAATTGTGGAAATGTCATTGTATTGCTACCGCTGGTTTACTGTCCATATATTTGATTTGGTGGCACTGAAAAGCTCATGCCACACATCCAAGCAAAGGACAACCACAAAAATTAACTTTGTGTTGCCTGTTTGGAGAATATATGGTTTAAATTGTTGGTCTTGGCATGTCTCAAAGGACCTGTGAAATGCATTTGGAGCCAGCCTTCCTCATCAGCTAATTTATGTGTGAGAGCTAAGTAAAGAAACCTTGGGGAAAGGTAAAAAAAAAAGCAGATAATCAAGTATTAGAAAGAAGGTAAAATAAAAATCTGATTTATATGATTTTTAATGGTTATTTTTAATTGAGTTGACAAATATATCATGAGGCCGAGGTTAACTAAACAATCCCTGATGAAAACTATACAGAGTAACTTAACATAGTAAAACGTAGCATGAAGCAGAACATTCTACGATGTTTCAGGACATGGGGTATTCCCTCTCTTTCAGTTAGAGGGCCTTTATTACCCACTAACTGTATCTTGATACTCCAGCAAGACAGATGATGTGGTGACAGATATTCAAGATTGAGAACTAATGTTCAGTCTTCCATAGAGAACAAGAAAAGCCAGAAGAATTTTTTCACCCTAACAGCTTGCCTTTTCTCCTGCTCCCTGGGAGTGGAATGGAACAATGGTTCCTGAAAGGGGAGTGGGCTTTGGGATGGGAACACAACAGTTTGCAGTTCATACTCTCAATTTTTTTATTTTAACTTTGGTATGTCTTTGAAACTGAATAACACTAGCAGGAGTGATCTAACCTTCTCTTTTCCAGTTGATATACAGACTTTTAAAGAGCTTATCATGCAACTGTCCATCTTCTGTCTTAGCCTGACACAGCATGACTGTTTATGTTCTCTTGAAATTTCAGGATTTGTGAGATGGGACTCTGTTTTAAAGGAAACTGTAATTGCACATGACCAGTTGAACAGTTAGGCACTCTAAAGAGGGTCCACCTTAATATCCATAGGTTTGTAACAAAGCAAAATCTATGACTCTATTGACAAAAAGCCACAGATCAGATGAAGGATCTGTTTTACAATAAGCTGAGTCATTCTTAGTGCTGTTATGCTAAACAGGTCTTAATTAATTTGTTCACATGCAGGCAACTAGCACCTCTGGGCTACATCTGCCACCTAAATCATCTCATTTAACCTCCAGCAATTTCAGAAGGGATCTGCAGTAGTCATGTGCCATATTCACTGTTTGCAAGAAGATGTCTCAGATGCTTTACACATCTCAGAACGTATTACACATTTGGTGGACAGCTGAACCAAATCCTTTCCCCACATAGAGCCTGAAGCTGATGATGCCCCAAATTTTACTGTTCCACTCAGAGGAACAAAATAAGAAGCAATCTTGTTACATACCACTCTCTGATACATTTCAGCAAAAGATCTTGATTTGTCATGGTAATTCATTGTTCACAAATTCATTTTGAGTCAACAAGCTTCTTTGGATATGTAGCTCATTGAGATCAAGTTATTTTGTTGATTTTGATCAGTATTGGGTCATTTCCCCAACAATGCAAACCATAAATGAGTAACAGCAGAGTTGTGTAGTCTCTAGACTTAACATCTGCTTTCCAGCTATTCTCAATGTCTGTTTTAGGATTTCATTTTATATGGCAGCTCAATGTAGGTGAACACACTGATCAAGATATGGCTGAAATTATAGGTAAAGTTTTATCAGTACTTGTCACTGTATAAAAGATTTCAAAATGTAAACACAAGTTCTACTCTCCTATGTCATTCTTTCTTGCGCAGACAGAAAATCACAAGGGTGTAAACAGCAAGATCTTGAAGCCTTGCTCTGGAAAACACATGTAGGATTAATGACATCATTGATAGTTTCCTTCTGATTATATCTGTCTACACATTTAAATCAGCATCACTTCCCAGAGTACATTCTGACAGTCAATATACTGGCTGACAAAATGGATCTGCAGCACCTGTCCTTCCTGAGTCATGCATGAGCAGAGTAGAGCCGTGTCCTTTCCTGGGTGATGCAGACATTTGAGAAGGTTCTCTGTTGTCCCACACCTCCTACTGTAAAGCTCTGGTTTATTCCTTGGCTTGTAGTAGGATTCCTAACAGAAGAGTTCACCTCCCTGATTGCCAGGTGAAGGACCTGCTCATGCCCTTCAGAGAATTTGCAGCTCAAAGGCTGGCCCTGGACAGCTTCCCTGGCTGAGCACATTGTATGGTGACCTCCCACAGCTCACAGAGAGACTTGAGGTGTGGAATAAGGGTGGACTCAAGGAGAGGAAAACCAAACCAGTGATAACATCAAAGGAGAAGAGCAGACAAGCCAATGTAAGGCTGCAGTCTTACATGCATCACCTGAGATCTTTGTTCACCTTTATATTGTTTCAGACCCACAACTAGAATCCCACTTCTGTGCATGGATCCATCACTGTTTTCAGTAAAAAGGTGATGTTGTTTCTCTAAAACATTATGGATTACTCTAATGAAAAAGCAAGTAAAAATTATCTGTGCTGTCCTTTACCAGAACATCCAAAGATAGAATGTTTTGATAACAGCATAAGATCTTGGAGCTAAAATGGGAATTTCCCAAGGGAAAACTAGTATAGTATTTTTTTTCTCTTTTGCCGGTTTTCCCACTACAAATAATCGATTTTACTACCAGATTCAGCCCAGTACTAACGATTTCACATACACACATATTGCACCAAAATCCTGCAGTTCAAGTACATCTCAGAGACAATTCTCTTTCTCAAACTGAGATTTTTCCTTCAAGTAGTAACCATTTTCCCTCAGGACTGTGAAGCATTCACACTGCTCTGTCCAAAGGGGAGGTGCAGCTAAAACAGTTCCCCAGCAAAGACACACAAAGATGTTCTATATTCCTGGATGCTTCCTCTGAACCATAGTGTATATAAAAGCCAGGGAAGAGGCTATTCATCCCATGGGGTTTAACCACCATAGGATAAATTACCTGCGAGGTAGGGTCTCATCTCATGCCTTTGTGATTGCACAAGATGAAGCACAAAGCAAACTTTTTGCCAGAAGTTTATCTCTCTATCTGGCTGAGCACATCCAACCGACCTTTGCAGGCAAGATTTGCTGGCTCTTTCCCGTCCTTGAGCATCCCAGGGGTGTTGTCCAGCTTAGAAAGCAGAGAAAGGAGAGGAGCCTTGGGGACAAATAATCTGTCTGTATGGGAACTATGTAAAAAATTGAAACCTCATACTTCAGTCCTCAACATCAGCTGTGACTAAGTAAAAATACTAGCATTTTCTAGTAGTAAATAGGTGTTCCTAGTAAATTAGATGTAGTTTCAGCAACTTTGAACCCATGTTGAGATCCTGCAAAATAATGCCTTCAACAGACAGTGTTAGTCAATTCATTATCTTGTGCTCTTCTAATAAAAAAGGAAAGAAACCTATATTTAAAGCATGTTTGGTATCATCCTCTTTTGGAAACAGGATTGTGGTCTAGCCATTGATAATAAGCCAAAACAAAGGAAAAGATTGATGGCCGAATTCAGTCTCAAACAGAAGTGACTCATACAAATTTGAAATGAAAATGCTTGGGGTTTTCCTTCCTTTTCCTTCTATACATTTTTCTCTATTCTCTGGTCTCAAAACTGCTATGTTTTCAATTATGGTCCTTCATAAAGAATTGTGCTACAAAATAGTCTTTTCTGTTATGCCCACTATTTTTATAGGGCCTCTTAAGATACTTTTTTTTTTGTTTTGTTTTAGTATGTAAATAAATAGTTGTACCAAATGTCTCATGACATTTTAGAGATCTATTTTTATTTTCACCTTTGCTATCAGACATCTTCAGCCCTTTCATAACCACAAATAGTAAGGGCTGACTTGTGAAACATAGCATACATCTCAGAGGATTTTCAATCTGAAAATCATTGCCTACAAAAAAAAAGTAGAAGCATAGGGACAGCTTGGGCCTCCTCTTCCCTTCTACAAGATCTTTGCAACGATATGCCACTCAGGAAAGAACAGAATGTTTGGACACCTGTGCCAGCCAAGTACCCGTCCAAGAAGTTTTGTAATCACGCTTATTTATGGACTCAGAATAAGATGCCAAGTCAGGTGGGAAAAGAGAGATAGTGCTTAAGTCACAGTAAATATTACCCAGTGAGGGGGCAAGGGAAAGCAGCGCTGTTGTCAAGTGCAGAGTAGGGGGTGCGAGGGAGGAGGAAATTGCAGAGAGCGATTAGATCCCACAAATAGCCAGTGGAGCCAGCAGGGAGAGGGATGTGGTAGAAGGAAATGGAAGGTTTTACTGAAAGTCAGGGGAAAGAAATAAACTGAACACCATAAAAACAGTTTACAGAATCCCAGTCTCCAAATGAGGCACCAGCAGTAAGAGAAAATAGTCAGCATTAGCCTCCCTGAGGATGCATGGGTGCCACAGGATTGATCGCAAACGAAAACACTAACCTGGTCTTCAGGAAGATGATGAGGTATCCTATCTGCTCCCTGGATTTCAGGGGATGTTATTCAAAGGTAGGAGAGAGGAAGCACCTGGGCACCTGGTTGACTTAAACCATGGAATGTCATTTGCTCAGGAAAAAGTCACTAGAGAGGCAAACCACCAGAGTAATGAATGACGAGCAAACGAAAAGCTGAAATAGGAGAGGAGCAGACTCAAAATGGTTGATAGGGATGCTTTCAAACTCAGCTGGTCACCTCATATATTCTCCACAAAACTTTCAGTTTCCCCCTTGAGTCCTTCTCATTCAGTCTTTGTTTGACACTCTTACCAATCTACATTTCCTAACAGCTTTTCCAACTCCCATTCCCTTTCCTGATATCCTTGCCAAATTCAGGCAGTATCTTTCACTTTTTCCCTTCCCCACATCACATACCAGAACATAATTTTCACAGCCTGAGGGTGCCAGCTCCATGCTGTGCATTAAAATGACATTAAACATTTTGTGAATCAACAGAAGCTAGAATATTTTTTTTGATGGGGTGAGGGTAGAGGGATGGAAGAGAAAGAAGAGGCCTTGTAAGTGGGCCTTCTCTAGCAGAACATCCTATAAGAAACATATGATAATGTAATCATCGCAGTTATTTGACAAATGCTACTCAGTTCATTTTTTCCCTTCCTGATGACATAGCCCAGGCTTTACACTGAGCTTCCCAAAGATAGATTGCGCTCACAGCAAATATCCAGAGGAATGCAAAAGCAAAAAAACAGAAACATGACATTTGGGAGACATTCCTTCACACTGACTTACCTCTTCAGCAAGATCTGCAAATGAAGTTATTAAATAGGTAACACAAACCAAGGTTATCTGAAAGCAAGAAAGTATTTTATCATGAATAGTAGCATTATTTAGTTTCAGCATTTTAATTACCATCCACACAGTAGCTATGTTTTGCCCCCTTGGTAGTATTATTTAGCTGAAATTTATTTGATTGCGAAGAAGTAAAGATAATGAAAGCTAAAAAGAATAATGAAAATCAAAGAAAAAAATTATTGAGAATAATATTATATTGTTTATGATTAAAATCGTATGAGATTTTGCTTTTAATTAATAATAATTTAGAAAGTTAATCTAGAAGCTTCATATAAAAGAAAAAGTCAGAGCAACCTTCCAAAAAAAAGAAGAATAGCAATAATGCTTACTACATATGATTATTGTCAGTCCAAGATGGTACTTAGCAGAAAATAAGGCATGGTTAGAAAGATAATTTTCATTTTCTGGATTTTGAATTTTTTTTTTTTTTAAGGCAATGCAAAAGTCTGGAGAATTTCCACTTTTCCTTAAAAATCAGTGTTATTAAGTTATTTTTCTTTGCTTACTTTCCATTTAAGGACTTTGTTGAAGGGAAGTCAGTATCAAAATGGAAAAATAATTTTTTCATGTTTTCATATTGTTTACAAAGTAGAAGGCATGGAAAGCAAAGAATTACAGAAAGACCATGTAACAGAGGACAAGGAAGGAGTGACACTTTTCAGAATACCATCAGACAAAACAGTCATAGGAAAAATGTGATAAAAATCCAAATCCTTGTGCACTTTGTGAAAATAGTCTTCCTTCCTGACCAGATTTTCATGTTACTTGTAGTATACTAAAATTGTCTCACTTGGCAGCAAAGGACCTAATTGTACTTTACCCTTTAGAGCTCAGATAACAGCTGATCCATCTTGTTGAGTTAAATCTCCTTGGACAACGCTCAGAGTGAGATCAAGGCTTCATGTTCCCCCAGTTCTCTACCCATGCTGAGGAGGTCACACTTTGATTCCTGGACTTTCATGCAGAAAAGAATTTACAGTCTCTGAGATGCTTTACTTTTCACAGATTTTAATTTCTTACTCCTGCTTAGCAATGTATCAGTTCTATGTTTGGACCCCAAAATGTCAGATGACAGGAAGGATATTCAGCAAGTCCCTGTGTTTATTTGACATTCCAGAACGAATACATGTTGTGTGGACAAAAGCAATGTTTTACAAGTTTTCACATCACATTCTGAAAGCAGTGTTTTCTTTATAATCTATGTATCTTTATGTAGGCTGTAGGCCAGGTTAAGCAGTGTGATGCAAAGGCTGGGCAGAGGGCCTCTATTCACAAAGGAACACTTATTTCACTTCATCTTACATGACTATCTGTACCGCCAGGCTCCCGCTGAGGGATGTTTTACACACCTCACACAGTGTGCCTTGTGCTCCTGACTCACTCCTCTACTTTCATCCCATTTGTGCAAACTGGGAGGTGGGACCAACAAATCTAACCCTCAGCACTGGTGATGGGGCAGAGGACAGCTTTTGAAAGGGAGCCTATAATTTCAGCTGTTTGACATATCTTGCCATCAACCCATGTTATTGCCAAACATAATTTCTCTAGTTTCACAGTGTCATGCCCCGAAAGAGATTCCTTGGAAAGTGGTAGCAGAGCAAACCACTCTGAAGGGATGATATAGTGACACTAACAGCCATAACATGGCATGGTGCCATGCTCTCTCTTTGAAATGTACAGTGAGAAACAGCCTGTATTTCTATGGCAATATATTATCTGCCTGAGAAGCAAATGTTGCAAAGCATAAAAATTCAACCCTGATCCATCAGTAACACAGATATTTTATCAGAAAGAGAGTTACCGGTAGACCACTGGCAGAGACATTTAGCAGAAAAAAAGGTTATTAGTGGACATCACAGTATGTTCAATTCAAGATTCTTTTGTAATGCTGCAGCTTTTTCATTTGCATTCAAAGAAGGAGTAAAGGTTTCCGATGGCTCCAGGGCTTTGGAAAAAGCATGTTCAATTCTTGTTGACCTTTCCTTTTGGCCTTTTGGGTAAAATGGAGCCAGTAAGTTCAGCATGTAAAACTGACATTCAGTACATACAATTAAAGATGCAAGTGTCTCCATCAAAGCCAAAGTAGTATTTGCAGACTTTAGGCCCAACATTTTGATCCAAACCCCAACCACTGAACTGCCACATCAGCAAGTGTCTAAACTTATTGTTTCCTCGAGTGGTCTGTAGATGTTTTATTCTGTCTTTCTGCATATGGGCCATGTGTCTGGCTTGGTGTAGCTCTCCTTTCTACCTGTGGCAGACAGGCACACTGCTCCCTTGACAACATACCCTCAGACTCTGTGCTCAGAGCATCTCTCATCTGCACAGTGATTGACTTGAACCTCACATAAAACACAACACCCCCAATTTTTTCTAAAAGCAGTTGCAATTACGGTTGTTCCTCCATCACTGAGAGGCAACATCCCTCCAGCTGGAGCTGCTGCTATGGCTGCAGGATGCATCTGATCCCCACAAGGTCCTCTTCATGGTCTCTGGCTTGGCCATGCCAGATGGGGAGGTGCCGCAACCTTCCTAAAAGCGTCTCCAAGGCGAAGCCGCTCGGCAGGACCAGCACACACCCACAAAATGTGTACATGCACTCAAGCACAGACAGCTCCAGAAAATGGGTCAACAACAAAGAGAAGGGAAGGGTCTCTGTATGGAGTTCCATGGGAGGAGTTTAATGCAGCCACACTCAGGAAGGGTTCTGGGTATGAAGACAATTAGAATTGGAGGGTCCAAGTTTATATACAGGAGCAGAAGGAGCATCAGAGACCAATGATCTGAGGGCATGGGGGAGGTACAGAGGCAGGATAGGAAATGGGAGCCAATGGGGAATTCTGGGGGAGTGGGGCTGGGGCCAGGGCCAATGGGGGAACAGGGAGTGGAGAACTTTCTAGGACATGGGACGTATAAGGTATAGAGGGGCAGAGAGGCCAGTGGGCCAATCAGGGAAGCGGAACTGGGGTACATTAACATAGCAAAGCAAAGCATCCTGGGAGAAGCCTTTTCTGTCACCCTAAAATGGGGAGATTCTTTGATACTTGGGACTGTCCCAGCAAGGGACTCCCTTTGTTCCTTTTACCACAGGCCCACCAGCCTCTACAGGTCTTGGCTGAGCCCAGTGATGGCAGGCACCACCTCACTTGCTCAAACACAGTCATTGAGCAGAAACAAATGCTACTTCCATGACCCCACAAAAGACAAAATGGAACACAATTCAGAGGTTTAGTGGCTAAGGTACTGGCATGGCTGAAAGACAAAATTAATTTTGCTCCTTTTTCCTAGATATTTTTGCAATCCAACAGATATTGAACAATGTATGTATACCACATAATTATACATAATTGTCAGTTGGAAGGAGGGGCTGAAAGGCAGATTACTCCTGGTGTTCTCAGTGAAGTAGACACATTTTCTGCCTCTCTTTCCCTATGGTTCTCATTATTCCTTCTGCATAGTGGTATGGCTTCCACAGAAGGGGTGGAAGCTGCCTTTGATCCCACTTTACCTATAACTCAAGAGAATAAATTAACCTTCTTAGAAGTATAATATTTGTGTGTAAGTCACTTTTATTGGGAAGTGCCTGATGCTCTATTTTCCAGGTTTTTGGAAGCTTCTAGGCTATCAGATCAAAGCTGCAGCGTGGGTGCTGGCAATGCCTTAGAAAAATCCACTGGACTCACCAGTCTCCCTGATGGAACATTTAGTGACCTGCTTCTAAAAAAAAAAAAAAAAAAGCAGGTTTTAAAAATAGTCTGTTCAGTATTTTGTGTTGAGTAATTTAACATTTGTATGCACAAAGATGCTCTGCACAGAGCTTCATTGATGCCTTATTAGTAACTTAACTGACCCTGCAAGGACTGATGCACAACATTTTTAGACTGTAAAGTTTTGCCTTAGGAGAAACACATCTAAAAATTAATTATGGCAGCAATCAGGACAGCCAACTCCAAGCTACCAAAGGAAGGAATTGCATAATGACCTCCCAGATATGCTGTCATGTTCCAGTCATTCATTTTGAAATGCTTTGCAAGACACGGATATAGGTTATTAGTGATCTGTTGGCTACTAGTGATCTTTGAAGGTCCACTGCTTTTATTTTTATAGATTGCAGTTCGTTCAAAAAATATTTGATGTGCTATACTCAAAATAATAACAAGGTATGCTTTCTTGGATTACAAGTGTCAAGGTTCAGGAATGGTACTCCCCAATTTAGTACTCCCTCTGAGACTCTTCAAACCACACTGACTTGCTCCCTTCCCGCTTCCTCCTCTCTCTGCTCTCCCCGTTTGGTGGCTGGAGAGGAGATTTGAAGGCACAGAAATTAAAGGCTTGATAAGAACATTTTTCTGGAAACAACGAGATACGAAAACAAAGAGTAACCACAGTGATAATAATGACAGAGGGCACAAGGAAAGAAACATTATTGCTCACTGTGGAACCCCTTGATAATAGACAATACCCCACCACCCCTTCTGCCATGTGTGTTTAACCAGTGTTTTAAAATTGTGTATATTGTTTACCATGTATTAGCATATAATGTTTTGAAAGAGAATCTCAGGAAAATATGTAATTTACATACAGAGAGTTTTGCCATCAGAATCTACAGATAAAAATTAATTCCTGCTTATTTTAGAAAGTGTTGGACTGAGTAAAGATTTGTCTCTTTTCCATAGTGTCATTGGAAGGAAAACCATCTTCATGCAACTTCCAAGAGTGATGTGATAATGACAACACTGCCTGACTTCACAAGCCTGACACTGACAGGACCGTACAAGGGATGTGTCGACACAACTGCACTAAACAAGGCACTTGAGTGACCCTGCCATAGCCTATCTCTATTATTAAAGAAAACCAAATTTACTGAGCCTCAAACAGGAGTCTTCAAGCTGAATTACATCATAAGCTTCAATTCTGCTTCAGAAATGCTATACTGGGACAAAAGTTTTCTGGTTATTCAGCTCCCATATTACATACAACTTTACAAAATAACATCGGCATTACTAAATTATAATGTAAAATGTTTCTCTGTTAATAAGTAGATTTTTTCCTTTAGGTTCATATACACACATAAATGCAACTCATGGTTAGATTTACATACAGTTGTGTAAGAATTAATTCCTGAACACTTACAAAGAATTTAGTCAATAGCCAAGGGAAGAAAGGCAGAAAAGTGAGATAATGGAAATTAATAAGCAAAGCAGGCTTCAATGAACTGGAACCATTTGGACCTTCAGCCATTTTGCACTTGGTGCCCGAAGTGGTGTGCCTAAAATTATCATCGTTATCTGAGCTGGACTTATGGCTGGAGTAATTCAGACACTGAGCTACAAAGGAATCATGGTGAAATCCTCGCACTTGCTCTTTTTATAGCCAGAGGGGCCTTAAAGCCCATAATTCCAGATGACAGAGAGTTCCCCTGACAAAAAAGATGGTTTTAAAGACATTTTTCAAGCACCAATTTCAAACCTTGGCTCCAGTGTACTTGGGTTTATCTGCATGCCTGAGGTTTATGCATTAAAAACCACTTCGTAGTACTGACAACTTAGCAATAGAAAAAGTTTTTTATTGTACTGGAAGACAGTAATGCCAGAGCTGGTTTTTATTAAATTCACTGATTGTTCCCAATTATTTTTTTCCATTGAGGGTTTCCCTAAGTAGAGTAAAGCCTATGGATTTAATTTTATTATGTTTGTAAACACATTACCTTTATGCAACAGTGTTCAAAATGCAGAAACACAGGCAAAAAAAAAAAAAAGAACTTACTGCAAAAAATGCAAGGGAATAAAATTTTACTGCTGAAGTCACAGAAGTTATGTTTCTTACTTTAAAACCAAAAAAAACCCACAACCCAACAACAAAATAAAACCACCCCAAACTAACCAAATAAAAATTAAATAAATTGGCAAACTATGACCCTTCACGTTGGAACTTTGGCATTTTTATAGAAGACAATAATGTGCAAAGAACATAATGCAAGCAGAGGCCATTGTAACATACTCAGAGACATTAAAGCTTTTCTTTCCATTTCATGTTGATGTAGTTCTCTTTTTACTAAGTTCAGTAGTAAGATCAACAACCAAAACTTTTAAAATTCTACTTCAACTACGTATGTTAAGAAAATTATGTTATTAATAACTTTGTGCTTAATATCTAAGCTCCACTAATTAGGAAAGAGTTGAGACATCACTGGTAGAAGTAGAGCCAAGGAAATTAATATGTGCTTCTTCATTGCTCTAAATAGAAAAATATCTGTCGTAGCTCCCTCCAAATTTTGAGTTCAGTGCTGATCTAGATGAAGTTACACATTCTGAAACCTCTGCTGTCACAAGTTTCACTATTTCTGTCTGAAATTTCATAAGACCAATTCTGAATAAAATTAAGAAAGAGTCATAATATCTAGATACCCATCTAAGGGCTGCATTTATCTCCTTTTCCTACAATGAAAGATGTGTGGATAAGTGGATCATACTTTCTACAACCTCAGCTGGAAAAGACTTCAGTCTGTCTCATTAGATCTTGCCAAGATCTAACTGTTGCAATTAGTTTGAGATATGAGGTAAAAGTACACATTACTATTGAGATTATTTTGTGTTTTCAAAGTCTGGCAATTGCAAGTAGAGGTTGGTCAATTAATCTCTGTGTGGCCAAGTGATGGAAGCTGTCCTGGAACAGTCATGTCCATTTATGACCAGTAGACTTTGTGAGGCCCACAAACTACTTCAAAAGAACCTGTCAAAGGTACAAATGAAATGCTAGGGGCTTAAATTCAGTAACTGAGGAATCATACCTTTACAGGAAATTTTCAGGTCAATCATTCAAAAAGGTTGAAAACCACTGTTCCAAAATATTTCTATGCCAGTCCACCCCGTGAGGGTTAATGGCATACACAGGAGTTCTGCTAAATGTCACAGTAGTTACTATGCTCTAATCCTGATCCCCAACCTACTGTAGCTGCTATAAAATATATAGTAATAATTTCCTGAGGCAGGGTAATGTATAAGGAATGTCAGACCAGGCTCTGGACATATTTGCCTTAGCTCTGTTTTATTAAAGTGAAACTTTTATTAAGGCATGTGGTGAACTGAGCAATCTGCATGATTCATGCAGTTATAAACCTATTGCTACACTCAAAATAAATCAATGAGCCATTGTCGCATGTTCACTGTAGAGTAGATTAAATAATAAGGGGAAAAATCAATGTGGAAGTATTATTTAGCCATATGAAAGCATTAAAAATGTACTCTGAATGTATTAAAAGCACCAAATTGTAGTCAAGCTAAGATTTATTCCATAAACAAGTTTCCTTGTATGCAGGTATTTATTTACTCATGGTCTATATAGAGTCAATATAATTAACCAAGTTAAATTATGTCTTTTGCTGAGTTAATTCTGATTGGAACACACTCTTATGATTCACACTGTAAAATTAAGGGCCAAGGCTCCAGCCTGACCTCTGCATACCCTCAGCTGTACTGCTCAGAGGGAAACATGAGAAGGAACTACTCCTTCAGGACTACAACTGTCATAGGAAGATGCTGATTCATCACTCCATTGATGCCTGAGTTGCAAAGGGTCATTTTGGGTTGGGACTAAAAGGAATGGCTGTGGTTTCTCTACATATATCCACATACCTCTGATTGTCTCTCAGGCCTCTCTCAATTCTTATCTCTGTTGGGCAGAGCAAGCCTGTGCAAGGCATTAAGGGGGTAAGGAAGAGTGAAATAGATTAAAGTTCTCTTTTCTTTTTTCACAAGAGAAGGGAGGAAATAGGTGAAAGACTTCTACCAATTCCTGGATGGGACTATGATTAATATTGATTCAAAGTTTTCATGTAGAAGCGAATACTGTCCATAAGTATCCC
Organism: Rhipidura dahli; assembly: GCA_013399225.1. Taxonomy (NCBI): domain Eukaryota; kingdom Metazoa; phylum Chordata; class Aves; order Passeriformes; family Rhipiduridae; genus Rhipidura; species Rhipidura dahli. The sequence goes on from VXAC01003393.1 coordinate 1,052,510, forward strand.
TGTTATTTAAAGAAAGAAATAAGTACCAAAATGCATCATGCTTCATAATTTGTATGTGAATTACATAATTTCATAGTAAAGCAAAATACACATTTCAGTATAAACTTATGACTTTAATCTTCTCTAATACTCTCATTCTCTCAGTGGTTTATTTAGACTGTTTGAAAGACTATTCAAATTTAATCAGAATAATTATAATAATTATTTGTTGGCATTGTATTTTCAATGAGCACTAGGAACAGAAGTTTGTATCTTTACCATTATAAAATACCATGCTGAATTTTTTTTACATTTTCTTTAAAATTATAGGTTTAATCAATGTAATGTGGATTCATTTTCTCTCTATGTTTTTTCTCCACAAACTGCCTGTTACTGTTGCTAAGCCATTGGAAATGTTGAACAGATTTCTGATCTGACCTCAGGGACAAGAGCTTACCTTCAAGGAGTGGAAAGATCTGTGTGTCCAAGGGACTAACAGCTGACTATATGACAACCACAACTCACCAAAATCATTCCCAAAATATGCTTTAAAATCTACAGACTGTATACTTGATAATCCCCTTAAGGATAAGTAGTCCAGATACAAAGGGGACAATTGAGACTTGTGTCCAATTTTTCATATTCTGTCATGTTGAACACCAATTCCCAGAGTATATTTCTTAATTGCAAAGCTGATCAGTCACAGAATCTCCTCGGATGGGTGACTAATTGGAAGTAGTCTGGCAGCACATTTTTTGTTTAATTTCTCAGGAAATCAGGAAGCCAAATGCACCATCCACTGCCATGGGTCATCATGTTGATTTTGGAATTCTTCTTGGCAGGATTTTGGATCCACAGATCAACTAATGCTTTTTTAGAAATTGTCTGTCTTTCTCATTGATGGCTGTAAGAATAAGGACAATATTTATGATTTATATAAAGCAGTATGCTCTCAAAATCCAGTACTGAAATGGAGTTTAGAGTGCTCACTTTTATTTAACAACTAAATGGTTCCCCATACCAGAGGGAGCCCAGTAGATGATGACTTGCTATGTGCAACTTAAAAGACTGTTGTAGGCTTCCCCATCACCAGTTCTACTCAAAAGTCAAAGCACCCTGTTTTAGTTCACAACAGTCTACAAGTCTTAACACTACAGGTTAAAAGGATGTGGAATAAAACAGAATCATAGAATCTTTAAGGTTGGACAAGACCTCCAGGATCATTGAGACTAACCTTTGATCAAACACCCCTTACCAACTAAACCATAGCACTAAGTGCCATGTCCAGTTATTTCTTCAATACTTCCAGGGGTGGTGGCTCTACCATTTTCTCTTGGCAGCCTGTTCCTATGCTTGACAACCTTTTTTATGAAGAAACTCTTCCCCTGGCATGGCTTATTTCCTCATCCTATCACTATCATAACACAAAATCACAAACATTTTAAGGATTTCCTCCTTGTGGGAAGAGTTCAACAGCTCATGCAATCTTCTTCCAATTATGGCTAGCCTAAGCTAGCCTCCTCATCTTGAAGTTGGGCAGGGATAGCTTGAATGTTAAGAAAGGGAATAATAGAAGGAGGATTGGAACTGCCAGTACCTTCAGATCTATGCAGGACCCTGGAGCCAAGTCTTTGTGATGCAATTATTAACTATGATACAGTGAAACAGGTTGGCAGAGAGCTGGACAACATCCTTCTAGCTTCAGTCTCCACCCAAGTTAGTAGAATGGTGACATTTTTGAAGTCAAACTCAAGATTTTTCAGTATAGGCAGTGACACTTGACCACGGGATGTCACTTACATTTAATAAAGCTGTAAAGGTTACTCCAACTCATTTCTTAGGATAAAAAGACAAGCTTGTAAGTTCTGTGAATTTTGACAGATTTATTACTTTTTAGCAATGTATTTCTGCATCTCTTAGATAATTCTTAGAGAAGATAAAAAAAAAAATCTATTTTTCTTCTGTTAAATATGTTAATTACTAGGGAGACACAAATCTGAGCCTGCACTGATAATCTATTTCTGCTGACATGAAAATTGTCATCAATCTCCTCACAGCTGAATAAAATTAGTGATGGACCTGAACCAAAAGTCATTATAACAATATGCTAAATTTCTAAAACCAAGATTCTACCCACAAACTCTTCAAACATGCATATTTTGGGAAAAGTTTCTCATTTTATTGATTTGCAAGTGATTGATATACCATAAACTTTCAATACAAATCAGTCTTTTCAATACCTAAACCACTTTTTAAAGTGGAACTTAGGCTCATAATTTATTGGGATGGATTTGAAACTTACTTTTCAGCCTACTGTCAGTTAGACCTTTTAATTGGGTCTTGGCAAAAATCTGAAGCTGTAAAACTGCACAAAAATGTGCACATTTCCTCCTAGGAACTCTGGAGCAATGGATGGAAAGGCACTTCTGATAAATACCCTCGCTGGACTCTTAATGGATGAAGCAAAAGAAAGACAAATGCCTGAAGCAAGAGCATGAACTATCACTAATTATTGTGAGATAGCAAGTTTCATATTTTCATATTGCGATGTTAGTGTATCTTTGCACCAAGACCTGCTTTCCTCATACCTCCAGTGGAGGAGAATGTGGAATTACACAGGTTAGCTGTGACCAAATCACAATGGAACAAGAAATGGTAGGGTTGCACAGACTTGTAGCTTGGAGTTGCTTCATTTTAGAGGGTAAAAGCATTTCTGAGGTGTGGGAATAAACAGCCAGAAATATTCTCCCCATTGCACAAGATAAGATAACAAGTCAGATATTAAAATATGCAGAATCCACCTTCTGACTCCCTGACTCCTTGGCTTCTCTGTAAGATCAGAGGAATTATGCATTTGTACTACCTCTTTATTTGACTTTATGAGAACTGTACAAACAATTTAATTTCAATACAACAAATGCCAAGCAGATGAAAATGTATAAGAGAAAAGAAAAATAAGCAATCATAACTGTTGGTAAAACTTGCACGTACACAGGTGTGTAGCTTAAAACTTTGGTTCACAAGAACTCATCCCTGTTTTCCCTTTGCAAGGACTTATTCTTTTTTAACCAACAGGTTTTATCTTGTTGAGGGTCAAACCACATTTTCTCTGGCCTGCACCTGAAATCATAACTCAGCATAGACTTTCTTCATCCAGCCTCAAATCTTCAGAGCTGTGAACTCTGACAAACCCTTTAGAGAACCTGATGTAAGTTTCAGATTTGTAATGAAACTCAAGCCTGGGTGAGTTTTGGGTTTCATTACGAAAGTTCTGCACAGCTGCACTAAAAACTCAAACCAGGTTTCATAAAAGTACCTGTTGTATCTAAGCCAGGGAGTCACACTGGGAACTATATTTAATAAGTAAGAAGCTGTAGAAATGCTGATGTAACTGTGTAAAATGTTTTTTAAAATACAGGAGATTTGACATGGAAACCCCTTTTAAAAATAGTGGAATACTTAATCCAGGACTGTTGTCTCTCTAAACCCAGTGCATTACTCAACCCAGCGCAGTGCCACTTTTGAGAAGAAAGACTGCAGATCATATATAATTCAGCTCTTGTGTACATAACAATTCTATAATTTCTAACTCTCACAAAAGGGGAAAAACCAACCATTTAGCAAGATTGGTGGCTGGACTACTTCTTTTGTAACAACCAGTTGTAACACTGCCATGGAGGGGACAGCATTACAGCTTTTTTTCTGGGCCATAATAACATTATTTTAAACTCTGCAGCTGCTTGGTTACAAAGGGTAGTCACTGCAAGATAATCAAATTACCTGACTCAACTCTGATAGGAAATAGTTTCTACCCTCTACAAGAAAACTGAATTTCTTTCATTTCCAGCTGTGTTGCCCATTCTTACAGACATGCTCCTAGAAGTTCCTGTGTGATCTTCAGACTAGCTCTCTGCCTGAAGTTCTGAGAGAAGAAAGCACACAGTCTTCTATTCTGTATTTGCATTGTATTAAACATAGCAAGATTCTAGTTTATGGCTGGGACTCTTGGCCAGGGAAGTTTTCCAGAATAACAGTAACAATGACAATAGCAGTAAGTATTGATGGTAGTACATCAAGTCTTTTAAGCTTGGAAGAAACCATCAGGACTTGTTCCATCATGGTGTTTAATGCATGCTTGCTTGAAGCACACAGGTAGGCCAGTTCATTCAACTAAAAATGAGGACATGTAGGCTGTTCTACAAGTTGCATTCCAAAAAGAAAGGTAGAAAAGAGAAACATGTTATCCTGAACCTAGGAACTGAGAAAATGCATACAGCAAGATCCAGACTCTGACAATGATCTGAGTTCAATTCCAATTGAAGGGAAAAAGATTGGATTGAATGCCACAGGAGAAACCTAGCTGTTAGGAGACTCAATATAGATTAAAATGATGCAGGAAAACTAAAATGAAGCTGATAGTAACAGTGGGCTGTTTAGAGAGGGAAAAAGGAATCCTTAAAGAACCTAAATAAGGAAATTAAGACATGGAAGGCAACACTAACTTCAAAATAGAGAATGGACAAGAATTGAACATTGTTAAGAATTCCAGAAGTAACCCAGACAGTATTTTTCTTTAAGAAGAAAAAAAATTGTTGCTGATTCTTCACTCACTGACATAGGCTTAAATTTCAGCCCTCTGCATGCTTCATATAGCTAAAGAACAGGACATTTAAGAGCCATTCAACACTGACACTTTTCTCTGTGGATCAGCACAAATATCCAACACAACTGTTTCTGCAATTGTGTGACACTGAGAAAACCCAGTATTTAATGACTCTCTGATGAATACCTACACCTCTGAAGTGGTATGGTGATGTCGTTGTCTAATGTTATTATATTGGGCAATAACATAAAATATGTCAGAATATTGGCTGGGTCAACACCTGCTAAGCTTTTTTTTCTCACTCACACCATCTGTAATTATTACTATGAATGTGTTTTGGTAACGTTTACATTTATTTGAAAAGCATATTTTTTAAATTTTGATTTTAAATAAGCATCTGACCAAGTCAACTGTCAAAATATCATTATGACACAAGGGTAAATCATGCGATTTAAGTATTCTTTTTTTTAAAGCATGGTAATAGTGTGACACTTAAAAGCAATTCTTCTTTCTCACTTCATACATTCCCATTCCCAAAACTATATTTCTTATCTGTTTTAATAGGTTATAAATTCTTCAGATCAGAGAATTTGTACTTTTGAGTCACCAAGTCTGTCTCATCATGTGATTCCCATTCTCAAACAACTTCATCTTGGAATAAATAACAAGAAATTCTATAAAGAGTAAATGAAAACTTGGATGAGAATCTATCTCTGTTCACGGATGGTGAAATTTATGACTGTGTAAATGGCTACCATTCATTATATGAACAAGTTAAATATTTAGTCATCTCTGCCTCTGCTAAACAGGAATTCTTGAAATACATTTCTGCTGTAAACTTACTATAATATACATAAAGCATTTAAAACACATATCTATGTATCTATATGTGCTCATATGTATTTGTAGAGGACAAACTGGCAGAATGCCTTACAGATTTTGTGCATATTCACAGCTTCTACAGGGCATTATTTACAGTATTAGCAGATTTTGTGCTCTCTTCTTTCTCTGTCTATCCATAGATGAGTTTAGACTTTATTATGTCACCTAAACTCCTCCTGAATATGAGATTCTTACCTGACAACATCATTGAAAGTCAAGTCATTCTTTAATTTAGGCCATGGCATTAGTTCTGATGGGAGATGCATTGAAATAAATTAAGCAGCTCCTTTAAACACAAAGTGTGGCCTCTGTGTTGAAAGGCAGGAGTTGTACCTGCTAAGATACAGAGCTGCTTTTCACCACTCTTAAGAGAGAAAAGGCCTTTAACAGACACACAGGGTTTTTCACTTAGGATCTTATGACTACCTTCCCCTTGTACAGGTTAATTAGATGTGGAGGAGTCAAACACTGATCTCCATCTGTTCTGCAGCTGCCACAACTGAGGCTAAAGGTGCTGATTTTTTTCCAGTGTCATGCTCAACAGTGGGTGTGCTGGGTGGAAAGCACTATGCTGCTACTAGTATGAAACTCATTGCTCTCTTTAAAAACTTTTAGAAGAAGCCCAAGAGGTTTATTTGGCTTTAGAGGGTAAATAACTTTCTATTTATTCTCTTCTGCATTTTCATTTTTTTTACTTTAACCATTTAGTTTGCTCTCCTATTTAATAACTCTATCACTGTCCAGCTGGTTTCAACCCAGCTTTGCTGAGAAATTAGAACTGAAGCCACTGAAAACTCATCTATTTGATGGGGTTTAATGTGACCTACCAAGTTACTGGGCAAAAACTGAGCTGCTCCATATGGTCACGTCAGTTTTTCACTCCTTTTACTCTGCTGCTGGAATAAGAATTTTGCCTCACACTTGGCACAGGCTAAAACTGAATAAATGTGGGGTTTTATCTCACAAGTGTAGGCACCTGTGTCTGAGCTTGTCACTGACCAGTCTGGTAAATAAAATCAGTGCAAAGCAGTGATAATCTCATTCTGTAGTAAATGTCTAAAGAAATTCAGGTGAATCACTCTTATACCACCTATTTCTCTGCAGTTAAATAAAAGGAACCTGGAATTATTAGACTGAGTATAGACACATATATGCAGATATCAAAAGTTAAGCAAAATTACTTCAGCAACCTACTAAGGCACAGTAATTTGATTTACTTTATGAGGTTTAATGCAGTCATTGCCACTGTTATTATTTGCATTGTAATAACCTCTAGAGGCAGCTAGGATCTGTCTGTGACACACCCTGAATAGATAAAACATCTTAGTCTTCACAGATAATGTCATCCTCGAAGTCTCTGTGTAAAAAAGTCAATCAAACAAATGGTGAATCACAAATAGTGCAGGAGGGTCTAAATGGTGACCCTCTCTACTGGTTCCACATATACAAGTATGACAAATTGGATGAGATGAATCAAAGGGTTTCTTTTCATTATTTCAAAGCCACTGTCTACTATTTCTGAAAGATTGCAGAGTTCAGATGAAGCCACAGATTACTAAAAAAGGGCAAATATTATGCCCATCTACAAGAAGTGATAAAAAGAAAGATCCAGGAAAATGCAGGCCAGCCAGCCTCACTTCTGCCCTGGAGAAAATTACAGAAGAGCTCCCCATGATGTGTCTAATATTTCTAGACACATGAATGGTGCAAAGCAGTGTGATCATGAACTCTATTCAACCCTCGTTAGGCCACATTTCAAATCCTGAATGCTTTTTGGTCCCTGCAGTGTCAGAGAGACGTTGGAAAATTGAAGATAGTTCAGTGGACAGTTACCAAGGCAATTAGAGGTCTAGAGGATTTTACATATGGCAGAAGAGTGAGAGAATTATGTTTGTTCAGCCTGAAAAAGAGGAAGTTTAAGAGGGATCCAATCAGAGCCTTTAATACCTAAAAGCCAGCTTTAGAGAGGATGAATATAAATCCAAAGGACGCACAGTGGCAGGACATAAGAAACAAAAGAAAGTGGCCTTCAGGGAAATTCTATCTAGATATTGGAAAAAAAAATCATCACGAGAACAATAAAACTTAGGGCTAGATTGGTCAAAGAAGCATTGGAGTCTCCTTCTCTGAAAACATTCAAGAGTTGGCTTCACAGTGCTCTGAACACCCTAACCTAAGACCTGATTTCAACTGAAGGTCACCCAAGATGGTCTCCAGAGGCCCCATTCAACCTAGATTTTTCTATGGTTTTATGATACTACAGCAAAGATAACTTCCTTGCTCCTAATAACCAAGACTATAAAATCATAATCTAATCCTTAATTTGTTCCTTGGTTTTAGCATGAAAATATATCTGTGCTCCTTTGACTGCAAAGAGAATGACAATTTCTGGTGCATATAAAGACATCTCACCTGGACTAGTATGGAGATATCTCACTGAGTATCTGTGGAAGAAACAGCAAGACAAAAGAGACTAAACAGGGCAGAAACCTCTTGGAACAAATATGTTATTGGAGAAGGTTTCTATTCCCTGATAGCTGTTGTGTTTCACCAGCTGTTATCTTCCCCAGAGAGACATGGGGGTCTCTGCTGCAGCATTCATGCCAGGTCTAGATCAACTCTGGTTTTGGCCTTATTATAATGGAGGAAGTGGAAATCCCCACTAGATTTTGGGATAGCGTGGAAACCTTAAAAATCCATAAAAAAGAGTAAGGTAACAATCATTTAGGGAATGCTAGTCAGTAAATCAGTCATCTTCCGACAGGTCAAAAAATGAGACCAGATACCAATAGGAAAGGGACAAAAAGGGAACAATAATTCAGAAAGATATGATAAGCACTGGATAAATACTTCATGTTACAAGGAGTGCTAGTGACAGAGTTTAAAAATTTTGTACTGACAGGTACCTCGATTGTCAGACAGATTACTGTTCAATTTACAGTGGTGTGGATGGGAGCAGCAGCCATAATTCTTAAGTCGCTGTGTTACTTCTAACTCAAGGTTCAATGTGTTATAGGAGGTACCACTTTTCACTTGGGACATAAGGTGTGAGGTCCAGAGTTTGACTGTTCATCATTAACAATTGAATGACACTTTTCATAAAAAGAAAGGTGTCAAGTGTAAAGTTCAAGCCAAATTCCAAAATTTGAAATATGGCTTATTTTTAATGACCTGTAACTCAGGTGTGGTTTGGTCACTATTCATCAAAATCCACAGAAGAATTCTCCTTTTCCCTTGGAGTAAAATAAGTACTTATCAAGGCAAATTGATTTTTTTTTTCCCAAATGAAAGTTATAAGGCAAAAATAAAGCCTTGCATTGGAAACTGATGGCCACTGTAATTATGGAAAGCCCATTATTTCTTAACAACAAGTTCATAAAGCTGCTTACGTCTTTAGGGCAAAACTGACTAAAAGTAAATAACTATTAATTACACTAAATGGAAAAAATGTGCATAATATAAAAGTCTTGTCACCCTGGATGGAGCATTAGAAATTAGCATTATTTGGCTCAACTAGCACTTACCAGTTAGAAAGTCAGATCTGTGTTGTCAGTCTTTTTAGATTAGAATTGAGCAAACGTTTCCTTCTGTATTAACTGCCCTGACACTCTGCCTCTCAACATTTTTGATCATCAGTTGGAAGACCATTGTCAGTGCAAAAAGAATGATGTTTTGTTGCACATTGCCTATGAAGGTCAAATGAATTTTCAAGTACCTTGAGAGCAGAAGAGGAGCCTTTAAATCCCATCTGAGTTTCAGGCATTGGCATAGTATATCTAAAAGCAAAAGCACAACTGTACAATATCTCTCATAAACAATCAGCAAAAACAAATTCTCCAGATATAAAATGTGGCCCAATTCTGTTACACAGGAAATAGAGGAAGAGTAGGCATATGAAGCATGGCTTCCTAAGACCTGATAAATTATAGGTTTATATAAAGTCTAGGTCTCTAATATGAGTTTTAATCTTCAGCCTTGTACATTGTTGCAATGGTGTCTTTGCAATGTCATAACTAGAGGAAAGGAGCTACTTTTGTACAATCTGTTAGATGGGCTGCACTACAAGTCAAAGTATTTTCCATTGTTATCTTTATTCCAGAGAATACCCAGGCCAAAGTGCATGAGTATAATGAGCTTGTGTTGATGTCTGGAGAAGTGTAAGTTGATAAGACTCACAGAAATGTTGGCTGGAAGGGACCTCTAGTTGGTCCATCCATCCAGTTCAACAATCATATCCCTAGATCAGATCAGTCATAGCTCTGTTCAGCTGTGCTGAAAAGAGCTTAAGGATGGAAATTCCAGCAATGTTTCTGACTGTCAATTTTTCTAGTCCAGGTGAGACCCAAGAGACCATCCTTCCACCAAAGCCAGCATGCAGGGGCCCCAGGATGCACTCACAGCATCAACTGCCCAGCACCTATGGAAAATTTTCAGTTTGACAGGGTGACAGTTTCAGAGGGAGCAGGCAAATTTCCTCCTAGTAATGAGAAACAGGGAGAAAGAGAGAGTAAGAGAGAGCCTTACTCCCTCTTAGCTTCCCACTATTTTGTGCAATGAAGTTTTTTACACCACGGAGAAACTCTGATACGTTGCTGTTTCTCAAACTGCATAATGCCTTCACTGCTCTTTATCAAGCAGTTGTATTATTTTAAATGCTCAATAACAAAGTTGTCCATGATTTGAGGGTGAGCTTACAGAAACTGCTTACTGCTTTAGTGCAAGAAAGCCTGTCTCTTGTTTTTACTATGCAATTGGTAGAAGCACTACATGTTCTTGGCAGGAAAAATAGCTAGAAACCTCAGGAATGCATGATTTCTAATTTCAACAGAGTGGTAGTTGATTATAAGTATTAGCATAGCTTAACTTTATCCACTATCCAAACTTAATATTATCCTTTGTTTAATACACTGAAAAAGAGCACTCTCCTTTGTATGACTCTATTGTTTTCATTCTCCAAGGCCAAAGTCAGTGTTGACATAAGCAGGATCAAGTCCACGAAAATGAATGAAGTTAAACCTCATTTTGCCAGCAATGGAAGTTAGTCTCTGGAGCGATGCTAATTATGGTTTGTTTGTATCAATTAATCAACACAAGGTTAACTTTCAATCGGCACGTGGAAAAAAATGCAACACAATTAAGTGAAAAACATTACAAAGTCTCCCGATTTACCATGAAGTGGGACTTTTCTGTAATCACATGGTACTGGTGCAAGGAACTAACCAAAGTAGCTCAGAATAATCAATTCCCTGATCTACAGCTGTGCTGTCAGCAGGGCTCAGCTCAGGGATTGCCATACCTCCAAGCTGCTGTGTTCTCACAGCTGGGCTGGTATCCCATGTGGCATCACACCATTCCCTGTGGAGATGCCATCTCTTTCAGTGCAAGCTGACATGTCACAAGCACAGAGCTCTGCTGTGACGTGGAGATACAGCCAAAATGTAAGGTGCATTAAGGGAATCAAACTGTACCCACTAAAATCAGAGTAGCTTTCCTAAAGAATGGAAATAATACTCCGGGTCTCAGAAGCTGTCCACAAAACAGTACAAAGCAACATGAAGACACTACCAGAGATGCTGGAGAAACTATACATAGTGAACAGAAAACACATTCATCCACCAAGAATTTCACTATGTAGTCTGTCACTCGCTCAAGCTGTTAGGTGAAGTGAAACCTTTGCATTTTTGGCTAGGTACAGTGCTCATGACACAAGAATGCCAGTGTGAGTTCTGGATTTTGAAGGAAAAGTCTGAAGCAAAGCTGACCTTTAGGCTATGGGACAGTGTTGACACAACTGACTCCCCCTTGCCTGTTCTTAAGAAAGAATGAAAGAACAATTTGGCTTCAGAGAACATGGCACACAAATGTTGTCTCCTTGAGCAATTCAGTCTTGTACTTTTGATAAAGTACTTTCGCTACTTGTACATTAAGTGCTAATCAAAGTGCTCTGCAGCTGGATGTGTGGCTGTGATGTGATGGATGAAGTATTTGAATGCAGATATGATCTAAATTCCAGCCTTCCCTTTAAAGAGAGCAATCTGCATTATAAATAAGGCAGGAATATTACTGGTTAAGTTTTTGTAGCAAGCAAGCTGAGGAAAGCAGTCTCCTAACTCTAGGCATCTAAATTAATATGAGAACTTCTCTCTCTCCTATTGGTTTCTAGCCTTGCAATTTGAGGATCCCCAAAATTACTGAAAGACCAGTTCAAGTTAAAATGAGTGCAGCAGAACATTCCCCAAATGTCTAGCAAGGGAAAGGAGCCAGGGATTACAGTGCTTTTGTTACCAAGTCAGCTATGGAAACCCATGAGAAGAAAGAGAATTTAATATTTTCCGGGGGGGAGGGGGGCGGTGTGTGAAAGACCTGACTGAGAAATAGAATTTTTGTGCAGACTAAATTCAGTTTCCTGAAATTACGTGGGATTGAGCTACTGGTATTCTGTTTGAGAAGGGGCTCCTTATGAGCTACCAGTAAAACTGCTGAAGGAGGTGCTTTAACATCTGAGACAACTTATTTCTAAAGACGATGTAGGACATTGTCGTCAGTTCTAATCAGCAACTAAATGCACTAAAGACTAAAATGCAGTCTTCTCAAAAGAGGGTAATGCAGCCAGTTTGTCCAGCAAAGAGACAGAAATTACTGCATCAAGAAAGAGCAGGGATATTAGACAAGCACACAGAGCAAGTAGCAAAGGATCCTAAGAGCAAGTCACCAACCAAAAGAATGATGGAGAAAGGGAGTTCATCATTTAGCAATTTGCAGACCTTTTAGTGGGACTGAATCACCAAAGGACATCTGTGTAACATTTTCATCAGTCTGACAAGAGAGCCAACATCAACATTTGTCCACAGGAACCAAACTAAATATTTAAAGGTGAACTGCAAAGCTAAAATGAAAGTTGAGTTAATCATGGAAATATGCACTGAATGACCCTACTTACCAGGTTGTTGGAGACAATTCATCACAGAAACAAGTTGAAGCTCCTATTTATCAACTCCTTTTCTGCTTTTCTGAATTTTTCGCTAGAATTTTTGCTTTTCAAAAGATGCTAGAGAAATATTCTATGAGACAGTAGAAACCCTGTGTTAGCTTAAATATTTGATGTCAAAGAATAACATACCATGTTATCTTTTGTGAGTGAAGAAAACTGGAGGATGCCCTCAGATAAAAATATAAAGTCAATAATGTCATTGTCGGCAGTCTGATTTCAGGGTGCAGTCTAACAGATGGGCCCACATAACTCCACACTCACTCCTTGTTTTGCCTCTTTGGGAAAAAAAAAAAAAGTTTACTACAAATAAGTAGAAAAACAAGTTTACTGCAGCTTCACTGAGGCAGATTTTAATAGAGAAACTATTTGAGAAAAATTAAGAGTTCTTCCAGCAGTTACATGATTGTAAAAGGTTGTGAAAGGGCTGAGCAATAGGAACAAATAGATTATTTATTCCAGGCAATTACAAGAAAAATGGAAAATTATTTGGTAGAGGTTTCAGAGTGTTTTCAAATTGAGATTTTGTATTCTGTTTTAAAAGATTGCTGGAATTTCATTCTTGGATTTTTTTGGCACTTTTTTGACTTCCTTTATTCTTACAGCCATAAAGTTCCCATAAACCTATTTTCCTTTATTCCAGCAGCAGTGTCCAATCTGTGGCACACACATCAACTGCCACATAGCAAGCATGCAATCCAGTTCATGTTCCATCTTCTGCCTCCTTCAGAAGCATGGAAACACACAAAAATAGAGACAGACTGAACACTGATTCAGAAACTTTGAAGTCCAAGAAAGCACGAGGCCATTCCAAAGCATCAAAGTCCTGAACGCTCATTCCAAAGCCCAGAGAAACCAGTGGGAGTCTGGCCCCTGAATTCAACAGGCTTTGGAGCACACAGGCTGGGAGCATTCACCTGCACCGCCAGATGTAGGAAACTCTGAACTAACCGCAGCATCTTTTGGGGCTGTCATCCCACTGCTGACTGCTGCCTGGGAGCTGCAAGGGGAGGAGTGGAGGGGTGCCAAGCATGGTACCCTGCCTTGGAAATCATCACATCAGGCACCACACAACACTGACCCAACTCTGCACTTCTAGACCCATTTTTCCCCTCTTTCATCTTGGCCCTGGTGCAAGCAGATGGGCAACACTCTGCATCCAGGAGCAGAAAGTCTCTCTATGCAGGGTGGATAACGATGCCAGAATGCAACTACATGGAAGAACCAGGGAGACCTATCCACCCTTATAGGTGAGCCCTTCTTACTTGTGATTTTCTCGCTATTTGTGCCAATTTAGTTGCTTATTTGCACAAATAGTTTCTGCTTCCATGCAGTGCTAATGAGATATTAGGACATATTTTACTCACTGAACTTGAGAGCAAGCACAGACTACCTTGACATAAGCCCAAACTCAGAGTTTGGAGCAGGTTTTAGCAGATCAGGCTGATACTCAAAGTTAATCAAAATTATTGTGGAAAACATAAATCATTGATAAATAGTTAATAATCAATGATTGATCAGGAAAAAAAGAGGGAAAAGACTTAAAATTAATTTTTTCATGCCTGATGGGAAAACATAGAAGAAAGTCAAGGCTTCTCAGACTTACTTATCATTTTTTATCTATTTATGATATAGAATTGATTCTCAAAGTGATAATAGAAAGAAGTCACATGTGACTAAATAAAGGTTCACATCAGATATTAAATCCCGAAAAGTAATTTTATTATTAAGAAATCTGTAAAGTTCTAAAAACATGGGCCTGTTCCAGAGCCCAGATGGGAACTCAGCTGCTAATTTCAACAGGCATTGGAACAAACTCCCTCTTAGCTAAGCACACAGCTATCAGTGTGGCACTGAGCCTGGGTTAACATACTCTAATTTTCATCAGGACTCTTTGTTCCATGGCATGTCTCAAGAAAGTCTCACAGCTAGTCATTAACCAAGCATGCTCAAAACTATATGGATGAAGACATTCGATGATGCTTTAGAGCATTGTCACAAGAACTTTTAAAGGACTAGACATCCTGCCTCTTGCAAGGCACAAGGACAGCTGGGATGAGCAAAAGAAGACAAACCCCAAGAAATTATTTTTCTGCAGTCTGTACAAAAAAATGTTGATAGCAATCAGGCAAGGGAATACTATTTTAGCAGATAAAATGCCTCCCAACAGCTGGGAAGTGGTGCAATACAACTCAGGCATGAAATTGCAGTGAGGATTGCTAACCAAAGGAACAACACACTCTGAATAGTAGTGGATTCTAAATCACTGAAAATGTGTTCATCAGATTGTCTTTTTTAGTGAAACATATACTCAGACATCCAGGGAATTCCTATGGCTTTTGCTAAGTAGGAAGTCAAGTTTGTTCCAATGTATTAATGTTCCAAGGCATTACAATTTGCAGCTCCTTGAAAAGCAAAGGATCATAAAAGACAGTGTCACTTGCAATTACTCTTTCAGCATTTCTTTCTCTATGACCTGTCTGATTACACTTTAAATCAAACAGCACAGAACTAAAGGGAATTCCACCCTCGATCCTTTCCAGTTTTTGGCTTGATCAATGATCATGAAGGAAAGGAAACATGAGCAAACCAGCTGACAAACAGCTTGTTGACAAGGCTACATGCAACCAGAACAACAGCAGGACAGTCATCTAGGGAAAAGTTGACACCTGCTGTAGCAGAAATTAAGAGTTTACAGATGTTGATTTTGGTAGTCAGTTTCTAATCCACACCCTCATAACTTAAGCCTCAAAAATTCTCCAAACAATTGGAATAAAGAAGAATCCAAGCAGTTAGGATACTGAAGAAATCAGGGTAGAGCAGCTGTTTTAATTAGTGCTTTGCTTAACTTGAGAACCATATCCCTGGTCACTGGTATCATTAAAATAACTGAAGTTTCACATGGGCAATGGCATTTTATTTTGCATCTTCTGTAGCATCACTGCTAGAGACAAGCATTTGCAGGCAAAACTTGCAATACCTCACCAAATAATCATAAAAAAGAAATTAATTCCAAATCACATACCTGCCTGGCACTAGGACAAGGAGTTTTCTGGGCTCATCTTTATGATCCTATTATCCAATATTTTCATTTCCCACTGAACAATGAAATTTAAAACACGGCTGCCCACTGCTATCTCTATTCCTGGAGAGTGTTCTACCTAATTTTATGAAACATACTTTATTAAGCTTTAACAAAACCTGTGTTAGTATATTCATATGCACATGTGAATGTGCATATATTCATATGCACATGTATATGAATGGTATGTGGAGCCAAGGAGCTCACAGTAAATATCAGGTGGTTATGGGAATGACTCTCAAGCTTGACAGAGTTCATAAGGTTCAAATGATATTCCCTGACTCAGTCATGCTCAGTTCTACTGCATGTACAATAATTAACAGTTTATGAGCTGTTCTTAATTTTCATACATAATTATATTGTGATAAAATGGGTAAAGAGGGCACCCAGCTAGTAGTGCAGAGAGTTGTGCCATCGTAGACTCAAAAGGGCGGTGGCCAGCAGCTGGCAGCTCCCCTCTGCTGCATTCTCAAACACATCAGCAACACGATGGGCAAAAATGAAATACAAAATAAGCACTAAAAGGCAGTTGGGTAGAAAAAATATTTTTGAATGCTTTTTCCATTCTTTGACAACTAGAACTCCCTTAACATGATTTGAGGAAGAAAACAACTTGCTCAAAGCTGGAAAGTTCTAATATTTTGGAACTCTGTTTTGTTTATGTTTGAGAAAGCTGTGGAACAGCAACAGGCAATGAAAGCATACATTGGCACAATTAAGTCTGGTAACTCAAGAAGCCAGATATTGTTTTCAGTGCTACACACACTTCAGTTGAAATTTGCCAACCCACTTGAATAGGCTATTTTGGAAACCAGTGGTGACAACATGTGGATAAAGTTCTGCTCTGCTACTTACCAAATAAAGGAGACTTTGGCTGAAAAAAAAAAATGATTGGTGAACTGAAATGAAAGGGACCAAGATGAACTTCTGGAGTAATGTTCAAGAAGAGAAAGACTACATATGGAAATGCTTATAAGAAGACACTTTTTCAAAAGTAAAACTTAGTTACTTTATAAGGAGTGAAAAGATGCTCATATGTTAGTATCATTAAGGGATAGAGTTCGAAAAATTATGAATAAATAAGTGAATAGAATAGAATAGAATAGAATAGAATAGAATAGAATAGAATAGAATAGAATAGAATAGAATAGAATAGGGCATCTCCTCCTGAAATCTTCCCTGTATATTCTGTTTTTTACAGTGCATCCCTCTTTCCAGGAAAAAAAAGATAGACCTTAGAAAACTTGTATCTCTTGGTTGAGGGAGCTTCAAAATCAGAGCAGCCAGTATCAGGAGAGGGAATGATATGTTACTAACTAAAATGCAAAAAAAATTACATTCAAGAAGGTTTGTAAACCAATTGATTTTTCTTCATTCTATCACAGTTTTTCTGAAGAAACACAATGGGCAAAGAAGAATGAGATTGCGTATGAGCTAGCTCCAAGTCAAGTAGTTTTCAACACAAAGAAGATACTTACCATCATTTCTAGTACTTAATTCCGCTTAGAGTTAATAGCTGACCATATATCTCTGTGCTGTGTCTTGTTTACACTCAATTCATATTAAAGGATCACGGGACTTCTGTGCTTGTACCAATTCTGGACATTTTTGGTAAAACCTACTCAGAAAAGAGCCAGAAACTGCATTCTTTAAAGTCCTTGAAACAACTCGAGGATTCTTTGTACAGTCTTTTTTTTCATTTTTTGATACTTGTCATTGTACCTTATTTTATATTTCAGTGGTCATTTCTTGAAAAATATTGCATTTTTTGGCTATGTCCATTTTAGGCAGCAGCTAGTATGGTAGGCTATCAAATCCACATACGATTCCTAGAAGTTTTATTAACAAATAGTCAATCAAATACAGCAAATTTAACATTTTAAGCTACATAGGAACTCTGAATTTGACAGTGGTCCAAGATAAGATTCATGCTTTGTCCATGCTTTGGGTTCAGTGTTATTTATACTGCTGTACACCTAGATAAAAGCCTAACAGCCTGTCTGATAGATGGCTCAAACCCTGATGGCATTACTCATGTAATAGCCTGAAAGCTGATAAGAGTCAGAGCTGAACATGTTGGCCCATTATGAAATGTTTTCTTTAAATGCTGTAGACTAGGTTTCAAGTAATTTCTGTTCTATTTGAAACCATCCTATTGCGTGCACTGTGCCAAATTAAATTTTGGCACTACAGGCATGCAAAAGATAAAGATTTTGCCAAAATATCAAAAGGGCAGTTCATTAAAGAGCTGGAACAAAAACAAACAAACAAAAAAAAATTTAAAAAAAAAAAAAAACCAAAAAAAAAAGAACAAAAACACCACACATTTTCAAACAGAAATTACAAGGCCTTACCCAAACATGCATGCCTATACATATGGAATTGTGAACTGTACATGACCGATCTGAGCAGTGTAGAATTGCCAAAGGTTCTCAGTATTGGTCTAACTCTGCTTTCTGTAAAGTCAACTGAGGTCTTACCCTTGGCTGTTCTGTGAGCAGAGGTGGGCCAGCAGTGACTGAGAGCCTAAGAGTATCCCATATTGCATATCAAATGCTAAACAATTCAGTAACATAACAGTGCTCTTGGGTTGAGGTGAAGGTGCTACCCCATGCAATCATTTTACTGTATGTAGGATCTGGAAATGCAGTGTGGTGCATTTCTGTGACTGCTAAAACCATAAGTTCTGGAATGCCATCCTGGAAGTTTTCCAGGTGATTTCCATGAGGAACACTTTGTAAAAGTTGTTACCCTCCTAAGCAGAATATGTTCCCAGGCCTGCATAGGGGCAGAGATTGGATTATAAAGTGCTAAATGTTTTTTACAACTGTATCAGCAACAATAGTGTATGGATAACTATTCAAGGGAAATTATTTTTACAGACAAATTTAATGGATTTGTTCCAGTCCTCAATTAGATTCATATTTCTGGATTCAGAATGCAAGATAGCTTATCCTATAGTCTTCCCTTCAGGATATCCAATCTGGGACAAATCTCTTCAGTCTTCCTATTTTTTTATCATGACTAGTTTAATTAAATTAGAGGAGAAAAAGAGTAAAGATTAAGGGAGAAAAAGCAAATAGGAAACTGAAGGCTTTAGCACACACAGTAAGGAATGACAAATTTGGGACTGATGTGTGAGGAGACACTATAAAGAACAACAGAAAAAAAGCTGAGGAAGCTGAGGTAACTCAAGAAGTTACATTTTTTTCATAACTGGGTAGCCATGAAAATGAGTCTGAAAATGTTACTCAGCATGTGGTGCTGAAGGAAATACAGCTTAAGTCTGAAAACCGTCTCAAAGACAGAGAAACCCCCTCACTACCCCTAATTTCATTGTTATATGTCCTCTAAGAACAGTGTTTAGTTAATAATTTTAGAAGTTCACAGCACTGAAGCCAAGATGAATCTCACAGCAAATGGCACAGCTGAGCTTTGGTTGTGATTTATACTTCTAAAACTATCTACACAAATGAGTCTTCTGGGTACTGTCTTGCACACTTTCCAATTCTTTTTTTTTTTTTTTTCAGAAAACCACACTAATTAATGTGATACTATTCACACAGTTGGCACACATATGGTGTGATCACAAGAAAAAGTGTTGGGAAAATCATATTTTTTCTTTTTGTAGAGTTTTAACATTGTATTGTTTAAACCTATTTCTTGATTAAAGAGCTGCAGTCATCAACTGCGTTTGCAAATTAGAGAGAATTGTTTCCAGCAAAGTATTTCATGTTGCACATTAATGAAATAAATGGACAAATAAGAAAAACTGATGGATTTATTCAAGCACAAACACTTTCTTAATTTTTCTTTGCTTTTCAGTAACAGCACTGCTGGATTATGAAATGTTATAATAAAACCATTGAACTAAGATTTTCTGAGTGCAAATCTTACCCCATTTCAGTTGCATTTATGACTGTGTGTGTCTTAAAGTATATGTCATTCATGATAGCTTTTGTAATTCCCTGATGACCAAGTAAAAAAGATAGTTTTTAACTTAGTGTTCTGTCTTAGCAGCATCAGAAATAATCTTGATTTGTACAGCTATTCAATGTATTTTTTAAAGATTCTTCAGCTCAATGCCTTCAAATATAAATTATATTTGACACTGCAATTACAGAAGTTCAATGACTTTTGAGTGTAAAGTGTACCATTTAGTCAGGAAATTACTTAATTTTTTCTAAAAAAAAAAGATTGTGAGGTCACTTTAGAGACTGTTCATCCAGAGTTCATGTCTTTTGAATTTGAAAGGCTCAGGTATGCAACAGCTTCTTCTGTGAGCCTGTTTGTAAGCCTTCTGATTAGGGAAAGTGCAAGAAAACAAGACAACTTTCTCAATAAAAAATATAAATTCTCTTAAAATAAGAAACAAGGTCATCTAAAAAGGGACTGAAAACCACTCAAAAGACATTATTTCATAAAGGATGCAACATTTTTTTGTTATGATTTATGTGTTATTAGTGAGCCAAACCACTGAATTATCAGTCATAAACCTTTTAGACCAGTGGAAGATGTGCAAGATTTGTCCTGCCATGAAACAGTACCCACAGCCTCTTCTAAATCCATGGGATAGTAGGTAGTGAAAGGGTAAGGACTCCCAGGCTTGAGGAACATCATCCAAATTGTTCCCCTTTCCTCCCACACCTGTACATCTAACTGATGCAGCTGTGAAAACTTCATTACATGAAAAGCTTCATGGCTCAGCAAGACTGTGGCAGAATTTATCTCAAGGCTTATTCCTGAACCATTAGTTCCTTGTTTTCAAAGACAATAGGTTTGTAGCCATGACCATCCCTTCCTTCAGGACTGTTCTTACAGGCCTTTTCTCCTGAAAGAGTTAGGCAGCTTTGCCCCATGCTCATACACTGAGGCTCACAGTGCTGGATCAGTCTGCTCATCAAACTAGAGAAAAGAAATGGGATAAAGTTAAGGAACAAAAATATTTCAAGATTAGCCCTCCCAGTGTAAATCAGCATGTGGACCTTCACTGGGTCACATGAAAACCTCACGCTCACATTTAATTTGCCCATCCTGAAGTATTTTTCCTCCTAATGCCAAACACCATAATGCTCTCTGTCAGTGATTTGAAATTATTGTATAAGCTACATATCGGGTACACTATTGTTAATGAAATGCACACAAGATGATGAACAACTTCCTTTTCCTGCTGGAGCCCAGCTGCAACCAGGCCCTGTATCCTTGATGCTGTAAATCAGGGCTTTGTACTCCGGGAGGATTCAATCAGCTGCAGGTGTGGGCCCGCCGAGGCCGCCTGGGATTAGGTAGCAGTATTTGATATGAGATCCCGAACAGCACCAGCAATCTACACACCACATGTGGCCAGTCTTTGGAGAAAGCAAAGGAAAAACACTGATGAAATGTGGCACAGGACCATGGAATGCAATTTCAAACTTCCACATCTGCAGGAAAGAGAGAAAGAAAGTTCCTAATTTTACAATGATGATGTCATTGAGAATACATGATAGCGAGAATGATGTGCCAGGGCTTCCATAAACTTAACCACTTAGGTTGCTGCTAACCAAGGGCTGATATTCATTGTTATAAATGCATTAAAGTTCTGAGGGGCTACTCTGCCAATCTACCAAAGTGTGTCCAGTGGCATGTCTGTGCTGTGAATTTGGCTGTGTGGACTGAGCATCACAACCACACTTGTGCAGGCACAAACCTTTGCCAAAGTGTGTTCACTGAACATTGTCATTAAGGAGAGGTGATTTAATCAAACTTGCTCCAGTGTGAAAAGGTAAAGTGCTTGCCTTCAACAAAAAACAACAGAAATGGTTGTTTAGTTCACTCCCTGAGGTTAAAAGTTGTGAAGAGTTTATTTTTAATGTAAATCCTTGATATCTAAGGGATAAAGAAATGTTAAAGCAGGTCTGGTTTTGTTATTACTGTAAAGATAAAGTATATTGAAAAGAGCATGTCCTTGATTTTTTTCTTAAAAAAATCTGTTTTCCATTAGCTTATCTTGATCGCTGAAGCTAATCATTATTTTCAACCATATATGATTTAGATATTATGTCATTAATTCATGTACAATCCATCTGAATAATGATTGTGGTTTTCTGCTTTACAAATTCATCTACTTCACTGAGAAACCAAGAGAGTCAAATTCCATGCAACATCTGGTTTCCATTTTATGTAATTGCTATTTTCAGAGTTATAATCATGTGTTATTGTAAGGACCACAGTGTCAATCATGCTGCTAATGGGGAAAATTCAATGCCTAAATACCTGAGAGAACAAGAAGCTGACTTAAACAGGTGCATGTAGACACTTGGTTTTAAGTATAATTCTAGTCTACCAATTTAAATAAATCATTTTAAGAAGAAACTGTATTCTTTCCATACCTTTTACTGCACCAAAATTTAATACAAGCTTTCTACATTGTTTGTGAACCTGGTTTTGTTCCCATCAATTCAAAAACAGTGGGATCTGATCCCATGCAAGTTTTATACCATTAACCCAGTGTAGCTCTAAAACCAGTTTAATTTAGTCAATATCAGTACAAAAAGTTAAACCTCTTTTAGCAATATGAGTGGAGGGAAGAAAATTTTAGCTCCCTGTAAAGAATGAATGTAAGGTACAAAGCTACATTAGTTATCACATCCATTAAAAGGTGCAGAAAACAGACAAAGGAAAACCACGGCAATCCATGTTTTCAAGTAAAATACCATACTAAAAGTGTAATTGTATTCTTATGAGATTAATTTAGAGTTTAATTACAAGTAGAGTAAGAAGTACTCATCAATATTCTGAGCAGTTACAGCTCAAGGTACAGATCATGACAGAAAGAGCTCTCTGATCAATCTTTCTTGCATTTAACATTTCCTCTTTTTTACTATGTTGTTCAGACAAATTTTCAGGTACAGCTGACTAGTTTAAAAATAAAGTAAAAAACTAATATAATTTTTTATAATATACATAATTTTATTATGTGCAATTGTGGGTGCGTAGAAAATATATTTACCTGTGCAGTAATTTTATCTATTTTGGAGGTAAAATGGTATATTTTGCACAACCAGGGGGTGTGCAAAAATGCATTAATTTTTATTTCATAACTCATTATACCAACAAATAGGTTGATAAAGGTACCTCTGGGTAGCACCAGTGAGTGAATACATAAAATATTGTTAATATCTGCTTTTGAAAATAAGGAAAACAGTGACAAATTTTGCAATTCCAGCAGCAGAGAACTTCTGTGAAAATTACTCTTATCCAGAGCAGTAAAAGCTTGCAGGGCAAAACCTGAAGACATTTACATATGTAGGCTTTTGCATTAACACCTTCTGAAGACATTCATATCTTATCCCAGCTCTCCTCCTCGAAACCTTCAGGTACACAGCAGTGTAAGTACAGGAGAGGAATGGGTTGTGTTTAAGAGCATTAAGACAGGGAATTACTTTCCTGACCTAACTTTGAAAGTTAATCTCTGCTTGTTCCTCTTGTGAATATTTGAAACTCAGACTGAGACGAGCTGCCAAGTTGGAAGCTGTGCCTGTTATTGCCATGACAGACACAGTGGGCACACCCCACCTCTGTTTCCCCGGGGCTTCAGCTGTAAATTCCCTGCAGTTGCATCCACAAAAGTAGTTTTGCATGTATGCACAACCTCGGCTCCACAGGGTGTGGTTAGATCCCTTCCCATCTTGGATAAGTGCCTGTGTGCACAGCGAGGGAAGAGCAGCACTCACCCATCTGGAAATTTTATGGCCACATTAATTGATCCAAAGTAAATTTCTGCATTTGCTGGTATGCACACATCAGCCATGATTACAAAGGATGCTTAAGGTGATTAAAACAGACAGGCAAGACCAAGACACTGGGGAAACCCAGAGCTGCTGCATCATCTGAATTGCAGGCAACAGCCTATTCCTAGTAGGAATGTGCAAGTAAAGGCAAATTATATTTTCACTTTCCCCATGAAGTGAAAGTTCATCTGTACTGCTTGAAGGGAATGTAAAAACATGAAAAGAGGCACAATTAATTAGTCCAGAACTTGGTGGAGCACAGTGCATCACATTCTGGGGTATTTTCCCATCTGAGTTAATAAAGTTATATAGCAAATAGAAATATGGAGTTACACAAGTTAAACACACAAGAGCAGTGGGGAGTTAGCACTGGGAACCCTCACAGTTTTCATTCCCTCAAACAAAGGGCTGTGTTTGTTTCTGTGTTTGTTTTTTTAATCACTTTTCAGCTCAGGGCTATGTATGAATTTTAGTTTTCTCTTTTTAAGAATGGCATATCAAGCCTGAAGAAACTCCTGAAGACTTCAAAGCTAACACCCCTGATGGCAGAAGGTAAATCAAAAGAATTTCAGATTTATGTTTTTGGGGTTTTTTAATCTTATGATTTTGAGAGGAAGCAGCTCATGATTTGTAATGCACATGGTCAGCAGAAATGCAGGCATACTCTGCATTGCATATCTCTGAGTAAAGCTTGAGACATGTACAACACTAGATGTAGCTTCTAACTTCTGAGGGCTGACAGCAAAATTCCAGGATCTAATCACACAGCTGTTATTGCATGACTATCTGTAATGCTGATTTTGCAGGTATAAGTCTTGGTATCTTACATTATTAGTTCTGTTCATTATTGTGTTTCCAAAACATTGTCTTAATCCAGGTAAATCAATGGTAACTTTCCCACATGCAAATAAATATGTTTATTGGATTTCGCTTTTTTTATAAGGAGTAGTGAGACCTTGTAGCTGTCTTTCAGTATTTACAGGAGCCTGCAAGAAAGATAGAAAAGGACATCTCACAAGAGCATGTAGTGATAGGACAAGGGGGAATGGCTTTAAACAGAGGGTAGATTTAAACTAGATATTAGGAAAAAATTCCTTCCTGTGAGAGTGGTGAGGTCCAGGCACAGGTTATTCAGATAAGATGTGGATGCCCCATCCCTGGAAGTCCTCAGGGCCAATTAGGATGGAGTTCAGAAACCTGGTCTTGTGGTTGTTGTCTCTGCCCATGGCAGGGGGGTTGGAACTGGATAATTTTTAACATCTCTTCCAAACAAAGTCTATCTATGATTCTGTAATAACTCCTCAACTAAACTAGTAAAAAAGGGTAGCTGTCTGTTCTTCCTGAATTTATCATGCATATCAGCTTTACATTCCCAAGTGACATTGCACCAATATGAATTTTGTCATCATTTATTAGAGGGGACAAAAAGCCTTTACCAAAGAAATCTTCACATCCAACTACAGCAGAGAAAAGTTCCTGTCCAATTGATGGCAGTGAAGCAAAACTCAAAAAAAGCCATTTTGTTATTTCAGACATGGAGGCCTGAAGAAATTGAATGTGTCATAATTTTCACAGAAGTTCAAGTAATTAATTGATCCAACAAAATGTAGCACCTTCTAGAATTAATTTTTTTGCAGGATACATGACATAAATAATCGATAGGGAATTATTCTGGTTATATTAGAGTCAAATAAATGGTGAAAAATAAGAGAGTTTCTTGTCTGTGTAGAGATCTTTGTTTTTTAGGATACAAATATTTTGCTTCTCAGTTATTGGCAGGGAAGTGTTGGTCTCAGTCCATTTCTTGGGGCTTATCACTATGGTATTGCACTGAAACATCAGTTAAGATCTAATTTTCCTAAATAAGCATTCAAACTCCAGAGTTCCAGAATAAATACTTTGCAATTGCTTTCAGTAGGTGATAGATGCCCTCTTGACTTTAGATTTTCAGTGCAGGTGATTCTCAGAGCACACAAGCTTCATGTTTGGTTCACTATATGCTTGGGAGAGAGGAAGACACTTCTAATCAGAACACTCACACTTGATGCCAAGCCAGACGATAAGGTGAATATCCAGTGTAATCATATACTTCATTCTCCATGCTTTGGCTATCATTTTAAAGCATATTTGGATTAGGGATCAATTTATTTTAACTTTTAACCTCTACTTGTCCTATTATAAAGTAGAAACATTAAATAAACCATCAGAGAAAGGCATTAAAACATGGCAGCAAAAGAAAGCATCTGTGTGTCTAAATTAGCTGAATAAATACATTTCTTGATAGTTTTAAGAAAGATCTCTACTCATCCTCTAGAAATTCAGGATGAGATTCAGTTGTGTAAACATAGGTACATAGAAAAATTTGAGATGGCCTGAAATATTCCGTTGCCTCCACGAGCCTCTCCATAAATGTGTGGGTCCATTGCGTGTCCTGTGTGATGGTCAAACCATCACGTGTGGCCAGTTGGTGACCACAGGGTGGTCAGATGATGACCATCAGGGTGTTGCAGATGGCAGCACACGCATCCAACTGCAGCTGAATTTTGTGCATGGGATTCCACTTGCACAGCAAAGGACATTGGGGAGGCTTCTAAACCCAGCGGAGATGTGCAGCCAATAGAGTCAGAGAACCACACCCAGGTGGTGACTTCAGTGCTTATTTAGGATCAGCAGCAGGAGGACAGACAGGATCCCATACTGAACTTAAAAAGACACAAGGTATCTATAGATAACAAATTAAACCCCAGCTGTGAAGATTCACAGCACCATTTCAAACACTCCTCAACACTTTCATGATGTCTTAGAAGGAATTTTTTTCATTTTCACAGAGAAAGATAGATTATTAGGGACAAAATGATCCAAGAAATAAAACAGTCTAAATGCCAGAGTCATGTTCCTAACAGTGAGATCTGCTAGTCAGTGGTACCTTTTCCCAAGGGAATTCATGGTAGAACTTGTGATTAGTTAATTAAGGCAAGACCAATCAACACTCTTAAGAAAAATACCCCTAAGAGCAAATATTTCTGTCAGGAATGATTTTGTATGTGTAGGGAAATCAGTATGATCAATCCAGAGACATTTTCTTTGAGTGTGTGGTACCAGGTAATGAATGTACAGACTCAGTGTAAAAATTAGCTGGCTTAGGAGGATTTAAAAAGTAAACATATGGAACACAGTTTGAAATATTCATGTTTTCCTCTCATAGTAGGCCAATGTAAATATTATTCCACATGTTATCAAGTAATTCCAAAGCTAAATGTACTTACCCCAAGAATGATCATGATCAAAATCTAGCAAAGTCCCTTTGAAAGGGCTCAGTATACATAATTTAAAGGTAAAGATAAATAGAAAGATAGGATTCAGCTCCTAGGGAAAGAGCTGAGGAACACTTGGTTTTGCTAGTTCAGTAAACAGGTCCACTGCTACCCCAGTCTGAGCTCCAAGCAATCCAACAGCAAGTCAAGAAACAGCCTATCTACACTTCTGCCCTTCAGGAAGGCCTGATTCCCGACACACAGGCAGAACTTGCTGCATGCTCATGGACAAAGTCTCCAGTGCAGAGGGCACAGCAATCACGGTGGCTTTCATCCAGACTGAAGGTGTTAACCACTTACACAATGAGGAATGGTAGGATCGTGTACTGTGCAGGTGAAATTCGAAGTTGGCATAATTCCGATTCAGCCATAGGGACCCATATAGTGTCCACAGCAGTTGCACTCTGAACTGTGCAGTGGCTCAGCTCCCAGAAAAGAGGAACACCATGAGCTCCCTTCATCCATGCAGCCAACCTGTTTAATTGCTGTTAATAGGGATGAGCTCCTCGGAGAAGGACAACTATTTCTACATCCCTCCCACATGGAGCACAAGTCTTCACTTCTGAACAATTACTCAAATTCATATGTAAAGTTTCTGAGCAAGGTTCTCTCTTCTCCATATTGAAGCAGGTCGTGATGCCCAATCAGTATGCAGGATTTCAGAGCTGCAGTTTGTGAGAAAATGCTAACTCCATGGCCCTGCATGAGGTCTATTGTTTTGGGTAGTTTTAGACAGCTCCTGCTTAACTTTCAGGAGTAAGGAATGACTCATGTGAGGTTGTTCCATTCCTACAGGGGCTATGTAAGAAAATTATGTATCTGGAATCCCTGCCTGTGTCCAGATAGACATTTATAGACATCACACTGCCAGAAACAGATGCTGAGAGAGGGAATTCTGAATCTGACCCAATGGGAAATAATAATGATGGGCCTATCATAAACTAACCAGAACACCACAAATGGGGCAAAAAACCATTTTACTGATTTGATTAATTTCTGGCTGTATCGACAGTTTTGGTTTTCAGTGAATTAATGCCTTCTTTAGATAACATAATTGGAAAATATTCTCAAGAGTGACAAAACCAAAGAATTTTTATTGTTGCTATCTGCACCCCATTTATGGGTGCTACTCTGCTTCACTCAGCAGTTGCATTCCCTTGTCCCAATGATGAGTTTCTTCCAAAGCCTTAACAGTAATTAATTACCTCCCAATAGGCAAATCCCATCTTTTAGACAGCTAAGTTTCTTTAATCAGTACATTCTTAAAAATATTCTCTCAGGTTTCCTTTACAATCTGTTTCTGGGGAATTGTTGGTAGTAAAACACTTTGCTACCAGTCACAGTACTCTCATCAGCCCCATAACGGGAAGAGAAGCTGCTTCAGCAGGAATCATTTGTGGATGAAACAGCTACATGTATGCACAGCTTTTGTAAGATGCTGAAAGCCCATCTCTCTTAGCCAGTCCAAGATTCAGAAAAAGAGGAATATGTGACTTCAGTATCGCCAGCTCTCATAATTTGCAACCTGAATCTTATAGCAGTTTGCTGTTTCTTTTCCATCAAACTTCATCTCCTGGGGTTATATGATTAATATTCTCAGTTTTCCTCCTATAAAATAAATATATTCCAGTTTCGCTAGAAAGAAGGAACCAAAAGAAACCTGGAGTTTCCCAGTTTTATTTAGTCATGTGATTTTTGAGTAACTTTTTAACAACCAATACAAATTTTGAATGTCAATGGCTGGCAGTAGATGCTCTCTCAGCTTACTACAGAAAGGGAATGAAGGTGCTTACTTGGAGGGTTGTTTTACAGCATGACAAAATCCGCGGATGATAATTGAAATGCTGGACCAGTTGTTAAATGTATATTATCTAAAGGCCACCTGCCTGGCAGATCAAGGCAACGAGCCCCCCCAGAACTATTGGGGGTGCTGATTTTTGCACTTCCTTGACTTCAGTATGGTTTTAGTTAACACATACACCTGCATAATTGAAATCAATCCAACCACAAGTGATACTCATGAACAAAAAAGTACACAAAACAAAACAGACAAAATGACAGAGTTTAGAGGACAGGCACTAGACCAGTAAAAATAGCTGATGAACCTTGCCAGCTGTTGAAAAACTGTCTGTGGGATCAGTTCCTTTGTTCTTCTCTAATAATAGTTTGGTTTATGTTTCTTTTTTTTCCCCCTCTTCTTTTACTTTTACTGTTTTCATTTCGCTTTGATGTTGAAAACAGCCACAGCTGCAATACAAAAATTATTCTTCCTACTTTCATACACAAGTTCATGCACTGAGAGGCAACTTTCTTTATGCATACACTTTACATATGCAGAAACACACTCCCACATGTAAATATATACATGCACCAACACATGCAAAATATACATTGCTTGCGAATATATCCTGATACCAAATGACTACAAATAAAATTGAATTAATTTATCTAACGAAAGGAAAAAAAGAAAACTTGAAAATCTTTTTAGTTTCAAAGTTTTAATAACATATAAGAACTTCTTCAACTTTGTCAAAATCTGCAAGACACCCCCAAAAGTTTCATATCCTTATACAATTATTCATTTTTTAAAAAAATATTTATTTAAATGTTTTAATTTCTGCAGATGCCTTGCACATCCTAGACAATCTTTTAACTTACAAAGAGTCCTAAGTAGGATGAACAGCAATATAAAGATTACAGAAATCTTCCTTCCCAGATGCACAATATCAACAGAATCCCTCCTATGCAGCTTAGTTTAATATAGATCTTCATGTGCACAGGAGATAAAGTAGATCCTCCAGTGTGCTCTGAAGTCTGGTGCTCTGAGCATATTGAGAACATGAGGTTATAGAGAAACTTCCAAGAGTCAGAACTCTTCTATAAGTTATTAGTCTCATTTCTTAAGTTAGTCTCACAAACCTTCTGTGTTGTTAGTAGATATAATTATTCCTTTTTTGATGGGAGGAAAAAGAACTGGGAAATGTAAATGGCTTATTCAAGGTGACACAGGAAGTCTGCAAAGAGCTGCAAATTGAACCCAGGTTCTCCAACTCCCAGTCCAGTTATTATATCAATCACAAAACCTTCCTTCCTCTACTAGATATTTAAAAACAAAACCGTTTGTAACTTGACAAACAGTTTTTTCTTCACACATCAAATTGGATGCCTGAAGTTAATTTTTTCTTTTGAATTTGATTCAATTTAGTGCATAGTCTCAATTAACACAATATTTTTTAAATTACTAAAATGATAACAGAACATAACTTATTCCTATTCATTTTATTCTTATTCTTCTTATTAATATTATTATTTTCTACAGCATTACCATTTTAGTTCAGGCTCTCATGGCATTTTGTATTCCCTAACTAATATTAAAAAAAATACGGGTCCTACTTTCCAGAGTTTACAATTGAAAAGATGAGATTATAACCTCAGAGACATGCTGAGTATTATTTGGTAAATTTTATCTATTTTCTAACTCCTTTTTCTTCATTTTAAATGGATTATAATAACTCCTTCTTCCCTAGAAGCTCAGTTGCAAGGTCTAAATAACAGGGTGGGGAGATGGTTTTGTCTTTATAACTTATTATAGAGTCACAGGGGTCACTTGCAAGTACTGAACTCCCAAACTAGAGCTAAATCTCTAAATAAACATCACCTTTCAGAAAAATGTAGCCAGCTCTGAAATTTACATATCTGTGCATGTATTAAGTGTATGTGTAGAAATATACAGATACAGATGCAGGAAGAGGAATAGTAATAATCTTGAAATACACACATATATGCACTTCCATATTAGTTGAAAATATTGCTGTCTCTTGGAAATGTCCCAAGAGCAGCTTCAACTGCTCATTAGTTCATTTTACCAGGAAGAAGAAAAGAACTTGTTCCAAGTATCTGAATAAAGAAATATAGTTTAAGGAGGTGACAGGAACAGACCTGGCAGCAGCAACAACTTATTTGAAGTTTTTAACTACTTAGGTATTTCACTTCTAAATTACTCCCAGTTCTTTTTACAGTGCCATCAGCCAGACTGAACTCTCCTTCCTTTCATCCTGTCTGCTTCCTTTGGACACTTCCCATCCCTGCTAAAAACATTTTTGAAATGTTCAGTGGTGTGGTAGATCTACAACAGGAAACAACTGGTGTTGGCAGCTGGCAGGACAGGGCAGGAGTCAAGATGGGGCTTCGGTCCCAGTGCTGAAGTTCCTGTGACCCAGCGTGTTCTGTGGCACCAGGTTATTGCATGGTGAACTCTACCTAGAAACAGTAGCATGGCCAGTGGCCAGCGGCCATCAGGAGAGGCAGAGCCCTGCTGTGAAACTGCTGACCTCTCACAGGTGGGATGGTTCATTTGATAAGAGGAGAAAAATAGGATCTAATTTCAAGCTGAGACTCTCCGTCACAACTGTATATGGTTTGTGATAAGATTTATCAGTGCACTCTGCAGACACTGTGTTCATAATTTGTTATACAGCAGGAAGCAATTTTTATTATATGATTTGGCAGAGAAGTGGAAGAGAGACTATTTAATTTGTAGCTGGAGCCATTGTGAGTTCCACAAGAACAGCTCCAGTTTCCTCTTGAATTTTTGTTTTCCTGGGAAAAAAATCTAACATTGTTTGCCAATGGGAAGAGGACTTAATAGGGGCAACCAACTTCTCTCCCTTTCCTCTGAGTTCTGTTCTTACAGAAGGGATGAGAGGACAGAAGCCAAATTTCTTGAGAAATTAATTCCTCGTGCCTAGGCTTCTTGCTTTAGATTAACCCTCCACCATTTCTTCTCCTGCTAAACAGAGGAAAAAAAGGAGGAATCATAGGATGGACATGCTTACTTCGAGGTGAAGCAGTGGAAGATATCCACATTAATTATCTTCAAGATGATAAAAAGAAGTAAGGGAAGAACTAAGGATATATGTCTTTGGAGGAGAGAAAGAGCTATGGGGCATGAAGACAAAAATGGGTGGTGAAAAAACCAATGAGACTAGGAAAGACAGGAGAGCTCTAGGAATAAGGCACTGAATCATCTTAACCTGTGTATCTGTGGGAGCAGGAAATCTAGTGGGACCCTTTAGGGAACCAGGTGCTCTGGGGCTGAAACAGAACAGGAATTATTCCAAAGCTTAAAGAGAGGCCAAACAGTTCAATGTAGTAGTTTTAAAATAAATCAGATGAAATATACCGATACTCTGGGAATTAATCGCATGGTTTTGCAAATCAGGCTTGTGATTTTTGATCCTCTGAAAACTGTCAACGCCGTGTGCAGTGCGTAACCACAGATGTGAGACAGCTTTTTGTATGGGTGCAAGGAAGAGCAATAAAGTGTCTTCCAGAGCATTTACAAGACACAGAATAACTTTATCTTCCTCTCCCAGAAACCAGGTTTATGAAGAGGGGTGGTCCATCAACAATGCTTTGCAGGGAATGTCCACCAGAAGACTGAGTTGTTGAATTAAAGGGTTTTCTGTTCTTGCCAATTGAATAAAATGTATTTGTTCAATTTCTTTTTCTTCTCTTGTTTTCTTGTCCCCTCAGGCTGGGATGTACAATTTCACTGCCAAGATATAAGATGACAACATACTCATACGTTTTTGTGTCGTAACTCACATCATGCACCCATCTCCTCTCATGCTGCTTGGTTCTCCCACACATTTGTTGTCCATTCCCTAGTCTACACCACTCACAGGGATAGAGGTTGGGTTGTGAACTTGGATAAAAACAGACAATTCTTGAAGGGGACCTTTATGTAGAGGAAAAAAGTATCTTCATTTTTGTTCTTTTATTTATGCTGTCAGTTTTCTTGTGACTGTTGTAGTCTGTTCAAACAGAAAATTTATTTCTTTTGCTGGGGTATAATTAAGCAAATGATTGGAAAATATTGTAATTACAGGTACAACGCTCTTCCGTCTTTCAAATTCTGCCAAAGTACTAGAACATATTGTATTGATTATTTTTGATCTTGCTCCTTTCTAGTCCTGACCCTTTTGCCCTTGTCTTGGTGTCTGTAACTGCCATCCTTGTAAGTCAATCAAACTACAGGCACTGTCTTAGGGGACCCTTTTTTTTTAAATTTCAGTATGGGTGAAGCAAGGCCAGTGATTGAATAACATGACTATCAGATTCCCATGAGAAACAATACTTAGTAATCTTAGCTAAAACATGTAGTATAAAGACTTTGGCATTATCAACTGGGGTTGATCACAAATCCATGGAAACTTCTGGGCAAATGTGCCAACTACAAGCCAGAATGAATGAATGGTTTGCAATGAATTTTGCTTCATCTCCTCGTTTCCAGTATTTTCCATTCAATAGTACCCTGTGCAGATGGATAAAGAGAAATGGAGTGAGATCTCTGAGATCACTAGGTCTGGATAACTAGAGCACCAAGATCATGGAGTACACACCAGCATAAACTCTCATCTGGTACACAGTTCATGTCCACAGAATTATCTTGTCTAAGTTTTTCCACAAATAGGGCCATGAAATATTTCTCTAAACCAATGTGTTGGGATGTGACACTGCACCTTCCATAAAGGAGCAATTTAAACAGGTAAATAGAAGAGCAGCACAGTAAAAAAAATAAAAAGTCCTGGAAGATTTACCACCTATCTGGGTGGTGATCTGCCCTAAGCCATTAGCCAATATCACCAAGTGACCTTTCACTGGTTGGTTGACTTCTTTGTGCCTTAGCAAGTTCAGCTGGAAATAAAAGCAAGACTTCACTGGAAACCAGACATTGAGTGTAAACTGTGGTTTCCTAGATAAATAAATTACAAAAGAAAGTTTTAAAGGAGTCACACGGCCAGTGTCTAGCACTTTGAACAGACAATGGGTAACAAAAACCGTATGTGCAAATGCTCTGTGGCAACTGCTGTACTACAGATTCCCTATCCAAATTTGCAAATGATTTAAGCAGCCCTTATTTCTGAGCCTTTGAAATGACAGTGATGGAATTCCCTCGGGGCAGGACCCTATCACAGCAGCATTACTACCAGTTGCTATATTTCACAGAGTTAAGTAAAACTTGTTGGCAAAAGTGTGGAAAAATATATCTGTTCATACCATAAACAAGTATGAATCTAATCATCTTTGCTTTTCCTGATATAACTCTGGTTCCCTCTCATAACCATTTACTCAGATGAATTATCCCATTGATTTCAGTGGGATTTTCCTTAGGTAATGTGTTGTATGGGAAATTGGAGGATGTTCCTGTATTGGTCAGTGACTGAGATTTTGAGCATTTTCTTCCAAGTTTGGACATGTATATAATAATTTAAGTTTGGGTGAATAAAAAGCTTTGCCCAAGCAACTGGGGAAAGCATATGAGGAAGGCTGACACATCAAGGTCCCAGCTGACCAACTCACAGATCTGAACTACAGCCAACTCATTAAACTTTAAGTCAGCAGACTTTCTAGAAGCCTATCATCTCTGATGAGATTTACTTTAGTGCTTCGTCTCAGATCACTTGCTACCATAAGGGCATTCCCAATTTTGATACAGTCATGTCTCATTACTAACCAAAATTGATATTTGGTGCTGAATACTTAAAAATAATTGTCTCTATTTTTTCAAACTCACAAAGCTTGTGGAACTCAGAAGATGCATGTTGTGTTGCATCCAGGGTATTTTGACTTCATTCCTAGTACCTCATAAAACTGGCTGCCAAATTTGAGACCTAGAGCAATCTAATGGGATTGAATTGCTAAATATCCCATATCCACAGGGGAATTTTGCACCCTTTCTTTTCAGGACTCTATCCTTGACCTCTGCTATCAGTTATCAACATACTGGACTCCGCTCTGATCCCATTTGTTTCACATTTGGTTGAAGATATGCAACACCAAGTATGGCATCTGGGAGCCTACATCCCATATACCCATCCCTATGAAGACACTTCAGTCAGAATGTTGGCATATGCTGGGAGTTCAGCTGACCTCCCACTGTACCACAATCCTTTTCACCCCTTTATAACTCACATCAAATCCCACCAACCTCACATTTAATCTTTTTTACACCAGGAGTTTTCAGCAGGATCTCCCTGGCAGAAGGAATGTGACTGTCATCTGCTGTGAGACACTGTCTTGCTGGGAATCTGATTATTTGACAACCAGCATTTCATTGCTTCAGAATTGTTCTGAACTGTTTCCACTCTGGTCAAACCTAGAGAGCATTGCCAGCAGACACAGATGGGGTTGTCAAGAAAATCTGAAGTGCTGATATGGCCACGTGCAGACTATGACTCACAGTAGAGAAGTATCCTCTGTAGATCAGTGGAGTCTAGGCTGACAATTCTGCGACGAAGAACACTGTGACTTGGCTTCTGCAAACATTATATACAAAAAAATAGCAATATTTATGTGACTTACATGATTATGAATCAGACAAAAGACTTATAGACCATTACTCTTAGAGCACAGTTTACATGACACAAATTCAAAGGGATTTTAACTGTTGAATCAGCTAATACAAAGACAATATATAATACAGCTCCTTCCTACTTCTGAATTAAAGTAGATTTTTATTTTATACACTAAGTATAAAAATAAAGAATATATAAGAATATTATAAGAATATATATATTCTTTTTATATAAGAATAAAAAAGTCTTTTAAGAAGAGCCTTTTCAGAGATTTGCACAGCCAGAGGTCTGCAAGGTACTGGAATGAGACCAGAAGTTCTCAAGGATGCCAAGAGTTTGACAGAAGCAGGTATTGCAGTACAGGTAGCACCTGGTGTGGTCTATAATGCCACCTTGCCTTCTTCCATTTCACATCCACCTCAATTCATTCACAGTCTGGAGAGCAGACAGCACAGGCAGTTCTTGCTCCAAGTGGTCCTTGCCCTGGCTGCACATGTGGCTGAGGAAAAGGCAGATTTTTAATATACACAGAGCTCTAGCCCTAATTGCTTTCACGAGAGCTGATCACAATGCAGCTCTCGGAGCGCGTGTGAGCGAGTTGCATTCCAGACTGCTTGATATCTATTGTTTCCTTCCTTGCTGTGTGAAAAGAGCAATTCTGTATATAAAAAGCCCGTCGGGAGAAACGTGTTTTTTTTCCCCAACAGTGAGCAGATGGCTCACAGATTTTGTGCATCATTTGTAAATTATTTCAAAGTCTATTTATCTATTCCAAAGAGATTACTGGAATCTACATCTGCATTTTCTTGTAATTGTTTCCATGTCACATGAATGAGACATAAGAGAGTTACAAAAGAAAGATGATCACCTATAACATAGCTGGCTGACATCTGCAAGAATTTGGGAATCTATCTACTAAACTCTTCCTAACTGCACTTCTTTCCTTAACCCCTATTACTTTTTAATAAATTTTTCAGAGGATAATAAGAAATCAGTGTTACTAAAAAATCTTCAAAATGACAAATCATGAAGTCACAGCAATCAGGATAGCAGGGATCTCAAGAGATCATCTATCCCAATCCCTGGAGGCAAAGCAAGACCAGTTCTTCCCAAAATAGCCCTGACAGGTATGGTTTAGCTTGTTCTAGAAAACCTCAAAAGAAAATATTAACATTTTAGTGATTATTCAAACAAAAAAAGGAACAAAGAAATGTGAAGTATTGCAAACTCTGAGAGACTTCATCTCAGCTGCAAATCAAGACCTTTCTAGGATGTAAAAAACCAGGAAACTTTTATATTATCATGGTCATAATAATTTTCAGGACCATGACATTCTCG
This sequence comes from Rhipidura dahli, assembly GCA_013399225.1. Lineage (NCBI taxonomy): Eukaryota > Metazoa > Chordata > Aves > Passeriformes > Rhipiduridae > Rhipidura > Rhipidura dahli. Next base: position 1,088,828 of record VXAC01003393.1, read on the forward strand.
TTCTTTCTTCAGTGTAGACCAAGTTACTTGCCAATGTATGGAGACAAGGTGTTTTTAACCATCTCTTCAGTTCTTGAGATGAGGTTTCTAGGGACAGGATCTCTTTGGAAGTGACTACAGAGATAGAGGTTGCTAAATAAGAGGATGTAGAATGACTACAGATAGCTGTGTAGTATCAGTTTCTGGGGTATTCTTGAAAAAGTCAGCACCACAAGGCTACTTTGAAAAAAGTATCAGAACCAGGCTCTAATCCTGTGATAAAAAGTTAGAAACCTGTTGGACTGAACTCAACACATCTCCTAGAAAAAGACTTGCATGAAGACAGGATGGAGACCTACTGGGTAAACCAGGTCTGGTGAGTTCTTTCAGAAAGTTGTCTAACTCACAATTTTTTAGCCATACTGAAATGCAAGCCACAACCCTCTCATCTCAATCATTTTGTTAAAGGCTTAAGAACAGAGGTACTCTCCATCTTGTTCATGAAATCGTGAAGAAATTTGATAAAGATGTAGCCAGATTTGAAAATTGAGAAAATTTGAACTTTAAAAACAGTGTCACTTAATTCTGTGTAATAAAGGATGTACTAATCAAAATGCTTACTTAGTTACAGCATAATACTTGGGAGAAACCATTTCACCAGTTTTGCAAAAACACTGGTATCCTCAATAAGACACAATAGTTCTGCCTAGTTTTGCTTCTAAACATTATTTTTGTATGTTTCTGTAAAGATTTGAGAGGAGTTTTCTGAAGGGCAAAAAGAGCTAAGAAATTTACATAAAGACTTGTTATGAATGAGGACGTGGATCTAGTTATCTTGGTCACACCTTTCCAGAATGATACATATGAAATCCAAACCTTAGATAATATTCATGGAATCATAGAATATACAGAGTCAGAAGGGACTTATCAGGATCATTGGGTCCAGCTCCTTGCTCTGAGGAGGACATCTCAAGAATCCCACCATATCTGTTCTGTGTATTCCAATATTACCCCAAATCTGCTGTCTTTACACACAGGAATTCCTGTCTTGAGAGCACAGCCATTGTTAAGAATAGACATCGTAGCCAGCTTATTAAGGGATAAATAAGGTCATTGGGAGTTCTGTTGAGGATTTCACTTGAATGACAGGAAGGATGCTGTGGTCTCAATATAATTCAAGACATTGGAAAGGCAGTCCTAAAAAGCTCACACAGGGTAGAAAGGGTTTCTCATTATTAAAAAATAAAAATAAAACATCACAGGAAACCTACACCCACAAATTTTGGCTTTTTGGGGGGTTTTCCTGTTTTGTTTTGTTTTTTTTCCCTTGGGCTCTGTGTGCTAGGGGTGTGAATGGCAGGAAACCAGAGAAGCAGAGGTAAATTAGAAGGATGATCTTTCTATCCTCCTAACAGAGAAACAGAAAGAGTTGCATGAGGTCTTTAAATCTTAAGGAACTGGTAAAATAATCTCTAATAACTTCCAGTTTTCCTACCTCTTTCCGTAAGGAGGGTTCAGCTCCACTGGATCTACACATGAGCAGGTAATGTATCTTTGCCTCTCACTGCCCTTAATTCCTGTGTCACCTCTCTCTAGGGATGAATTACATTGGTTTAACTTACCTCTGCACTCAATACATGGCTATCTGAGGGCAAAGCAATGAGCCTCACTATTCATCAGCAGCTTAGAACAGCAAATGTTCTTTTCTGTATTTAAAGATCTGTTAAATCTCTCTGAAAATGTGCAAAGTAAAATAGGCAAAGTCTATTTTAAATTCATTTTGGACAATTGCTTTTAATTTTCTTCTGGTGTTTAAGGGTGTTCTTGAGACTAGATTTCTGTGCACATTAAATTCCCTGGTTTATGTTTATGCAAGCAAAGAGCACGGGTTGGGGCTATGATGAAAAAAGATAAAATAGAAAATTGCTGGGGAAGGCTTATTTTATAGAGAGAAAAATGTGTTATTCGGAGATTTATTTTTCTATCTTTACCTCTCCGTGTGTCTGTATTATTACAAGAACCATACAGTGATCATAAATATTCATAGTGATATATGTTTAGCTGGGAGATTGCAACAGTGCATCTTTCTTTCCCTCTTGGGCCTGTATTTGTCTTTGCATAAAGAGACCCTGATCCCTGGCCAAGGCTGTCACATTTTGCCATCACACAGATGGATCACACTAGTGTGTCACCAACTCCGAGGCCAGAAGCAGCTCTGGAATGTCCTGAAAATGTCCAAATGGAATTTGTTTAGGCTGTTTTTGTAGAAGAAATGTTTATGAATGTTAAGTATTCAGAACTCTAAAGCTACTGAACCAATCTATTTGAAACTTGACTTTAACTTGAACACTCAATGGGACATACAAAAGTCAGGCTTAAAATACAGATTTTATTGCCATAGCAGCTGTGAGGAACATATTGTTTCATATACTTACAACTAGAGAAAAGTGGTTTTGACCAAACATCCCCACAACACTTCCTTGTGGGTTTAGGCCAAAGCTGAATATTCCATTTTAGTAATAATTGATTTGTTAGAAACACCAAGGAAGATGGATTCAATACCTGAGTCAGAACAGACAAAAAAGTAAGACTGGGCAACATAACATATATGAAGAAATTCCAAGACCATAAATTTAACATTGCCACAGAAATTATAAAGTGCTACAAGAAACTCTCTCGTGTTTTCTGTATAACCTATTGACTTTTTATTATGATTTTGGGGTTTTTGATTGGTTTTTTTTCATTTCCAGCTTCAGCAGTCTTTCCTTAGAGATCTCTTTGAGAGACAGTGTTCCTCAAGGAAGTCCTAGGTTTATGTCCCAGGCTGCTTTGATATAGCATCCAATCATCAGCAATTTGTGTTCACTTGGCTGTGAACTTATGAAACAGGGATTTCTCCCAGTAACAGTGTATCCCAAAAGAATGAATTCAATATTTTCATCACTAGTATGTATTTTTCCCTTTACTATTACAATACTATGAACGACACCCATGATTTGGCTCAGAATACACAGATCTTAAGGAAAGCCTGTTCTGGGCAGAGGAAGGGAAAAAAGGGATCCCATGGCAGCACAGAGGGAGATTTGACAAAGGTAAAGAAAATGATGTGTTTTCACCCAGACACGAAGTGTACTTCAGGGAAAACTGCTGGTGAAAATTTACCCTCTTAAGAATCTAATTCAAGGAGAAGGATATAGATGCAGGCAAAATTTTCATTGTGCCTTTTGAAAATTCTTATTTAAGTATTTTGTGGGTATATTGTCATGGTACAAATATTTTGGATTTAAAAATGCTAATTGCAGTGTTATTTAATAGCAGATTGGCATAGAAGAGCATTGGAATGACAAGATATTTGTGCAAATTTTTTTGCAATATTCTTTCCTCTTTTGGTTTTCAGCAAAGTCCCAAATGCGCTTTTGAAACACACATTGTATCTACATTCTCCTCTTCAGATATTTTATATCCCAATTTCCTTTACTATAAACTGTTTATGTTAGTATTACATGATGCCAAGCCTTTCTGATGAGCCCTGCATGGGGGATCAGAGAATTGTTACGATGCCCCAGTGAACAGACCCAGGACACTGATAATGGTCAAATCCCATCCACAGCCTATGCCTTTCAGAACAAGATTCTGGTTTTGATCTTTACTCATTAATCAGAGAAAACTTCCACTGATCAGCATCAATCCACGAAGCAGTGGATTGATTCTTTCCTTTGCAGAACAGTCTATGTTTTAAAAGTAGTGTTACGAGACTGGACAACATCCAGTACAAGTTCTTCTTGCTGAGATTTAAAAATTCTCTTCACCTTTGCCTTTGGACACACATGAAGAGGAAATTATGTTTATTAAATTCTTGCGGTTAGAACCACTGAAAAAAATGTGGGGCTTTTCTTTCTGTGCATTTAGGTCCAGATCTTGTGCCTGTAACTATAAACTGGCTTGCACTCTTACCAGTGAATTGCTCAGTACTTGCACTTATTAGAACTAATGAATGCTTTTTTTCCTCCTGTCTGCAATAAAAGCTATCAAATGTTTAATGACTATCTTGCTTCCTTTACATCATTAACAGGAATGTTGAGGCATAATCTAATTATAGAACCTGTTATTAGGCAAATTCCAAAGCATTTTTTACACTGTGTGGCATTTCCCCAATCTCAATGCCATCAGCTTCAAGCAAACTTGTGGCTTCTTCTTTTCTATAGAAAATGATTTTATTTCCTAAGGAAGATCTCATTAACTCCAGGCATTAACATAGCTAAGTAAATAAAAATTTCTGACCCTTTAGGGAGATCATGTGGCATGGAGTTTTTCCAGAACTCCCAAATTTTCTGGACAACACTGTGAGAATGAGGGTGGCAGCACTGACAATATGACTGTCAGCCAGCCACATATACAACAGATGCATCAATTATATTTACATACAGCATGAATTAAATCTAAGTATTGTTTAATTTGAAATAAACATAAACATGCACATTCCACCTTACTAAAAGCAACTACTAAAAAAACCCTCTGAGAAAAAAAGAACCAACCCTGCACTAATCTATTAGTGTCCCTTCTGTGCTTGAATTCATCACTTTGATAGTATGTTTCAACTATGAATCCTCAAGACCAACTCCCTGATCATTTTATTAAGTACATTTCACTGAAAAAGTACATCAATAAGAGTTTGTCCTTTTTTCATGGATTTAACATGTGCTGGTGCACGTTTACCCCTGCACACAGTGCTATTGAAGTCTCATTGACATGACTGTGTAATGTGGTCTCAAGCTAGACAAATAAGTGGTTCCAGAATGAAAATCCATAGCAAGAATGGCCATGAATGCTACTCTGTAAGGAGCTTTCAAATAAAATATGTATCTAGATTACTTCATCTAATCGCTGACTGCAAAGCATGCAGACTTGTGCTTTTCTTGTACACTCCCAAAGATATTTTCAGGCATTTTCTCGGCATTTTCTGGAATCTCAGCTGCTACAGCCACATGACCATTAGTAATGGGTAATTTGACTTCTTGGATTCACCACTCAGATAAAAATAGAACATGTGGCTGATACATAAGGAAGCAGATACTTTAGCAAAATTGCGTTATTTTAGAGGGTCAGGAATACTCACTGAAGTATAATTTATGTGGGGAAGGATGAAATTAAGCAACAAAACTCAAAACTTTACTTCCATCCCAAGTTTTGTTAGGAGACTTTCATATTTTTTGGCACTATTAGTATTTGGTAAAGGAAGAAACTGGTAGCCCATTAGAAGCTGAAGTGCTAAGTGACACCATTTCTCAGGCCAGGAACAAAGCAATCAATTACCAGCAAACAGCAGCAACAACAGCTGGTAGGGAACATTGTATAAGAGTAGTGCTGAATAAGCTGAGGGTAAATGAAATGTGTCTTTGATAGAAATCGTATGTCGGGCCTTCACTGATGAAGTTGCAATATTTCCCATGGTTCATACTAATGAAAAACACTCCTCATGTCTTCTGGGAAAAGTTACTCTTTTTCAGAGTAAAAATATTTTTGTTTAAATTTTGTTATTTCTATGGATGTTTTCTGGAAGATAAAAAAATCATTGTTAATTATCTTCAAAAGTTTCCTATTTATAGCTGAAATAATTTCTCCATCATGCAGAAAGTATGTTCAATTACTCTTTCAAAAAAAATACCAGAAAGAAATTATACTTGTCTTCCAGTTCAGGTGCCTTAAAATTACTTGTAGAGAAGCAGTGTTAGTCCTACCTAAAATCAATGTCCTTCTGCCTTTTTTTCTATTGAATTCCTCTTATTTTGGTCCTCAGATACAAAGACTGGGGTCTTATGTACACATTTTGATAAGTTTTCCTTGGATTTATAGTTCAGCCACAACTGTCACTTTGACAAACTGGTTTGGTTAATGACAAGTTCAAACAAACCACAATCGTTCTTTCTCAGTTTAATCAGCAGACAACGCAAACAGCCTGGCCTACAGGCTGGGTAATGTTCAGGAATCAGTCATCCCAGGCTACTGACACAGTGGTGGGAGAGATGGGAACCTCTGGCTTTCTGGGGATGCCTGGTTTTTGACATGGAGAAGGGAGATGCAGGTGTAACACTAAGTGACATGAGCCCAGGCGCAGGGGTGGCTATCTCCACATTAGCTTTGAAAGGCACCTGGGGCAACTCTGACTCCTTCTGCAGCTGGATTAAGTGCCCATGGAGCTGGTACAGCTCACCTTCTGGCCAGGGATGTGTCTTTACTGGATTAAAAGTTCCCTTTTCTCGGAAGGCTGAAACTATCTTAGAAAAGGATTAAACCCCATATTTTATGTTGCGCTCAAATAGATTGTGTACTGAAGTTCAAGGTATAATACTACCTCACAATTTTTGGTACTAGAGAAAGCAGAGTACATTTGGATCAAACAAAACTATGAAATTCAATGATATCTTTAAAGTGATAGGTTTAAATCTTGCCTAGCTTCCTAATGCATCAGAATCATAATGTATAGTATAATTCAAATTGAAAGAAAACAGAATAATACTGTGGATCAAACAGAAAAAGAACCAAGAGCCTGTCACCTCTCAATGACCATTTTGCAGTGTGGCCATGACAGTAGAATTTATTTAAAGTCCTCAAAATCCTCTATATCCAGAAAGTGTTTAACAACCTTTATGAAATTAGTGGGGACTCTTCATCCAGCTGAAAGCAGAATGCAAATCTCAAAAGGAGTGTGTCATCTCTAGAAAAGCACAAATTGCAAGACTTTTGTTGTAGGCTGAGTTCTGTTCTGCTTCCACAACAGTAATTAAAAACTGTCTTTCCCAAAAATATAGCAACAACTCTCATTTCCCCAGTGATGTTTCTAAGTATCATTAGTTGATGGGCTGAAATTCCATAAATGTCAGCTCCAGTAAAATATTCAGTTTGGACTATACTTAACATTAAATATTTCTAATTTTATTCAAAGAGCCATTATATGATGTCACTGGCAGGGGGGAATTAAGGTGGTTTGGGGGCATTTGCAGTGACCCTACATAACACAGAAAGTTTGAATTTTTTAAGTACAGCCTTAGAGCTGCATGAAGCTTCCAGAATATTTGCAACCAGTTTGATTTATATTTCCCTCATATTATTGACAGGAATTTCAACTATTATTCCAGCTTTGGGCATCAGAAGAAATAAAAGCTCGTTTCATATAGAATTCATATAGATCAATAGAAGAATGCAGTAGATGCTTCAGAAGAGAAAAACAAGTATTTTAGTATTCAGAACTATTAGGCTTCTATCTCTAACTTGCCATAGTCAGGACTTGTCATAAACACTTATTTAATGTAAATTTATATATGCGTTTTCATAATGCCAAATTAGAAAAAAGTCTGTCTACTATCATGAAAATATCTAAACAAAGGCCACCAACTCTTTTTTATCTGCTGAGTAAGCCATGGCTAAAAGGCACCCAGGTGGAATGCATTTTACCAAACTGCTGGGCTGCATTTTAAGAACTTTGTCATTGTTCTACTAACATAAAAAAAAAAAGTATATTCATAAATCTGTAGCAATGAGCTGACATTTCAGCCCCACAGATACGATTGCCTGACATCAAGATGCAAGGGTTGCAGCAAGTATTACATCCCCAAAAGTGTTATAAAGTTCAAATCTGCCTGTACTCTTTTTCATGTTGTAAATCTGTGATCCTGGTGCGAGCCCCTCCTGTTGCAGGAGAAGGAGTGGGGCTCCAAATGGCAGCCAGTGGGAGGCTTGGAGGCTTTTGCACCTTTAATGACTTCCAAATCAAAAACATGAAGACCAAAACAGACTTCCCAAGCAATTTTCCCATTCAGATTTGGTAGTCTGCATAATTTTCTCCTGTACCATTCCTGTTATTCTAAATAGCAGAGTGTCAGTCGTTTCAGTGCAATTTTTTAACATGGAAAGAAAGGGGGTAGGGTGGGAGAAGGGATCTGTCCAATGATCTCAAAGCATATGTTTTTGATTCTAATAAGATTATGGATACCAAAGGAATAAAAATGGAAATCACTACTGCCAAGATATGAAAGAAAGTTTGCATAGTAAAATAATTTAAACCCTAACATTTGGACCCAATAAGGCTAACAGAACGTTTATTCCATATTTTTGGAAAGTATGCTTTTTCTGCACATTAAGTGGTACCAATAAAAAATAATGATTCTCACTCAGTTTATTTCTATAAATTATATTGTTTTATAGTTTTCCAGGGCATGGTTATGTGTCAGATTCTATGGCAAACACCTGGGTGTAAAATGCAATAAGCTTGTTACTTCCAGAGGGGGTTGTGGGGAGGAGAGCAACAGCCCTCCATTCTCCCCAAAATGTACCTATTTCCAAGAAAACTGGATCACAGCTCATCTGAAAATGGCCACATTATTTTTCACACTTTAAGAATTATCATTTACATCTCTTGACTCGCTAGTGACATAAAACTGAACACTTCAGGAATCAGACCCAGCAACAGCCTCAGAGATGAACATGAGTTGGTGGTCTTTGCCCAGTGCCTAATGGGTGATTGCCCATACTGTGGTTTTGCCCTTTATTTTAGCACAGGTCGATGTAAACAGAATACAAAGCAGTACACTTACATGAATTTTTAAGAAGTTATGAATGTCACAGAAATTTCATAACTTTCAAAAGTTATGCTGTTACAAAGACTAGCACTCAGATGTTATGGGTAGAATACAGTCAGGAATGCCCTTACAGCATCAATTTGGCCCCTTTTATGTATGCACTATAATTACAGCTGGTTGGAAACTTTCCATCTAAACATTTTTTTTAAGTAAAAAAAAAAGGTTTTCTGTGGGAAAATGCTACTTTTTCCAAAAATGCTTAGATTTTCCACAGGGAAAATGTAAGCAAAATACATTCCTTTGGATCAAGTCAACTGGATTCTAAACATTTCAGCTTGTCAAGCTGAATAAAAGGACTTCATTTCAGGTCAGCATGATATTAATGTATGTATGGCAGAATTGTTGTGGTGCATCACAGAACTTGCAGCTGAAATCAGCTCCTCTGCTTCAGGACAGAGACGGCGTCATCCCTTTCTTGCCAATTTCTCCCCCATCTTGCAAATGACAACAAAAGATCACACACCATGAAAGCAAGAGGAGTCAGTAGCAGCTCAGGAGCCACATGAATCTCAAACAAAACATTTCCTGGTACTTTAGCCATCTCAAAACTAGTCACCGTGCCTATGCAGCACGGTTAAAATCTCTGATTATTTGAGACAGCAAATGCCTTCAGAAGAGAATTTGTCCTCTCCAAAGATAGGTAATTAAGGCAGGTAACACTGAAGGGGAATTAATCTCTGCCACCTTTCTGCATTGATTAAGGATGGATCACAGAAGCTTATGTTAGACTAGACACTAACCTTGCAGAAAGCAGAGAGATGCTCCCACCCTCTGGGCTGACATCCTCCCCAGTCAGCTCTCTGTTCTGATTCTGGAGGAAATTTGTGTCTGCCTTCACTCTCAAAGATAAAATGTTGGGACAAATCCTTTAGCTTAAACAGTGTCTTGCTGATGTCACTGGAATTTCAGATCAGCAAAGACTTCTCCATTGGCCTGGGAAAGAAAGCATTGAAACAACTCATTCACATACCTAGCAAAAGAGTAATTACTATTTACCTGTAGGGTGAGGTTGACTGTAGTAGGAAAATTGACATAATTTTAGGACACAAGGAATCTTTTGTCAAAAAAGGTAAATCCTTATAAATTACAGGCAGTAATACATGCCATAACATGTATTTAGAGAAATACTTATTGTTGGACTGTACTTTCTGCAAAGTGTCCAAAGGACAATCAAGAACAATGCACCTACACTGTAATCACTGCCCACACTCCGGGGAGCAGCTATCCCTTTCCCTGCAGAACTTAGTCCAACCTGCCAGAACAGAAGGAGGATAAGAGAAAGCAACACAAATCTAGCTTGTGATGTCATCCAGTGCCATGTTAGAGTCGTGTAAGAGCTGCTTTTTGCTAAAAAGGAAGGCTATCCAGAAAGGCGCTGAGAAGAGAGAGGAGGAATGTGAGAGGGACAGGCAGGGAGAGAAGAGGAAGTGGAAGGTGTATATGGTCAATTACACTGGAGAGAGGGAGAGTCCAAAGTGCATGCCTCAATAACTTTTGCATTTCTTGAATTTACAATGCTCACTTTTGCAACCTTATAAAATGTTCATAATATTGTTTTAGAATACAGAATATAAACCATATGTGCCTGTGTCAAACTACATATAATATGCATGTCCTGGGTATTGTGTTTTGCAAATTTAGCAACAGTCTCACACACACGGCTCTCATTAGCATATGTGCAACCACAGTGAAGTTAATAGGATTAGAGCTTGTCAGGAATTTTTCAATTAAACTTTTTTTTTTTTCATTGGAAAATACCACTTCATTGAAATTTAAACTGTGCATGAGAACCTAGAGGTTTGGGTGCAATTTGCTTTAGGATAAGTTCCCCAGGTCCTGGAATTTTGATGAAAACCGGGAAAAATAATAGCTCAGAGTAAGGCTGCAGTCAGAGTACAGGGCTGGACACTGGAGAAGCAAACATGAGTGCCTGCTGCATTGCTGGTACAGCATCAAGGAGATCCTGACTTAGCCTGCTGTCCATCCAGGGGTCAATTCTGTCACCTCAGTCTGAGGCCAGCTTATCAAATCCTGTTTCCCATAGTGCACAACATAAATTAGTTACCTATCTGCCTAAGCTCCCAGATGCAGTCTGACTATGCAGTAGCACTCTGCAGATGAGCTATCCCATCATCTTCTTCTAATCTTAATGTAGGCATGGGGGTGTGGTGGTGTTTCTCCCCCTTGCAAGCATTTCCTTTAGAAGAAAGGTAAAACACCTTGAAATCAATAAGGTTAAGTTTTGCTTGAAATAACTCTTAAATTTTGTGAAGGCACTGTCAGAGCGTGGTATCCCTTTAAAAAGCAGCAGATATGCTGGAAAAGCACCAAAAAAACTTATACTTTGTAACAACATCTTTAAAACAGCAGCACTAGAAAGGAGGAACTCAGGGGAATGCACAAAAGCCACTTACTCTCCAAAAATAAAGTTAGTAATGCTTCACTCTGTTGAAGTTACCAGTGGTCGATCATTGTTGGTTGAAAACTAAAAATGTATACTTTTACACTCTTAGCATAGGTCCGCGGTGCCAGCTGGCTTTCTGGCTTAGATCTGCAACCTAGGGGGCTTGCAGCATCTCAACATCTGCAAAATTATGCTTTGATTTCTGGCACCGTCAGATCTCAAGGGAACAAAACCAAAGCAGTCGCCAGCCAGAACTCACATTTTGACATGTTAAGCAAGGGGCTGCTTCTCAGAGTTTTTGCCATTTGGAGAAGAGCACTGAGCTATTGTAGGGGAGAGCAGAAACAAAGAGAAGCCATCAGACATCAGTGTTACAGTATTCCTGCTACCAGAGGGAGTGGCTATTGGAACTAGATTGAAGGAAAAAATTATGAGAGATGGGAATGGAAGGGAATTGGTGCTTTGGTACTCTGGGGCTTGTACTCTGTTCACAAAAATCACCGAAAAATTAAAAAAGCATAATTATCTAGTATTGAAGGTGATGCTAAAAGATAAAGACAAGATGAATTCTAGTGTTAGTGAATATATTCTGCACTATTATCTTTCATAAAGGCTTTTTAATTTTTTTTTCACACAACTAACATGGTATCTTTTATAAAAATATATGACTGTGCAATCAAAGTGAGACTGGTTTCTATTAAATAAACCAGCATGTGAAGTCTCTAGCAGGTTCAGAAAATGTGGGTACTCTACCTAGGTGCTTTTATAGGACAGTACAAGAAAAAATGTGAAAGTTGTAGGAACAGGAAAGGTAGGAACTTAAATTTTCTCAAGCGCTTCCACACTCAGCACTTCAGGAATTGCTGTTCTGCAGCTCTGAAATTACTGCCTGACACTCATCATGCCTGTCTGCTTATCCCAGGGATTTACAGTAGGTCACTGATGTTTAGTGACCGTTAACTCTTACCACCATTTCTCACAAGAAAACTTGAGGTGGAGCATTTTTTCAGTATAAAAACTGCAGTGATTTCTTTCCTGGGCAACAGAATCGTTTCCATTCATATCAGCTCATCATGTCCCTTAGAAAATCATTTTCCCAGTACATCACTTTAACCACGCCAATTTCTGTCTTTTTTTGTTTATCTCCTTCCTTAAATTCCTTTCTTTGCTCTATCTTCATGTCCTTCCCTATTTTTTGCCTACCTTCCTCCTCCCATTTCTTATCAATACAAAAAAGCAATTCTCCTTGGCATTGAGCCTGACCATCCATGTGTCCATTGGCAGAGAAGCACCTTATACTTTTCCTTCATGGTCAAGAATAATTTTTTGTAAGCAACTGAAATGAGGAAATTAATAAAAACCACTTAAAAATAAAAAGAAGGTGAAAGATGAAAGCTGGTGAAGGGTCTGGAGTGCAAATCCTGCAAGAAGCAGTTGAGGGAGGTATGTTTAGACTGGAGAAAAGGAGGATGAGAGGAGACCTTATCACTCTCAGCAACTCCCTGAAAGGAGGCTGTACCAGGTAGGGGTCGGTCTCTTGTCCGGGGTAACAAGTGACAGGACAAGACAAATGGCTTCAGGTTGCACCACAGTAGGTTTATATTGGATATTAAAAAAATCTTCTTCAGGGATAGGGTCTTCAAGCCATGGAACAGACTGCCCAGGGAAGTGGTTGAATCACCATCCCTGCAGGTATGTAAAAGCCATGCAGATATGGTGCTGAAGGACATGGTTTAGTGGTGGATGCGATGATCTTAGAGGTCATTTCCAATCCAAAAGATTCTGCAATAACTTTGCATTGCCCTTCCTTGGCAAGAAGTATCCTTCAGGCTCTTCTGTTGAAGTTTGCCATGATATCTAATAGGGAAATGGAAAATATGTATGTACTTGATGTGCTGATACTCTTGAAGACTAATAATACATCACAGCTGCCTCACCCTCCTCTACTCAAAATTGTTTAATGTGTTTTTCACACCAGCACTATAAAATCACCATTAGCATGGTCCTGCTGGGCCAGAGAGGTCCCTTCTGTCCCACATTTGTGTAACACCTAGGCCCCTTTCTGTATCAGTATAGGCTGTTCACAGGCTGCACCAATACAAACAAAAACCAGTTATTTTAGAAAGGCATTGTACTAAGATTAAATTTAGGGTCCACCAAGATGTAACCTCATGCTCAGGAAATCCCAGATTGCTGGATGTTGGTGGGAGGAGAGAAAAGACAGAAATATCTCTGCACGACCTTTGCTGGCTTCGGACACCCCCCTTAGTGCTTGTCAGAACCAAGAATTTGGGCCAAGGGACCTTTAGTCTGATCCAGTGTAGCTGTTCTCACACACATCCCTTCCCTTTACCTGCCTGATGGTCAGCAGGAAGCACTGACATGGCCTTTTAGGGAAACAAGGCATAGATTTAGCACATTTAGTACACAGCTTGTATGTCTTTCCTGATATCTCGAAGGCAAGCATGAAACTTTGAGCTGTAGAAGGACTGATGATTGCTGGAGAATCAGAAACTATTCACTTAAGAAAAGGAGACTGCAGGATAAAATGTCTGCAGTCATCTTGGACAAAATCTTGTTGTCTTCACAATGATATTGCACGAAAGACACCCCAAAACTGAAAAATCATGAAAGAATTCAGTTTGTTCTCTAGCCACAGCCAACACTGAAAGAAGATTGACACCTTTTTTTAATAGGAATTGATTCACCTACAACACTGCAGATACAAAAGGTATCAGCACTATTGTCTTCTCCACTGCTTTACCTGTTCTGTGAATCTTGGAAAGACAAATGCCTACTAAGCAATACAAAGAGGAATACAATCTGATCTCTCTTCATGAAGTTCTACAATTTACTCCCAGCAGAAATCATGTTTCTTCAAGAGCTGAAACTCCCATTTCTTCTCTGGACTTAAGACAAAATCAGAAAACTGCTTCACAGAAGGTTCTGCAGTTGACTTAATTAGACAGATCTGAGCCCTGTCAGTAATTAGTTCCCATAACCCACACAAAACATGAATGAAGTGGTAAACAAATGAAACAAAACAAAACAAAACAAAAACCAACCAAAAAAAACAGGGGGCGAAAAAGGGAAGAAATTGAGAAAAGACAAAGAAAAAGTGAAAAGAGAAAGCCTCAAACTTCAAGGAGAAGCCAGTTGTCTTTTTTGGGAGGAAAGGATCTCTTAAACTGCAGGGAAATTATCTTGAAGGTGACACATTTCTAAAATGTGATCCCTTTTAGTCCCTAAATGTAGGGGAATATATTTACCTTACACTTCCCAAAAAATGTCAGCTTCCAGAGGGTCAGCCTTAGAAATACACAGAAGGATAAGTAGATCTCCTCTCCTTCACCTGCATTTTGGTCTGATATTTTGCCCACTTCTCCCATCACCCCCAGCATCCCCCTAACATGAGATATGGCTTCGCTTTCCAGGAAGACAAGAGTTTAGTATCCTTCAGTCTTGGGTAATGCACAAATCCCAGCCCACTCACTTCCTCCCGGGGGAAACTTCAAAGCAAGAGCAGGGACTGGAGTCCTCTGGGTGACCCTCCCAGAGGGGCTCTGGCCAGGACACAGGATGGGAGCTGAGAGGGGCCTAACAAACAAAATGACCATGTGCAATCCTGTTGTTCTCTTCTGTCCTCTCATCCCCTCCATCAGCAGCCCTAAACACCACGCATTTAGCAGCCAGACTCTCTCAAGCAGTGGACTGAAAACTGAAAAGCTACATTCAGCATGCAGGAAAAAACAAAACCAGCTGGAAATGGCTTTGATGACAAGGCAGGAACATTGCAGAAGAAAAGGCTCATGGGATGGGATAGCATTTATTTGCTGTGATTGACAGAACTTAAACTCCTGTTTCCTGACTGACAGGACCATAATGGGGGCTGCCAGACAAGATGGAGAGTAGAGACAATCAACAAACCCTTTTGTTGTTTTCTTCCTCCACTTTATTTTTAAGTTAACAGGACATTTCCCCTAAGATGGTTTTACCTCTGGCTTTTCATTATTGTTCTGCAGGAGGAAAGGACAGTATGGCCTCACAAACCAGGCACTGCCTGACCTGCCTGGACTGTGTTCACAGGCTGTTCTATGTCTGAAGGGCTGCACCTTTCTAATTAGCCCAGAGACATGATAAAGTTACCCTCCAGCACCTGCCTCCATTTCTGCATCAGTAGAAAGATTCTATCACTTTCCTATTTCCTTTTACCACCGAGTGCAAATATCCCAAAGAGCTCTGAGTGTCTGGTTTGGCAAATCAGTATTAAAACTATCAGGAGAGAGAACAGTGTTAGAAGGATCTGATTATTATGTTGTGAATATGAATCCTGGGGACACTATTAAAGCAAATTCTTTCACAAGAAAGTATTCCTGTGCTTTTGATTCCAGCATATGCACCATTACATTGACACTGGCATAGCAGGAATTCTTCCTATTACCCACCTGGGATCTACTAGCCCATCTTTAAAAGTTTTTCCACCAATAGTTCTGTCCAAAAAACCAAAAGCATATTGAGATGTTCTTAATACACTGTGTTTGCCTTTAAATGAAAGACAAATATGACTACTTGAGGTCTTGGAGAGACTTTGGAGCTATGGATGCACCTTTTTGGGTGTTTGAAGTTGGCAGGAGAACCGAGACCTACAGAACTTGCACAACTGTGGGATAATGTTCAAACAGAAACTGGCATGGTACTCATTGTCCATGAGTACAAGCTTGAGTGAGGGAAGCCTCAGATCTTTGTTTCTAATGCAGTTTTATGTTACCAAGTCAAAAGTTGTTCCCAGAAATGAAGAGAGTATTTCTGAAAGCATCCCCCAAACTCAAAAGTTGACAAGGCTCACACCTTACTTACGGGTTATCAAATAGTTTGGGGTAATATATTTAAGCACCTTTATTTTTATAGAAAATAATTTCCAAAACCTACTTTTGTGGATAACAAAACAGTTCATCTTCCAGACCAGTAGCCCTGTGAAGACACTGATATAACCCCCACCATTTCCAAATATAAAAACAGAAAGTTCCTTACATCCAACTACACAGGTCTTGCTCTCCAATAAAGTTTGAGAATGGTCTCTGGATGAAGAAAAAAAAAAATTTTTGCATTTCTATTTGCATTTCCACATACCATTATTAAAAAGAAGGTGTCTGTGTACAACAGTATACTCAAAGTGATTGGTTTTTTAATAATGAAGCAATAATTTTATAAAAACTGCAGTTGCTACATTTTTGCAAGGCAACTTAGTGACATTGACATTTCTTTAACCTCCATAACAAGCCACACTTATTCAATACCACTCTTAGCATGTCACACTGCCCCAGTGTTATGTGATCACATAATGAAAGACCCAATCATAAAATATAAAATGCACAATGGGAACAGAATTAGGGTTACCAAAGGAGCCTTAATTCTGAATTTCTTGACTCTTGTGGGTTTAAATCTTGAACTTAACATTGTATTAACATATTTTTAATTGAGCAAGAGGGGAAAGAAAAGCACATATTAAAATTCTTTAATATTTAAAGACGAGGATTTCCCAACAAACATATTCCATCTTTACACTTTTCTATAAAAAAATTCTCTGTAACTTGAACCTAGCTGCTCTGCTCTCTTTGCAACGAGTTGTCTTAATTTTAAGACCTGTGATGTGACACAATTCATCTTTATTTTCAATTCGTTTGATCTTGTAATCTGTGATCTTGCCTGACTAGATCTTACTCCCTAGAATGCACTCCCCAGCTCCTGTTAGCTGGAAAGACAAGGACTTTTCCTGTTCTAATTTACACACTAATATTAAATGCTTTAATATAAATAATAGGGGTGGGGGAGCAAGTTCTTCTGGAACAAAATCTAATTTGAGTTGGTGTAACTGTCTAGAAAAAATTTAATTTGTTGTTTGTTTAACTTCATAAGATTCAAGAAACAAAAGAAAACAAGTCTTTCTTTTTTTTATTGTCCTTTTTCTTTTATAACAATGAACTTTTACCATAAGACTTCAGGTTTTATAAGACTTTAAATATTATATAACATTTTAAGCCACAACAGAGAATTTGGCCATATTTTTATTATTTTTTCACATCATTCTGTTTTACTCACCCTATGGAAAAATCAAACATTTGATGTTGACTATTGTATAACAATCCTTTGACATGTCTCCGAAAATATGGCAAGTCTGTTGTTTTTGGAGAAAATTCTGCTTAATTGCCTGGTGTAAAAGGATTTTATAAATAGAAATTCTCAGTATATGCCTCATTTAAAATTAATTAAAGTCAGAAGGAGAGATTTACTGTTAATCCCTATTTTTTCATTTTTGTTCCTGATCTCCTCTTCTCTTCTCTTCTCTTCTCTTCTCTTCTCTTCTCTTCTCTTCTCTTCTCTTCTCTNTTTTTCTTTTTTCTTTTTCTTTTCTTTTTTCTTTTCTCTTCTTTTTGCCTGTTCTAAGAATCAGACTATTTACTGTAGCTATTTAATAACATTCTAGCACAGGCATTCCTTTAAAAGGAGAAAAAAACAATACCACCAAAGAAAACCCAGAGCAAAATAACAGAAATTCCCAATTCTGTGAATTCCCCCCAACCCAGAGGTTTTGTCTGTCTTCATAAAAAGACCACTGGAGGTGAAGTTCCTAAGAGGCAGATCTCACAACAGGGAATTCAGGATGAGCTCCTCAAAAGGCCCACTTGATAAGAACAGAGTTATGCATCCAGTTTCCAAAAAGAAGCCAGGGTTATTTTGGTGCTGGAAGTCAGTGTGTCATTTAACACAGCCAAGTGTCCTCCGAGGACCCCACTGGGAAATCAGTAGGGTTTTATGAGGTTAGCTGCAGCTTTTGTGTAAACACCATAACCTTTTATGAAGGGAAACACAGTCTTTTGCTTTTTATGTAAAAATGGCATTGATTAGGGTTTTTTATGTCGCATGTGGCCGAATCGTTGGTGGTTGTTCAACGTGTATCAGCTGCAGTATGAAAGCCTTGAGGTCCAACACTAAACAATGGTTTATTTAAATTTTTTTTTGTCCATTAAACTAGAGATTTGGGGACATTTAAACCACAGAGGTAAGGAAAGAGATTTTGTTTTATGAAAAATAATGCTTAGATAATTTACAATATAAAAATAGTTTGTTTCATGTTCAGTTTTATTAAATTCCAAACATGTACCAGGTAAAAACCTTCTGGTAATTTCCAGACTACATCATGGCCAATGTTAGATTTCTAATCTGGGTTGTTTTCCTTGCTCAAGGTTCAGGATCAGTTTCTGGTTTTTGGTGTTTATCTTCTGAGGCAGGATTTGATTCATACTGCCCATCAAATCACAACACGTACATTAAAGATGACTCCAGCATTCCCTTTGAGGGGGTGCAGTGTTTGGATGAGGAATTAGACTGTATTTCAAATGATTTGCAGAAAATATGTATCTATGTGTGTGTTGGCCTGAGATCTAATGGAACCTCAGTTATCCCTCACCAGTGTCCCTGGGTGCAACAAGAGGCTTTGCTGACTGTTTTGGGGAATATCAGTCCTCCTTGTCTCCTTTATCAAAGGGGATTGGGCTTCTCTCCCTACACTGGGGTGGGAGGGCACAAAATGCCCATCTTTTTGCTGGGGAAAATCTGCTTCTTGAATAATTGCAGTTATGACTGGGCTCTGCATGATCTTTCCAAGATGCTCCAAGATATTCTGAGACTTGTGAGCTAAACCCCATGGCTATTTCTTTCCATACAGTCAATAAAAGTTACCTGTGATTCCCAGTGTTGATAAAGCAAAATGCTATATTTAAAACCAGATACATTTTAAATGGCGGAAATATCAACAATGAAAACATTGGAATCTGTGGAAAAATTCACAACCCCTTCAGGAAATGTTTGTGACCTAGGTCATGGGTACAGTTATACTTCAGTTGGGAAAAAATTATTTCCAAAAAAACAGCACCAGTATTCATACAGTGTGAAATAAAACTCACTAAACATCCCTGTCCATCCAGTCCAAACTAAAGCTGCTCCTGGCAGACAGCAGCGGCTCAGAGAAGTAAAATTTTATGGACTGTAAATAAAATCAGTGAAACATTCCTAATGTAAAGGTTATATTTTTCTCTCCTTATTAAAGGTGGGATGGTCAAGGTCTGTATGCAACCATCTCACTCGTCATCAAAGTGGCTTCTTAATTATACTCCAGACCACTGAGCAAAAACATACCTGCAGATCTCCTGAGGACTTTTTCTTTTTTTTTTTTTTTAGAACAGTTTCAGGTTCTTTTTTTACCAACTTCTATCTGATTATTTAGTTAAAAAATTAGAAACTGAGCCTTTTATTTATCCACAGTCCAGAATTTGCAGCTGCAGGACAAGCAGGCTTCCCTGTGCCGCCCTGGGGGTGACCTCAGCTCTGACCTGCGGGACCACCCTTACCGGAGGCGAGCGGGGAGCCAGGTCCTTTTCCCTGGGCAGAAACCAGTGTTTTATGAGATGGCTGCCTGGTGCTGAGACACAAAGCTGAGGCCACCACGTAAATCCTGACTCTGGCCACAAAGGTGGAAAACCAGTACTTCACCACCAAACCACTGAAAGTCCTCGGTGTGATTCCTGGTTATTCAAGAACAAGCATAAAACTCTACAGGCAAAATTCTTCCCCAGGTCTGAGACCAGCAGGCTCACTGCCTCAGTCTGTCTCCTCTCCAAGCAGTTGCAAAGAGTGCAAGCCAGTGGAGAATCTGATGGACTGTATTTCTTTTAATTTACCCCACAGAGTTCTCCTTTACCCAGGGGATTAATTTCTTTTCTGCTTAAAAGATCCACTTACCTGTCAAACTTTTCCCGCAGTTATACCAGAGAACTGAAATGACATTTTAAAAATCTCAGCATAAGATCCCATGATGTTGAATAATTTAGACCTTTAGAAGCTGGTTAATTTTTAGGATCTTAGCAAAACCATACATGGTTGCTTTAAATAGCAATGAAAGGCTGATTCAAGCCATTAAATTTTATGTTGTGTGTAATGCTGTAATTGATGTCAAGCCTTTCCCTTATTCTTCACGCTGACATTGGGCAGTCTCCTAACTGCTTGAAGTGCAGTTACAAGAGTCCAGACAAAGTAAAGTACCAAGAAATGGGTGGCAGAAATGGGAATTTATTGCTAAGAACAGAAAGGTTCAAATGTTAAATAATTAAGAGTGAGCCAAATTTTGCCGGTTTCTTTCTCATCCATTTATTTTGGGGGATAATTGGGTGCATTAAGTATTTTGCTGCAAACTGCTCCTTCTGTGTATGCACATAAAACTTTATTGCCCTTGTAAAGAGCATGCTGTGAATTCTGATGCTTCTGTGTGTTTGGGAGCGTATAATTATTCTCTTTACAGGAAAACACTTTTACCTACATCCTAAACTGAACAAACCAGCTTCCAAAGCAGCAGCTGCTTGAAAGCATGTGCTCAGCTTCAAGCATCCCTGAGGAAAAAATGCATATTCAGCTCCAAGTTGTGTAAGAACTCTTCTCTCCTTCCAGCAGATTTCAGGACAGTGTTTTGCCTCACCTTTGCTATTTCCCTGGTAACCATTAAGCAGTTTAAGAAAACTGGTGGTGACTTAAGGCTTTTATTCTAGCAACACCAGAATGAGCTAATGTCATTCATGTAAGAGCAATGCCTGAGGTCAGCAAGAAAAATTCAAATATAAAGATACAGAGATGTCACTGTCAAATGAGGAGAAAAATCAAGAGAACTTAAAGACATTTCCCTTTGCAACACCATGTTTCTTTAGGGTTTGTCTCACAATAGTAAATTAAACAGAAACCATCCCATGTCACAGGTAACACTTTAAATCAGACAGGGAGCCCTCCCTAGCAGGCATTTTACATGAAGCCACTCTGTTTAGAAGGATGAGGAGGTCTGCTAGCACAGAGATGTGCAGATCTCAGAGCTGGTCCCAGAAATGCATCAGTTTCTACCTCAGGTGCTTTTAGACCTGTTCTCCTGGTAATTGTACCCCAGAGATGCTGTGATCCAGCCCCCAGCCTCTCCACAGTTCATACAGCCCTACTATCTAAAGGTGTCTCCTTGAGAGGTACCTGAATAGCTCCAGCTTCTGTCCTGAGCAGCAGCACAGCTCCAGCAGCCAGCAGCTGATTTGGGGTTAGTACCCAAATATTTGCCCAGGAATCCCTGAGTATTTGGAGACAGGCTTGTTGAGCTGGCTTTGCTCAAACTGATTCAAACTGAAGGCAATCATACAGCCACTGTTGCAACCATACCAAAAAGGTACATACACCTGGACAGGTTTAAGAGTTCTTTTTTTACTTCTTTTTCATGGTCCTCCCTGGTGAAACTGCTTTATACAACAAAAGTAAAGTGTAACTACAAACTCTCTCAGGGCTAAACAGACTCCTACAGGGATTAAAGACTGTCACCACTGTTGCCTTTCCCTGAGCACAAGCTGCACTCTCCACTCTCTTAGGTTTCATCTATATTTAAAAGACCAAATCCAGAACACCCAACTCAACAGATTAAATTCTATCACTTCAGAAGAGGATGCAGAACAGAACAAACCACATGAAACAGATGTTTGTCACATCAATAAATAAATGATTAGATGTGCATTTCCTATAGTGATAAGAACTGTTACAATGAAATTTTTAAAAGTGCAAAAGAACTGTGAATTGACTCCTACAAATTACACCAGTTATCTTAGAATATTTTCCTCAGCCAGTGAGGCTAAGCAGTAGTAACTCTTACATGAGATAAATATATATATAGATATATGTGTATATATATATATATATATATAGCAATGAAAAAAAGAGTGGATAGGAAACAAAAGGTAGGACCAGTCTTTGAGCAGCTAGAGCATTGGTGTGTGATGCTAAACATGAGTGGGACTCAAACCTTTAACTGGGGTGTTTTCTGTTTATTCTCATGGTCTTCCCTCCCCTCTTGAGTAGAGGTCAGGTTACTTTCCTAGATTTAATGCCCTTATGGACTGCAAACTAGGAAAATAAATGCATCTGGAACCTTCCATGGTGTGATGAGGGAGTGAGAAGGAGGAAGAGGACAACCTTTCAGTGACTATGATGCAAATGTATTCCAAAATCTATCTGCCAAGAGGATGATTCCTTTCCTTTAATGGCCCATACCTCTAGAAATATGAACATGCCCTGAAAGGAAAAAGGAGCAGTTTGATGCAAAACCACAAGCCTGCTCTGACAGAGTTACTCCTGTGTAGAGATCCTGTCTTTCACCGTAAGCCAAGAGCCTCTCCTGGAACAGAAATGCATCTCACCAAACATCAGACACCTAAAGCACAGACCTGTCCTCCCACCTGGCACCTTTGATTCCCTTTACACCCAGTGACATATCCAGAGGGTCAGTGGCATGGCTTGTCCTATCCTGGGACATGTCAGACAGGTTGTTTCATTCTCTGGATAAACATGTCAGCTGGAAATTACATCATTGCTGAGATACCAGACTAGCATAGCATCATGTCTTTTATTTTAAATAAAAGAGTACACAATGTACAGACTTTGTCCTACGAACCCTTTTATACAAGAAAAATCTTTCCATTGCAGCCCAGGAAGCTATTTTGAGATATGTGAAGAACTCATATGAGAAGATGATCTATACAAAGAGGCCACACTCTGTCTTCTATCTTAGCCAAATCTGTCCATTTTAAATCAGTTCATATCATGACCTTGAACCTTGGCACTAAAATGTGAGTTCCAGGCACTCCTGCCCACTGCTTGGAGGCACCAAAGAGAGGTCAATTATTTCTCACCCTGTTACTTTCCAGATTTCTTCTCACTGGAAGAACTGTAGCTTGTGTTTCCTGGAATAGCTTCTTCTCATTTTGTTTTTATGCCAAAATAATTCATTTCTGATTCCATAATTTTTTTCAGAATTATTTAATATCTATAGGCAAAACAGGGCAGCTGTTTCTTGAATAGCACAGATATATTAAAACATCAGACTAGCAGGACAGTCGCCACTTCAGATCTTTAAGAAGATCTGATTTGTTGGAGGAAGTAACAGTTTACACATTGCAAAAATAAATGGTGCAGCAGGCATTCATACACAGTAGGAGGTGTGAAAAATGGGGGGAAGGGGGAGAGTAGACTGATGGAAACAATCAGCTAATGCACAATGAAAGCCTTTTTCTCTGTCCAAGTGGAACTAATAGGAACATCAAATATGTTAAACTAAAACATATTGGTTTTCACATTTTTTAAGAACTTTTTATTTTCAGGAGTGGTCACACAAACTTGTGAAAGGAAAAAAAAAAAAAAAAACAAAGGTTTTCCTCTAAGCACAAACAGTTTGAAGTGTCTGATTTTGAAAAAATTCTTTTTGCCCATCCATGTATCACGTGTCTGCTTAGAGCAAATAGCCTTGGTGGTGGCTGTCCAGACTCTGGGGATAATCCCACAGGTGCTGGAAGTCAAATGGTATCTTGCCAAGCCAAGCATTAATAGGCAGAGCAGGACTTGGTGTTCCAGTAATTGTGAATATCCCCCAGGCCTTCAGGAGGCAGAGGCAGCAATTTCCAGTGGCTTCAGTGGCTATGTTTTATGTTTCATTCTGTTTTAGGTGATGCTGGAAGAAAACAAGAGCAACATCTGGTCCTGCCAAGCATCTGGCCAAGGGAATGGGCATAAAAATGCCAGTTTAACTTTCATCTACTACTGCCCATAAATACTCCTGTCAGACCATCTAGTCATCTGCCATTAAACTCAGTATTTCAAAGGTGTTTTTTCTTTATCAGAAAAGCCATTAGATGTCAGAAATCATTTCATCAATAGCACTGTTTGGAAGCAAAGAATTTCTTCGTGAGGCAAAAGCAAATATTTGAAGGAACCATCTTTGTCTCAGAGGTTAAAACAGTAACATAAAGAAAACAAACAGTGAGTGACATATTAGCCATCTCATTCAAAACCACCCAAATTAATGTTAATGTAAGGGGATTAAATTATAGATATTTATTCATGATGTTATCAAAACTTCCTATATGCTAAAAAAACCACAAAACCAAATTTTTCTGAAAATGTCACACAGAACTAAACTGTTCCTCCAGACAAACACAATTGAATGGTTTATCCTAGTAACCATCATGCTCACTATCATGTTCATCCTTCTAGAGGAGACTAGGTGAGACAGCAGCTTTCCTGGCCTCGGTCCTACAGCAGTCTCCAGGGCTCTTCCATAGGCCTGGCACTTGTCCAGAGCCTATTTAGGGTAGGGGGATCTCTAGTTCAACACTTCTTTTGAAACTCTCACATCTGGACATCCACATTTTAGCTCTCAGAGCTGAAGAACACAAGAGGCAAGGGGGGCCAGTGGCATAGCCACTGTCACCTCTGTCAGACACTGTCACCACCTTTGTCTAAGAGCACCCTGAAGAACCTGGCAGTGCTTCCAGGTGCAGCTCCTCAGAACCAGGTGCTGTGCTTCCTCTGAAGCGTCTGTCATTGGCACAAAAATAATGATCCTCTCCATGACAGTAAATGGCAAAGATCCCAGGCCTGGAACTTGATTGCCTGTATCACTACTTTGCTTAAAGGGTCCTTGCAAACAATTCCCAGGGATCACTGAGTATTTAGTGCTGTGCACACAGTGTTGTCCAAGGGGAATTTGGCTGCAGGATCCCTGCTTAGAATGATGACTTTAACAAGAACTTGGCCAGACTGGGTCACAGACTCAGAGCTTACAATAGACCTCAGAACCACTGACTGGTGCAGATATGGCCAGTGGGCCACACCTCACATGGATGTGGATTGCCTGGAGCAGTGCAAGAGCTGTCCTAATGCTAGCAAGCATTGCTGTTCTGGCAATTTATTATTTAAATAATAAATATTATTTCTTTTAATTTTTTTTTAATTTTTTTGTGCCAAAAAGCATCTAAAGGCATTGCACCAGTTCTCCTGCTCTAAGTGGCATAAAAGAGCAAGTGATGGACCTGACATGTCTAAATCTGGGACCAGGAATGCAAAGTAATGCAGTACAGGGATTTGATCCAATCAGATCCAAAGCAGGTCAAACAAGCAGAACAGGGATTCAGTCCAGGTATTAAACCTCAGTACACAGAATGAAAACACTTCACCCTTTCAAGACTACTTCTTCTTCACATATTAACTGGTGCAGCTAAGCCTGTCATGACATCAACTCAGAAAACTAACAAAGAGCACTCCAATCATTCTGCATGTGATCTGACCCACTGCAGAGCACACGCAAATTTAGACTTTGAGTAAAGTAACTTTCTTTAATCAGAGCCTGTATGTATTTTGGGGAAAAAATTATGAATAAGACAGAAGATTCCCTCAAACAAGGTCTACATTTAGCCAGCTAGGCATCAATTCCATAAATGATCATCTCTGTGTTTTTCCTATTGCTAGGAGAGCAATAAGTAAACGGTTCATGGAAATGAAACTCAGCTCATAAAATAGTGTAGCTACAGGTAAAATGATAAGCAATTACAAGATGAGCTGATGCTTTTCAGTTAAATAGTTCCTTATACATATAAAAAAAACAAAAAAAAAAGAAAGAAAAACAACAAAAAACAGCAACTTTTTTGGACTTATTTTAATTTTTTTCTACTGCAAAACAAAGCTAAGTAGAAGTCTTGTTGAAATGGAAGTGTATATTTGGCATGGTTTATTCTTGGTACCTACCCATTATCCTCATCTCATTACTTAAGTTTTTCTTGTGAACTCCTTCAGAGTAAACAAACTGTGTTAGAGTCCTTTAGTGATGGGCTTCAAAAGACCTACAATTATAAATTTTATTGCTCAGCATTACAAGATGATGGTATCTCAAGAGAAGGTGACAGTGAGTTAACAGATAGGTCCCCAAGGGCAACTGGCCCAGACCTACAGACTCCCTTCTCCAAACACAGAAACAGGCACAATTAGCAACTTTCAAAATGATAAATCTCTTTCTTTCATTCACCGAGCCTAAAGTGATTGAGGGGACTGTCTTTCATTCACATTTTGGTACTAATTAACTCATAACATTTGGTTTTATCTTATAAGAATCCCTAGTTCTTTAGATACCATCTCACAGGAGAAAAATTCACACAAATATTGTCAGAAAAACTAATTACAAAATTAACTCCTTTGCAAATGTCCTTTGGCAAGCTGTTTCAAGGCAGGGCAAATTCATTTCAGGTACACATTTATTTTAGTTTTTTTCTAGTGTAGCCTTCAGCTCAGAATAGCAGAACCAGCAGTAGCAAGAGACAAATAATAGCCAGAAGCCTCAGAGGTGCATATAGCTGTATTTCTAACAATCCCACCACTACATTATCTAATCATTAAAAAAGATATTATTAGAAAGCAGAGCACAGGAATATAAATTACTGGCTGCTTGGGTTTTTCTAATAAAACTTGGATCTTCATTTTTCAAAAATATATGTAAACTGAGATGTGGACATTTGGACGTAGATCTCTTTAGTGTCTATGTGGGAGTCAGCAGTTGCCAGGGCTGGCACAAATGAATAAACCAGTTACAAATGTATTCAGGAAACTGGAGTTCTTCACTCAGGTCCTCTGATACTTTGAATATCTCTTGGGTACAAGTTAAGGTTTTGTCAGGAAGCTTAACAACACTTTTTTGAAGTGAATGTTTTTTATGTTGTCTATTTAATTTTTCTCTTCAACTCATGGTATAAGGCAGAACTTACATATATATATATTTATTTCCCTATTTGTCATATTTTCTGTTCCCTAAATAGAAACATGATTTGTCCCCTGGTCCATGTAAGAAATCCCTTCTTTCAAAGAAACCTTAATTCTTGATTTCTAGAATTGAATAAGAATCAAAACACAGGATTTGAATCTATGGGACCACTCTTTTATGAACAAGGTGAGTAACTTACTGGTCTATATTTTCTACAGATGGTAAGTAACTGAAAATAGACAATTTTATACCTGATTTCTGCAGATTTTCACAGTTTCAAATAATAATAGAAAAACCCTATAGATTTCTACAGCTCTTTCTCCCAATTTATGGAGGTCATAGAAGTTCGACTCCCATCCAGCCATAACAGAATTTTACCAAACTGTCTAAAGTTTGCCCATTGCTATTTTGGGCAGAGAACAAATAGTATGTGTGATGCTTTTGGCACCTGCAGACACAGCAACATAACGAATAGACAGACATCTGTTTCTGTTACGATGGAAGGATGTTTACATTACGGCAAATTCGCAAGTTCTGCAGAGCAGAGGCCCTGTACTGGTAAAGGAAGTCATCATTTAGTTTGTTTAGCTCTGAACACTTACTAGGGGCCACCTTGATCAGTAATCTGGAAGCCAGCAAGTGTTGTGGATCTTGGCTTCCCAACAGGCTAAGTGCTTGAGCAGAACTTCTGGCCAGAGAGCAGAATCCATCTTCTTCATTTTTGACAGCAGTGACTTTGGTAAATTGCAGGGGAAGAAGAGGTCTCTTCCTCCAGTAGCTCTGCACTTGATTTTGTCAGGTGCTTTAAAACCAGATCTCTGTGGCACACTCAGTTTCCACAGTTTAGCAGTTCCAAGGTCAACAAACTGATGGACATGGAAAGTACCTACATCTCCACTCTGAAAGTAACTATTCAAAGTCAAGGGTTAAGTAATAGAGGTGGGAAGAGGGGAAGCTCAGGCTGCTGGACACAGGAGGAGGAGGGAGAAAAACAAAGGCAGTAAGTGGTGATACCATGTCAGCAAACAATCCAGATGCAACAATTAAATGGAAAGTAAAGCTGGGGAAACAGTAAAAATCACAACAGAAAAAATCAGACGCTCATCAGGACTCACTATGCAGTTTTTGTGTTAAAGCAGAAATATTCAGCAACAGCAGAGACCTCCCTCTGAGCTGAAAAAAAAAAGTGTATGAATATGAATCAGGTATGTATATGCATATGAATCACAACAAATAAATTTGGAAGAAACATATAGTAACACCCTAGTCCTCCTCCCCTTCCCATGATGACAAAGTTCAGCCTCTGTCATTCTAAATAGTTGCATTTTAGTTGTTCTTAAAGAATAACTCTTCAGCATCCCCAGGGCTTAATCTCTTTGTAGGCAGCACCTTTGCATTAAAATTTACTGGCTTTAATATAAGACCATTATTCCTTGTGCTATCCTCAATGACATGGAAAAGAATTTATTCTGTTATTGTTGTAGTAATTTTATAACTATATAATCTATAACCTATTTTCATGTGTCCCCTGAGATATCTCTTCTCTGTGTTAAGAAAAAACAGGCTTTCGCTCATATGTGCTTCCAAACCTACTCTATTGTTACCATCAGGACTTTCTCTAACAGACCCTCATCTTTCTTAAATTTGGCCCAAAGTAGCCACAGGACTTCAATGGATACTCCAGATTATGAGCAGAAAGCAAAAATTTTGCCATATATTTTATATTTCCATTCCTGTATCACTTCATGGATTCCTTTTTATCCACATGCCTTTTGTGGTGTTCAGGGCTGGGAGAGATGGATGTGAGAACAACTTGTGCTAATATCTGATCATACTAAATTTCAGTATGAGGGAAAATAGTATGGTGCCCAGAGTCAGCAGAGTTAAGGTCAGCCCTTGAGAGTGTCAGTGTTCTAAGGAAGACAGATTCTAGACAGGAAGTGTCTTTCTATCTGATAAATCTGGTCTGAAACATATCATTTCCAGCATTACTGTTAGGAACACCTTTCATGGATTGTCCTCAGTATAATTAGCATCCTTGGCAGAAATCAAAATTTTGTCTTAGACTGTAAAAACCTCAATGCCATGAACTGCTAATCTTGATCTCACTTTTTCTGCTAATGAGACAGTGGGACAAGACTGAACTATAGCTCCCACCACTGACAACCCCCTACACACCAGTGAAACCTGCCCTGAAGATCTGTGTCTTCTCCATTTTTGGCAATTTCTGTTCTCTCATAGTTCCAGTATCAGAGACCCCACAACCTTGTTAATGATTTTTTTTTTTTTCAGTTTTTCACTGCTCTTTGCTTATCAGAAGGAAAAAAAAAAAGAAAAGCAAGAGGAAATTTTTTTATAAGATTTAGTTGGGCATTTTATCGTACATCTTACAGGCCCCTTTTTATCTTCCTTTCCTTTTTATTTTCCATTCTTTACCTTCTTCCTCACCCTCATTGTACTGGGCTGCTATAGAGTTCATTTTCTTCACAGTAGATTACATGGTGCTTTGTCTTGGATTTGTGCTGAAAACAGGACTGAAAACACAAGAGATGTTTTAGTTATTGCTGATCACTATTTACACAGCATCAAGGCCTTTTTTGCTCTGTCCAGCCAGGATGTCTGGGGGTTCACAAGGTGAGGGGAGGTGATACAGGCAGGACAGCTGATCCCAACTGACCCAAGGGATATCCCAAATCCCATGACTTCCTACTCAGCAACAAAAACCAAAGGAAGAAGTCAATGTAATGTGTTGTGGAGCTCCGCCTTCCTGGGGATGGCTGAACACCTCCCTGCCAATGGGAAACAGGGATTAATTCCTTATTTTTCTTTGCTTTTGCCAATGGCTTTTGCCTTACCTATTAAGCTGCCTTTATCTCAACCCATGAGTTTTCCCTCTTTCACTTTTTCTGACTCTTTCCCTCAGCCTATTGGGAGGAGGAGTGAGCCTGTTTGAGGCTGAGCTGCCTGCTGGGGTTAAGCCATTGCACTATTTTTTTTTTTTTTTTGGGGGGGGGTTTGTTTGTTTGCTTGTGGGGTTTTGGTTTGTTAATTTGGTTTGGTTTGGTTTGGTTTGGTTTGGTTTGGTTTGGTTTGGTTTGGTTTGGTTTGGTTGTGGGGAGGATGAAATAACCACCAGAGACATGTATTTCTCCCAGACTCACTCAGGAAGCAGAGGTTCTGGCAGCCATGGGCATTAGCTCCTCTGTCCCATCCTCTGTCCAGGCAGAGCATCAACAGTGCCCACAAGCACCCTGGACATGCTCAGGGAACAGTGGGCACTGCATTGCTTGATGGGTTTTTGAATGTTGGAAAATCCCTTGCACTTCTTCTCTTTATGTCAACCATGGTCCCCTGAGATGTCACAGTTTTTGTGTATTTTGTTTTCCTTATATTTACCCTTTTTTTCTCACAGAGAGAGCTGTGAGATTTTGTTGAGGTTCCACCCAAACATAAGAAAAAAAGCCATCAAATACAGTGCAAATAAAAAGTACATAGGTGCTGACTCAGCATTTTCAAACCATCATGGCAGCTGGGATCACCAGGGTCCCTAGAGGAAAGATATGTAGTGAGGGGGAGATGGCTTTTAGCTAAAGAAGGAGCTATAAGTCAGAAAATCTGGACTGCAGATGCCTATTTTACATTTTAAATAAAGTAAAAAATGCAGCACAGAATTTAAAATAAAAGGTTTTCTGTGTCAAAAACTACAAGGGTGACAGCTTCAATTTTGGTGATTTGTCTCTCCTGTTTCTTTGGCTTTTTAAAGAACAGTAATAGTGGATTCTTCCAAATTTCACTAGCATAATTTTTACAGCAGGTTCGCAAGTAAAGAAAACACAAACAGATGGTATAACATGGTAAGTAACAATCTGGCCAATACACAGAAAAGGGGAGTTGTCCCACATTTGAATTCAGACAGATTTTAAGCTTAAAGTGATGAGACAGTAAAAAGACTTGGTTGAAGGCACAGAAAGGAGGAACAGCCTGATTGCTGAGGACATACTAAAGCTCAGCCACGAAGCTGAAGGTTACACATCAAGGTGAAAGCTAAGAATGAAGCCAATAACAGGACCTGAAGTTATGCTGATACAGGAATCTCTTACTTTCTTTGCCACAGATTAAATCTGTGACCTATTCAAGCCATTCAGCCTCTCCAAATCTTACTCTCCCCATGTAAACTGAGACTAGTTCTTAGTCCCTTTTGTAAAGCACTTTAAGAACTACAGATTGGAAGTGATGCTTGCACAACACCAGCCAAGTGCTGGTTCCTTTCAAACTCATGGCAAAATTCCTCTGGCCTCTTTAGCTATGTCGATATTAATAAATTAAATGTGCCCAGTGCCATTCTCTGGTGCTGCAGCCAGCTGGCAGGGAACAGCCTGCATCTATGTTACAAAGCTTTTATACTCTCTTAAACAGGGTGGTCATATCCAAACTCTTTGCTGGAAACGCTTGTGCAAGATCCCAAACTGTTCCTAGGAATTGTGCACTGTGTGCAGGGTGCCACCTGGCCCTGACCCAGACCATCATCACAGGGTCCCTTGTGACACTTTAAATGTACAGAAATTGCAGTCCCAGTGCCTGAAAATGTTCCTTAGAACTATCCACTAGCTCTGAGTAACTCTTGAGGCAGGCACCAGACCTATTAATTTTAATATGCAATAACAGTTAGAAACATTAACTCCATTGATATTTCTTTCAAGTGTACAGATCATTTCCTTCCATCATATTTGCAATTATTTCTTTATTCTGAGGGTGCCTGTAAAATACCAGGAGCATTCAGCTTGGACTTAATCTGATTACTAGTGCAAAATACCAGCCTGCAATATCTCCACTTTGGTTTCCTTTCATCAGCTCATTCTGCAAAACCACCTTCACATAATTACAGAAACACCCTGCGAGGTTTGTGAACCCCTGTGCTGTTCAGATGGCTGGTAGAACATAGAGGTTAATCTCAAATCTGATCTGCAGCCAAGGTGGGCTGGTAAACTCCAGTGAAGAATAAAGAGCCAAATTATTAAGACAGGGCAAGTTTTTACAGAGCATTGCTCACTGAGTGCAAGCAAAATAGACTAATCCCTGAGCTACCAGAATCAGCTGGCTATTTCCAAAAGCCAACAGCAGCAAGGCAGCTATTGCATGACTCCTTTTCGAACAACAGAAGGGAAGGTTGGGGAAAGGAGGGGCTGGGTGGGAGTGGAGCAGTTTGACATCTAATCTATCATTTTTATTAGGCTGAGTCTGCAGACATTTGAATTGTGTTTTCCTCACTTTTCAAATGAAATGGAGAACAGTAACACTAATGACATAGTTCCTTGTGAGTGATAGAGTAATTTAAACTTCATAGAGCCTACCATTTCAGATAGTGTTAATTCACATGTGAAAGAATCTGAAAACACAGAATTTGTGTTTAAAAAAAAACAAAACCAAAATCTTAAGAGGGCTGTAATGCATCTGCCTGCGAGCACATATAAAAGACTTAGAAGGAAAGCAGAAAAAAAAAAAGAAATGCTCTCCAAGTACACACATGCTTCCACACACACACATGCACAGAAAACAGCAGAGAAGACCACGGGAAGGCAGAGGCTGGGTGCTCCTTGGAAGCTGTTTTCTTAACCTCTGCGACAGCCCGGCCTCCCTGCTGCGCTCCCCCCGCCAGCTCCTCGTGTGCTGCACAATGTCATCCAGAGCACCAACAACAGCTTGAGTGAAAACAGCTTGCACTGGGAACGGGAGAGATAGGAAAGAGATTAGTGCTTTTTATGTAGAAACCTGGTGGCTGGTGACCGAAGCTGAAGACAAACTACAGGAGTGAGGTGAGGGGAGCGAGCGTAAGGAGAGGCAGAGTCCAGGTGACTGGATGATAGTTTAAATCCATCAGCAGGCAGCTGAGATCTGAACCAGGCATCTGCAGCCAGGGCAGGAATCACAGCCACAGTGTCAACGACCACAAATCTTACTGCCTTTGAAGTGGCCAGTATTTTACCCCAAAGTTACTGCCTCAGATTGTTATCTGGCTACTTGCTGGCCTATGTGAGACAAATTGGCAGTCTTTGGCTAGATCCTGGTAGACTAATTCCACAACACCACATTTGGCATTCATTAAGTGTCCTGGCTGTGGGGCTAAGTAGTAACAGTCAGAAAGGCTGAACCTCCATTTCACCCCTCAGAGGTGGTCTTTCCAGCCCAGCTTTGAGTCTCATGGATAAATCAGTATGAGGCAGTAGGTCCTGTAGTAGGTACAAGGGTAATTAAATGACTTTGAAGAGCTCTGGATATTTCCTTCAGCAGCACTGCATATGATTACATACTCCTTGCAGATTGTTAACAGCGTAGTGAAACCAGGTAAAAGCAATCTTTCATTTCCCTGCAAGCTTCCTATGTGTGAATAGTAGAGAAAGGAAGAGAAATAGTTGAGATATCTATTGAGAGAAAAGTGCCTAACCCAAGGAAAGGAAAACCTGAATACTGGTAACAGTATATTAAATATTTTGTTACTGAGCTATGTAATTTGCTCTTTCATTTTTATTGAAAGTTTTCTTGGCGTTCTCAGACAAATTGACATTGCAAAAAATCCTCATTCTTAGGCTCAATCTGCATTCATAGGCTTTATTTAGATTGATTGCTCCTACATGGCAGCAGAGATAAATGTTCTCCTGAAGAACTCTTACTGTAGGTACAGTGCAACCCAAGGAAAATCAAGTCAATCAGCACTAAACTTGCATCCTGAATAACCTTCTACAAAGCACTTTTAATGTTTTAAACACCATTTGTCACTGTCACAGTGGAAGAAAAATTGCAGTTCACTTCAGCTAAGTGGTAGCTCACTTCAACAACATGAAAATCCTCTGAGCTCCTGCTTTTATTCTGACCTCAAAAGCAGCTCTCTGTGAGCTAAGAATTTGAAAGGAGAGGAAGAGCAGGAATTGCAGTGGGGCTTCATCCCTGCAGAGAAATGGAATGATTGAGGTCAGTGAGGAGATACAAGCAGGTGTGCAGGTCCCTAACACAGTGCTCACTGCAGGTCCCTGGTTCAGCTGGATACCTGTTGTAAAGAGGAATTTCACATCTCTGCATGGCAAGCAGCCTGTGGACCAGACTATATTTTAGACAAAATAGGGTGTACCAAAAAGACTGCTAGCTGCCAAGCAGAGCTTTGACTGTCAAATCAAGAAGGGGGAAAAAAAACAAAAAAAAAGAAACAAAGAGAAAAGTGATCATGGCAAACCTAATTTTAGACTGATTTACTGATTTTTGGAAAAGTGAAGTTTGAAAATAACTGACTTGTGAAACTGAGCATGGGCCCACTTTGTGAGGTGGTCTGAGCAACAGCTCTGAGGAGTGAGGAAGCTTAACATCTCAGGGTCCCTCTCTGATCCTGTTTTCTGAATGTAAGTTTTGGGAAATTTTGCACTGAAACACAGTCCTCCACTACCTCACTGAATCACAGACTCACTGTATGGCTGTGTTTGGAAGGGACCTATGGACATTCATCTAGTCCAACCCCCCTGCTCAAAGCAGGATCAACTAGATCAGGTTGCCCATAGCCATGTCGAGATGTCTTTTGAATTTCTCCAAGGATGGAGACTCCACAGTCATGCTGGGGGACCAGTTCCAGTGTATGACCATCCTTACACAAAAAGGTGTTTTCTTCTGTTTAAGTAGAGTTTCTTGTATTTCCATGTGCTCTCTGTCATCCTCTCCCTGAGCACTGCAGACAACTGGCTACACCTCTCATTATTCCCCCACCAGGTGTTTATACATATTGGTAAGGTCCCTTCTGGGCCTACTCTTCTCCAAACTCAACAGTCCCAGCTCTCTCAGCCTCTCCCTGATAATTCCTTGTATTTCATGTCCAAGCATGTGCTCAAAGTTTTGCTGGGTCTGCTTTAAGGCAGAGGCTTTTTAGCCCTTCAAGCAGTAATATGAGATCTCAAGTGCACTAAAATGTCCATATTATATCAAAACTTGAAAGAGTCCCAAAATCCCTTCAGCTCCTCTGCTTTCAGCTCTAACCTGTTGAAGCTGTTCTCAGCCACTTTCTTTTTCTCATATTAGAAGTCTTTTATAGAAGAAAGCCCCTTGCTTTGCTGTGCTGTGGGGCTGCAGGCAGTGGCAGGGTTCTGGAGGGATGCAGCCTGGCCAGCTCGGGGGCAGGTGCTCCACAGGATGTGCCAAGGGGTGACCAGACAGGTGACACCCTGCCATCCACTGCCTTCTGTGCTCAGGGTGCAGAGGGACATGACTTTCCTCTGTGAGCAGGGCTCTCCTCCTGCAGAGCACTCCTCGAAACTCAGATACCCCTCTTGCTCAAGTGCTTCTGTCCTATGTCCATCTGGTTTTGAGCAGACAAGTCCTCAGGACAAAGACAGAGAGAGTGTGGCTTTACTTCTTTAACCACAATATTCTGATAAGGATATATGGAATTCCCATTAACAGACAAGCCACATATGTCTTTATTCATTTGTGCACATTAAATCATCAAGAAATTATTTTTTTTCTACTGTCAAAGTTAGTTTTCCCCTTTAAAAAACAGCATTGTAGGTACTTATGAGTAGGATAGTAATTATATTAAAATCCCACAGTTTATGCTTGGGTATTTTTTGAAAGCTAACAACAAACTCAACAACTTTCCCCAAACAGATTTAAGATTTTTTTTCTCATTTATTTTTCTAAACAGTGAACATTTTTTATTCACTTGATACTTATTAGACACAGACTTAATATGCTACAACACTTAAAATTATATTTGTGGGCTTGAAGAGAATTTTATATTCAGAATAAGAAAACGGAGAATTGTTTCAAAGCAATTTCAGCAAAAGCTTCTGTTAAAAATATGATGAAGTGTCCTCATCATTAAAGTAGCATAAAGGCTATTTCCACCACATTTTTTTTTATTTCTTCTTAAGAAGTTTTGTTTTAGGCAAAGCGCTCCTTGTATGTGTTTTTATGAGCAATTTAAGGCAAAATTCAATGCACTGGTAAATTAAACAATTCAAGGCTTTATTATTGTTTTTCCTTTTGCTTCAATATAGCTATGTCAGTGTAAACCCTTCTGGAAACAAAGCATTGTAGGTTTTTATCGGTGTTTTTTGTTTTGGTTTGGTTTGGGTTTTTTTTACTGTGATATATTGCGGTGGATAAATAATAATTTAATTCCTGGATGCAGCCCAGAAAAAGTAGACATAGATAATAAACTAGCCCTCCTCAGCTTTAATTGTTTTTTCAGTTTCTCTCTCTGCTTTAATAACTTAGAAATTCTCTTTCAATAGTGAAAGGAAACATTTAACAGCATAAACATAAATTAAGTTTTTTTGATATGCGTTTATTTTGTTGCGCACTGTCTGCAACTTCCATTAACTTGTTGGAATGAATCCCTAAATACAAGGAGCTGTTCTTTAGCAGGTTAACACTTTGCATATATTACATGCTCAGTTCATGCTGAATTCAGTAAATTCAGATTATTCTTACAGAATTTAAGTTCAGCTTTTCTCTTTTCCTGAGCCGGAAGTTGAAGCGGTGGGAACTGAAAAGAACTGAAGGAGAGCCTGGCTGAGGAAGTCGGATTGTTACACCTTTTCACACATCGTCATGAGAAGGAATTCAGAACAGCAGTGACAGATTTTCTGCTAGGCTCACATAGTTAGAAAAATGTGTGTTGTTGATTCAGCTCCTCTAGCAAGAGACGTGCAGGACACAAATATAAAATAGGATAGAAATACAAGCATTATGTGGAGATATGATTAGAGTTCTCATCTCTGGAAATACAAAAAATGGAAAAAAATTATATCCTAGATTCAAGCAGGATTATTTCCATCCACTATCATCTCACACAGAATTATAAAAGCTTCTGATAAGGAAAATTACTCTTAGGGAGTTCACTTTCTGGAATACACACTGCTGAGTCCTTGCCAGACTAACAGGTCTGAGTCAGCCCTATCCTAATCATTTTATCCATAGCCTGATTGTCCATGTGCCTTATAATCTTGGATCTTGTTCAAAATAAATAATGGCAGTAACAAGCCACAGGCTGAACTTTCCTCTGAATTTTTTTTAAGACTACATCTTCTTGCATAAGGCAAGCAACATCTGCTGAACCAAATGAGGAAGAAATCCTAATGGCTAGGATAGAGGAGAGGAAAACAAGGGAAGATCAAGGAGAAGTCCTATCCCACAGAAACCAGAGGGATTTCTGCCTCATGCTCCAGGCAAACTGGGAATTTGCTCCTTACCTCCATGCTCATGTTCATCACAGCTCTGAGCTGGGTAAACTAACACCTCCCAGTTGAATGTAAACAATACATCCTATTTAAATATTTCCATTTTCTAATAAAAGTTTTATTCTCTTTGACTCCGTCTTGCATACCAGGCCCTTCCCTGGTGCTTCCTAGATATATGGGCACTGCTGCTCACACATTCCTACTCCAATCAAAGGCTAGACATCTGCACTTGGCTTATTATTAACTTGGGAATTTTATGTTTTCACAAACATATTAAAAAGCTCAACACTAATTCTTCCTGTATGATAACTCAGGTTACTTTTGCCTGCTGAGTTTGTTTCAGGTTTTGTCCTACACTTGGACAAATTATAGTTTATGACATAGTTTCATTGCTGGTAGGTAGCAAAAACCTTTCCTGAGACAAAAGCACATTTCCCAGCCTCTGTGAGAATAGCAAAGCACTCGAGAGGTGTGTCCCACAGTTTGGAATTGCCTTTTATATTAACGTTATGTTGGGCGAAGTCACATTTAATCAGTTTTAATACTTTTCAAGTTGCATTTTCATATATAGAAATATATCAGAAAGTACAATGAGCTCCAACTGATGCTGAAGTTAGAGCAAATCAGTGATCCAATTGCACATAATTCAAACTCCCCAGATTTATTTCTTTCCACTAGAGAATGTCTGTCAGAGCCAGGAAAAAATTTTATCACCATGCTAAATTCATATCAACAATTAAATAATCGTTTACAGAAACAGCAATTTTGCTTTGCAAATAGCACAATGATTCCCTGAAGCCTTTTTTTTCTTCCTGAATCCCTCAACCCTTTTCTCTTTTGTGTTTTTGTACATTTTTAGTTCTTTGCAGAAAATATTTTTTTTTGTCTGCGATTATAACTATCAGCTATCTTTCATATAAAAAAAGCACACACAAGCTGTTCACATTTGAGGTTGGAGAAGTATTTGTTTTTGTTTGAATTGATTAGCTGTTAGCAATAAAACAAAATGTAAATAACTACAAGAGAATGATCAGGACAGCAAAATTCCTTTTTGTCTCTGGTATCAGATCTGGATGAGATGAGTGAAAAAAAAAAAAAGCAAGACTAAATCTCTGATGCTGTTTTGCCTGACTTTGCTGGAATTTTTGTGAATGTAATGATTTGTTAGGATAGGCTTGGGATCTCCGAAGGGAGGTGATATGGGATACACAAATGGGAGTAGGAGTGACTTGATTTCTGAAGAAAGCACAGGACTGTGTGAACAATTGCAACCAAGGAGGTTTCAGCACTGCCTCCCAGGGCTGCAGGTACTCTGTCTCTGCCTAAAGCCACGCTAAAGTTACAGGGAAAACTGTTTCCATGCAGGGAGGAACCCTCTGAAGGGAGGGGAAGCTAAAAATGGAAGGCCATTTGTACATGATTATCTATTGTAAACTCATAATCTAGGCCATCCTTAACAAAAACATTGAGTTCACACAGACCTTTCTACATCCTCAGGAATGCAGAACTGGAAGAGAGTGCTGAATCACTGAGTCAAATTTCCTGTTACTTTGGGCACCATATTGCAAGATATCTTTCACACACTTGAAGAATATGCCAAAATCCTTCATGAAGAAGGTGGCTATCTCAGCCTCCCTTTCTTCAGATGAAGCAACTTCTTCCTTGAAGAAATGAAATGACAAAGCCATAACCATTCAGTAGCCCTGCAGAAATACTTGAACCAAACCTCCTTTTCCTGAGCATCTTCTCCATGCTGATCAAGGGCTTCTAAAGGTGCTTTCCAGATTTCAAAGATCAGTGTCACACAAAACTGTTGTTGTTCATGCCTGCAATTCTTTGCCTTGCTGATTTATGTTAAAAAGGACTCAATGCTCCTCAGCAATATTAGAGAAATCCTTCAGCACACATTTTTTTCTGGCATTTCTTGGAACACAGAATTGCTCCCAAAGTGACTGGCTTCTGGAAGCTATTGGAAAACAACAAGAAGCTTTAAGTTTTTGAATAAAACTTTCCACCTGTCCTTATGGATGCTGAAAATTAAAGTGTGCAATTTTGTCAATTACAATAGAAAATACCAGGGCCATTACTTGAGATGGCTGTGTATTAAATACAGACCACCCCAGAACGCCTGTAAACAAGAGCAGGAAACAGCTTGCTGTTCGTGGGGCTGGGACCTGCCAATCAGGCCAAGACTGAATGCCTGTCAGTCTCCCTCATATTTTACTTGGAAGCAACTCATATCAATATGTAGTCAGGAAATGGCTCTTTAATCACTGCAAAGTCTCTCCTGCTTTTAAAGATTAAATCAGCCACAGACTGCTTGAGTATTTTTCTTTTTTTTAGCTCCTCCAAGATAACTGATGATAGCATTTGAGGATGATTAGCCATGCTGCACGGCGCGAGCGTACAGCCTGCTCTGATTTCATGCATTGCAGGCCATGCTGTACAACACCAGTCTCAGATAACAGGACATCCAAAGAAACCTGACTGACCTGTCTAGGAGTTATATATGGGGGTAAGACAGCTTGAAACACGTAAGGAAAATAAATTACCCAGTATATTAACAATGATCTTGTGTTAGAAATGCTTTAGAGAGATGGGCCAGCAAAGGAGCAGGCTCTCTACAGAGACGGGGTTCGAAGGGCACCTCCTGCAAAGTAGAGTTAAAAGTGCTACTGCTCCAAGAGGAGCATCCAGTGGGATGGGTATTTGTTCATGAAGGTACCCTTAAGGCTAGCAAAATGGCAATTGGTGCTGGCAGCTCTAGGACTACAAGTGACAGCCAAAGGTATCACATGAATGTGCTCTGGAAAAGCAGCAGAGGTAAGGGAGAAGGCAGAGAGGGAACAAAGCCCCAGGTTACAGGTCCCTGGAGTGGGCCAAAACCAGGATGTCCAGGTGGGGGATGAGAGAAGCAGATGTGGAAGGGGCTGTCTGCCAGGGCTGCAGTGAGAAACTGGACTTGGAGGGGAAAGAGCACTTGGGCCAGATCGATGACTTTTAAGGGAGAGGACACAGTGTGTGTCCTGGGGAGAGGGAGGTGTGAGATGCATGGCAAGGGACAGCAGAAGTGTCTGTGTTTGGTGTAAACATCTGTGCACTTCCACAGTGGAAACTCGTGCAAGTATGAAGTGAAGGAACAGGAAAGCACAGCCTACACATTATCAACACTCTGAATCCACCCAGAGATGGTTTGATGGTCCCCTGGGGGCTTGGTGCTAAGTGTGGAAAAACAACACAAGGGTAGCAGTGCTCCTTCCTCTCTGTCACCAAGCAAGTTGTCCCCGGTACTGTCAAGTTAGTCCCTGATCTCACAGTGATCTGGCTCACTTCAAGCAGAGAGATACTCCCCATCCTGACATATAGCCAAGTAAATCCTACTGAAAGCTATTTTTCTCAGGTCCTGCATTTCTCTAATAACATATGTGCCATGTTTCACCCAACCTGCTCCATGCTTTTTTCTCCCATATTAGATTTACAGTGGAAATAAGGTACTGCTGAAATAGTCCCTAACCCCACTCCTCTCAGTAAACTTTATTCTTTCCATAATGTTTAAAGGATAAAAAAAAATGAACTATCAGGTAAAATTTTACAGCAAAAACTTTTCCTTCTGCTGTTAGGGTTTTGGTTTTTTTTTTTCCCACAGAAACTGCCTGTTTGCA
Source organism: Rhipidura dahli (assembly GCA_013399225.1). Taxonomy (NCBI): domain Eukaryota; kingdom Metazoa; phylum Chordata; class Aves; order Passeriformes; family Rhipiduridae; genus Rhipidura; species Rhipidura dahli. The sequence goes on from VXAC01003393.1 coordinate 1,129,381, forward strand.
AGTTTTTGCTATTCAAACACATGCTAAAACTTGCTCACCCACCTCATTTAAAGTCAGCAAATGTGCGGCCAAATGGACTATCTCATTCCACATTTCTGCCACTCAAGCACCAGTACAAAATGAAATGGAGAAAAGGCAGAATTCATTTGGTTCCTCAAGGCTTCTCGAAAAGCCACTGCAGTCAGCAGCATGACTCCTTTTAACATGTGCAGAGTGAGTCAGGCTGCACAACCTCAGTTAGAAATACCAGCAGGACCACGTAAGGGTGGGGGTGGTACACACGGAAAAGCTGCAACTGCACATGTACAGCCATTTTAGAAAAGACTGAAAAACCTTCAGAACATCAAAATAACACAAGAAAAGAATAAGAGCTACTTCGAAATTTGTCTTCCTGAGTGTCTCCAACTGCAGTTAGTTCCTAAATAATTAACTATTAAGTTAAAATCTCTGTCTCCTTTCAGAGGTGTTTCTTCTTTGCTTTGGAATTGCAAAACTTGAGCTGTTTCTCAAACAATGACTGGATGACAAGATGACAGTCTCATTCCTGTGACGTTATTCCCAACACAGACCTAAGAATTTCTTCTTGACAAATCAGTCTCACAGTAGAAACCAAACTCTACAGATAAATTTCCAGACAATCACACAGTAAAAGAATGAGTGGAGGAGGCTGCACTAACTGCTTTTATTCAGGATGCTCATTGAGCATTCAGGATTCTCAAATATTTCACCTCTTTGATACCTCCTGCTTTATTCCAATCCTTTTCCTTAAAACCGTGGAAAAAGAATACACCAACTCCTCAAAAATCAGTTCTTCAAGATTACTGACTTTGTATCATTTGAATAAGTGACAGTACACCCTGGATAGGTCATTTTTTCCATGAAATGCCTCCAGCTGTGCTATTGCCTCAGGCCAGATTGAACTAGGCAAACATATGTCAGCTGATCTCCATGGCTGATGATGAATTGAAAAGATTTGATATGGGGAATTAAAAGATAAAGATGAGGGAGTAATCAGTAATGAGTAGACAATAAGGAATAGCCTACTGAACCAAATTTGTTTCCCTGTGTGTTCACATGCTTCTGCTTATGAATTGGTATTGTTATCTCTTTTTCTAACTCTTTTATCAGCTAATTTATATGGTCAGCTCTTGGGTCCTAGATTCTTTTTAAAAACTTGTGAGCATTTGTGACTTGGAATCTGCACCAGAAAATAGATTATATGTTATTGTCTCCGCTCTCTTCCTAAATGAATGTGGTTATTTTTTGAATTAACATTGTAAATAGTTCACTTTTAAGATAACATATCATTGTTGAGGGTTTGGTGCTTGGGCTTTTGGGGGTTTTTAATAAACTAGTCTCTGGATAGGAGGCATCTGCTAGAGATTTCAGAAGAGTAATGTTGCTAAGAGCTTAAAAGCACCAGTAAATAACTCTTAAATACATATACACATATACAAACTTCTTTACTTATCTGTCAGTTAGAGATTGGATAAAATGTTTGGAATTTTGGCTTTAAATCTCCTGAACCATGCACTTTTCTCACTTCATCCTGCTAAATTTTGTGTTTGATTAGATGTGACAACTGCTGCTAAAAATACTGAAGTTTGTGGAGTGACACTATAACTCCAGTCTGCACAAGAGAGGGCCAAATTCAGCTCCACTCAGAAGATATAAATCCTGAAATACTTTTCCGGAGTTAGGAGAGCTGGTCCAGATTTGCACCCTATGAGAACAGAAACTGGCTCACAGACTTAAAGAGTGCAATTCAGCTGGTAATCCTGCACTGATTTTTCACTTGGGTTGCACTCCTGCCAACAGGTTTTACAACTTTGCCTCTCTTCTGGTATTGACAAGCTCAGAATTTTATGCGAAGATGATTGCCTTCTCCATTTCACTGATGTTCACTACCCTGACCCTTCTGTTCAAGAGGACTTCCTTGGCCAGAGATTGGAGAGGCCTGCACCTGAGCTCAGGGCTCAGTAATTGCATTGATGAAAAGGCACAGCATGCACAGGCTAAAAGTCCAAAAGTTTGCAAAATGTACCAAAGCAGCTTCCTTCTGCTAAGCTGCCTCAGTACAAACCATGGTCTGCTTTTGCCTAGTTGTGTCTACTGCTGGGCTTTGAATTAGGCATCTAGATGGAGCTCATATCTGAAAACACCTCCTTCCTCCTTCTCCCTCCCCATCTTCTCCACAGTAGCAGAAAATGGAGGTGACCAGAAGAAAGAATGTGCAGTATTTTGTTGCTGCTCCACAAGGATGCAAGGTACTCTCTTTTCAGTGCATCCAGGACTGTCTAGAGAAAAATCTCCTGGAGCAGGACATGCAGGTGACAGTGCCTTGCAAATAGAGTCATCTTCAAGCAGCTGAAATCACACACACCAAATCTGCCACCCTTCCCTCCCCTTCACTCACATAGTGCTTAAATATCCACCCACGGTTGGTTCACCTATGGAATTTTAAATGTAATCACAGAGCCCAAGGATCAAAGACCACGTTTTTTGCTATCACTCCTCTGCCAGCTCAGGAGAACCACTCTGTAGGGCAGGCTAAGCAATACTCAGATCATCATTATACTAAGAGTGTCTTTTACTGGATAAACACTACTCAGAATTTTAAAAGAAATACTTTACAGGTAAGAAAAGAGGGGGGAAGGGCGTGGGTAAAGTAGTTAAACATTACCTTCATTAAGGTTTCCAGCTCATATCCTTGTTGCTGCCAGCTCAGGCTGAAGGAACAGCTTTGGGGCTGTTGTAACAGCAAATTAGCAGCTCATAATATCTGAAATAGATTCAGATGTCCCATTGAGATAATGCCATGCTCTCTTCAATAAAGCATCCCATTTGAGAAACAGAAATATCTGCAGTTTACCTTTCTCCCTATAATGAAGCCTGGTTATGTTCTTGTGGAAGTTCCATTACTTTTTGTAAGGAAAATCTTTTTAACTGTCTCCTTTGGCTGTACTGGTACATATATAAACAAAATTATCCTTTGTTACCTTCCTTTCAAATGCATTAATACTCCCTACAGAAGCTTAAATAATATCTCTCAGGACTTGTCAAAATTCAAGGGAAGGAGTAAACAGCATCTTTAAACTTCTGGGTACTTTGGAATTTCATGCAATTCCTAGCTTCCATAAGGGTTTCAAGAGCCTCTGGAAGTTCAAAGTGATAAATATAAGTAGCCAGACTATTCCACAGTTGTCGGCACAATGTGGTATCAAAGTTCTCTATTAAAATGAACAGCCATCAAAATAGAGGAATGAATTTTCAGTTGTAGCCCACAGGAATTTCTGCATCCAGATCCCATTAATCATCGGAGCTCTGCATGGAGTTCCTTGTACAAAACTTTTAACATTCAGCTTTGTATGGTAAGTTATGACAAGCGTGGGACCAGGGCCAAATGCTGCCCTCAGTTATATCTCAGCAATACCATTAACTTCTGTCAAGCTGCACAGCCGCAGCCAAAGTCAGATCTGGTCATTTGTCTGGTGTGCAACTCTCACAGCACATCACTTTAAATGGGCCATTTGTATTCCTTAAAACCAAACACATAACTAGTGCTTGGATAAACTGGGAACCAAAATTCAGTTTGAGATGTGTCTTATTACACTAGGAAGAGTTCAACATTTAGATTTCTGCCAGAGTACACAAGTCAGACACTATCAGATGAAGAATGTAATGGGATATTTAATTAACAAAATTAGCCAGAGGGATTCAGGTTGTGGGTCTCAACAGAAAAACATGTGAAATATATACTGTGTGTTTACATTTTGTGAACAGCTTCTCTTTATTTTTTTCATAAGTTTTGATTTTTTTAGTGCTTCAGAATAAATACATGCTAGCTTAAAATGTTTTTTTTCCATTCCACATGACAGAAGGAACCATTTAAAGTGTTGTGGTGAGCTTAAATGATGAAATCAAGTTCGTTTTTCTTCCATAGCTGTCTAGAACTAATATTTGCTACCCAGTTTAAGTAGCAGCCTAATTTCAGAAAAAGTTTCATGCAAAACATTTGGCTTTATGAAATATTCACAACCATTATTTTTGGCTTGCGTTCACTGGAAGGCAAAAGGGGTGGTTTAACAATAAAGAGTGGATTTCACAGTACATCTTTACCATACATGGACAATGGGGGGGACACACCTCTTCACAGTGCCACCAAGACTTGAAAGCTACAATTTACAGTAACTTATTGCTCACAAAAGGAAAACATTGCTTCTGCTGCCCTCACCACAAAGGTCCATGCACGGTCTTTTCTTGCTGAGTACTCAGGTTAAAGCTCAACCAATGAATCATCTACTGTTGCTTCTGTAAATTGTGCAGTTTTAAATGTGCTACTTTTTGGCAGTAAGTTTCTGATGGCTAAAAAAAGAATGCAAACCAGACACACAGGGAGGCCAGATCAGCGAACTTAATAAGAGGTAAGAAAGCTTGTGTTTCTGGGAGGCAAGGCATTTGCAAACTGTGTCAAATTGAAATCAGAAATACAAAACCAGTGTTACCTGGCACGTTTCCATAAAAACTTTTTATATTTATGAATAAAAATATCTCAAAATAAGCATGCCAACTTGGATAAAGGCATGACATATATATTATGTATATATGCATTCTTAGTGTGAAACTCCATAAATCTGGAACAGAATTCTGTTGGCTTCATTCAAGCACTCACTTGGCACCTAAATTTTAGGCACCTAGTGAGTTAAGTGCTTAAATTCCCTTAACAGTCAGAAGGAGAAACACAGGTGTCTTTGAAGGGCTGCAGAGAGAAGGGGCCTGACCACTTAGAGAGACTCTCTTCTGGAAACCTTCAAAGTCACCTGTAGTCTTCTGTTGAAGAAGTGGCACATTTACTTTAGGAGAGCTACTTCATCAGATTCATAAAATATAGGAATAAGTTAGATGTCTGAGTTAGGCTAACTGGATCTGCCCTTGATTTCTGATCAAGATAGGGAAACTAATTAAGCTGCAGACTCCCACTGAGCTGCCTGTGTAGTACAAGAAAAAGAAAACAATCCATGAAATAAGTCCAACAAAAGCACCAGTAATCAGTGGACTATTTATCGAGACTATCACAAGGCATGACAGAGGCCAGAAACTCTGAGATTCCAGGCAGATTAGAGCTGTATCTGCACAATAAGAGTATCCATGTCTATAAACCACAGAAATCACTTCTATCCAACTTCAAGAATTTACATTTTCAACCATCAATAGTACCAACTATAATTTAAGTTTTCTAGCAATTTCTCCACCAAAAGTGTTTTCAGTACTTCAAAAAATTATTAAATTTAACCACTTTAGTTGCTTCACACTGATTTTTGAGCTGCCTTTAGCAAAATATTCTTTCAAAACTTCTTAGCCAAAAACCATCAAGGATTTCCAAGAGTTCAGCCAAAAGAGAATACATATTTTTGTCCATATTAAAAAAAATCTGGCAGATTCTATTCTTTCAGTAGTTGACCTCTCCTCCTTGTGAAAAGACATAATACTGGACAGGGACCCTTTGTGTCAAGAATATGCTTTCAGATCCTCCTAAGAAAATCTACCCTCACAAAGAGCTTCCTGCTAAGGCTAAGTTGATTTTAACATTTAGCTGGTTCCAGTTTGAAAATATGGACCACCTATTTCTTTTGCCACCTATTTTCTGCTTAAATTAGACTAGAGAAACTAATTGTGAGGCTAATGAAAAAGGTAATTTGGAGTAAACAATGGTAAGAAATTAAGAGCACATTCATTTGGCAAAAGTGTTATGCTCATAAATTTGAAACTGTGAATCCCAGATGAGGTGTCCCCAGGGACTTTCTGGGGCATCAGGGCTCCTAACTTTACCAACTCAGTGAAGGTGTCTGTGCTCAGATAGTAGGGCACTCCTCCAATGAAATATCAGTGTGAATTTTCTGGTTTAGCACAAGGAGAGGTGCAGGCTATACTGAAAAGGTCACTTTTACACCCAAAGGAGTCTCCACATGTGCAGGGTGTGGTAACACCAGCTTTACATTGTCTATATAACCGGTAAAACTTTCCCATGTCAACAGGGCTTTATCTTCAGGAAATCTAACTTCATAAGGGAATATGAGTTCAAGGGGGTCTAAATTACTGTATGACCATCTTAGATTACAAGGAACCATGAATTTGGCTGAAGCACATTGAGTACAGGAAGCATTATAGTCCTGCTTAGCTCTGGTGCTGTTTTTGTCCGTGCTCAAGCCTCAGTAGGCTACTGAGGGATAGCACAGACAGCTCAAGTATGCAGCACTTTGGCAGAAGGAAGCCAGACAAAAATTGCCTTCAGCAGTGAAGGATAACAGGGCTCCAGCAATGCCTCTCTGGAGTGCCACAAACAGAATCACCAGCTCAGCTCTCAGCTCTGCAGCTTTTCCTGCCGCGCCTTCGCCCCTCCCTGGCCATGGCGGGGCCGCAGGTGTGTCGCGTGTGTCCAGCCACTGCCCCCACCCCCACAGCCCCATTTCCTCCTCTGGTCAGGCTCTGTGCCTAATCCTGTGTTTAGGACACCATGCTCTGTTGCCATGGAAGTTATTGGGATGTCAGGGGTTTAGCACAATGACTTCACTGTAGGGCTAGAGCTGGGGGCAAGGGAGGAGATTAACCATGAGAGAAACCAGCGCTGCAGCTGTGACTACTTGATTGCTAGCATATATGGAGATGTTTTCTGAGCCCAAAGTACAGCCTAAGAAAAGATCAGAAAGTGGTCTGAGGGTTGGTTTATGTTTCAGTTACTCTTTGGCGGAGTTTTTCTGAAAGACACAATGCTTGCACTCACCTTTTCAGGTTTCTCAGAACATTGTACTTTCTTAACTTCTCCCATCCAGCTCCTCACACCCTTCCCCAACAAAATACGTAAGGTAAAGAAAGTCAAATTCCACAGCCCTTTTCTATAGTCAAGACTTCAGTTTCCCTTCTTTCTTGCTGAGCCTGGTGTTTAAGTCCTTATTGATAGTCCTGGTTTGTAGAAGTGACATCCCTAAGTCCCTATCTTGTTTGGTAATTTTCACTCTAAATCTCAGCTCAAATCATCTCATGATAAATCCCTTTCCCTCATCATTCTCACCCCATCTGCTATCCCTAGGGAGACCTTTATTTTCCATCTTCCAAGCTCATCTCTTCGAACAGCAAGGAAGCTGTCAACTGCTATGAAGATTTGTAGGGCACTAAATCTTATACATTAAACCTTTAAATACATTTATCCAGGTAAAACATTTTGAAGCAAATATATAAACTCTGAAGGTTTAGCATATGGCATAATGATTAGCAACCAGATAGCAATGAATTTCATCCTCTTTACTATCATTATTTTAACAGTCTAAAATCTATTTTCCATTTACCAGTTTGCTTGAAAAATTGTTCTACTCAGTTTATCCTTCATCAGCTTCATCATTCTCATTACTGATGTAATGGCTGATCCAAAAGTCATCAATTTCATTAGGTTAAACACCCCAGAGCATGGATTGTGATCCTGACCTGTCTACAATAATGTTTCTGATAGAGTTTCCTATCAAAGTAAATATAGCATCAGAATTATCTTTTAATATCATCTTCTGGTTATATATCTGTTCTTTTGATGGTTTGGACCTCATTAGTTACCAGAAATGACAAAGTGTGAAAAATAGCTAGAATGCATTCTCCTGGATGTCCTGAGTTTCATTTCAGGGGAGGAATCACAGCATGGTTTGATTCTTTGTTCATCCAACTCCATTTGTCCATTGCCTGAGTAGAGTATCAGTCATTCACCAAACCTGTATGCCAGGATTCCTGCCTACTGAAAGCTTTTAATGTCTGACACTGTATCAAAACACAAATGTTTGGTTTTTTCCAAACAGACTGCTCTTGTGATATTTTTCATTAGTTATAAAAGAAAAGGCTCTGAGATTTTCTGGTATATTCTATGCAAGTGTTGATCCTTTATCACTGAATGCTTTGTGAACTGCTACTTTAATCTCTCCGTTGGGCACTGGCAGGGTTAACAGGAGGATACAGAGAAAGGATTGCAGGAATCTGTGATTAAGAGGGACTATGCAGTAATCTGGTCCATCTTGTACCTATACAGGCCTGTTCCCTACAGTATATAGAGGTACAAGCACTTTAATCAGTCATTCTTGAAATGAAGAGGAAGCATCTGACATTAACAGGCTCAGGTGTGACCCCAGCAGGAGGAATTGATGCCTACTGTGATCCAGGGTAGCCAGTGACCAGAGAGGCACCTAATTACAGCTGGATTACTGCACCCTGGGATGGACAGGCTTTCCCAGCCTATTTGTTCTCAGTCCCTACTCCCTTTGGGAGAAGCACAGGGATGTTATCTTATTCCAGTTTTGGAAATGTACTCTTATTTCCAGCCAGGTCTTTCTTGAAGCTGTCAGATTGCATTGTTAATTTGAGGTTGTTCTTCCTGGAGAGACAAATTCGGATCCCTGCCCTATGGCATGGGAATGAACCTGCTGGCTTTGCCTCCCCAGCACTCCAGTTAGAGATCTTCCCTGCAGACGGCTTCTCAGTGTGCTCCAGAGCAAGCAAGGGCTGCAGAATCAGGCCTTGAGGTACTAAGGTTTACCAAATTTAACTGCATAACACATCTCGTGCAGTGAAATAAATGTGGTAAACCACCAATGATTCATCATTTACTTATTGCAGAAAACAAACAGGTTTTCTCCTGACTCACATGCATGCTAAGAATTTTTTCCTTCTCAAGCAAAACAAAAACCAGTGTTATTTCAAGACCAGAATAAAAACCAAAAAACAGTTCAGATAAAATAAGAGCTCCTTGAATCTTTGTTAAAATCAGGGACTTGAACATAAATTTATTTGATGTTCTGTGAGGTTTGGAAATTTCATTTTCCACCTGCAGGACATGTTGTGCAACTAGGGATAGCTAGAGGGTTATGGAGTGTGGATAAGCTGGGATCCATTTGAAGGTCATGAGACCCTTTTCCTCTTTCCACTCCCTCTTTCGGAGATTCTGAGTTTGCTGTTAATAATGCAAACATGTTACATAAAAATCTGACTTAAGATCTCAGTTCTAGTGAAATGTGTCCAGTTGGTTTTCATATGTCAGCAAAAGAGATTTTTCCATTTTTTAAAATCAGTAACATACTATTGAGCACAGTTCTGGAGAGACAAGAGGACAGGAAGAAAAAAAAAAATGCATGGCTAAATAAAGGGACAACTGAAATGACTGGAAAAATCATTTAGTTTTATCCAGGACTGGAACAACTTTGGAACATGAAACTGTTTTTTTCACAGTGAAGAAGCACTATTTTAGATCTATACACTTTGAGGCTTCAGGGTGTGAAATGTATATGGGTTCTTTTGCCATATACAAGAAACTAACATCTCTCCTGCCTGCCACAGACTTCAATCTTAAGCAAAAAGAAGTGTGTGATGCATATCAGCCCAGGAAATTCCACGTGGATTTTTCTGAGGGATGCTGAAGAAGAATAGCAGCTAAAGTTGTCAACACATTCATATGACAAATCCTTGAAAAATTTCAGACCTCCAAACTCCAGATGAAATTCAGGATCTGTTTCAGTGACACTTTCAATATAAATATTGCTGGGAACACACAGGTCTATCATATGAGCAGCTTAGTGTATCTTCTAACACTGTAAAAATATGAATATTTCCTAGAGATGTAAGTTAATTAACTATTTTGTGGGAGTATATTCAGCACTGAGAAAGCTGTCTCTGTCCATGGGTATCAGAAAATTTTGGGGACCTGTGTTACTGCCTTTGACTACGACCATCTTTCTATATATTATGTTTTCTACATCATGAGTTAACTGACACATTTCCTCACAATAGCTCATATATCTTATTAACACAGTGCCCTGTTGATACACAGACTGGGGAGTGCATTTGGCAAATGCTGTGGAGGAAGAAGCAGAAATGTTCACGGAGGAGAGACCTGAGTGGCAGAAAAAGGTGTGAGGTGCTGTCAGTGATAATGAGGTGAAGTCTGAGTCTGCAAGTTGTGCTTGAGGCAATGGACAACCCCTGACTAAAACAGGAGAGGTGAATGAGATCACAGATCAAATCACATAGAGACAACTTTTAAAGCTAACAATAGTGTTTTGCTGTATCTCAGGGGTCTCCAGTGATGTCTTCAATGAAAGGAGAAAGGCAAAGAGCAGTGTAGGATAAGAATTGGACATTGTCTTCCCAGAAGTTTCAAGAGAAATAAGGAGTCTAAAGATCAAGTTCTTTGAAGGTGGAAAAGAACCAAGAGGAGTGTGAACTAGAGGAAAACAAAGAGGAGCATACATCAAGAGCAACAACAGCAAAGTGTTGAAGAAAGTTTGAAAAACAGTTCTGATGCTCAAGAGTTCCCCAAGGAAAGAGTTTTGAAGAGCTGAATGCTTAAGGAGCAGAAGAGGATAGGAAAGGGCTATGGACTATAATCAGATCTCTTGAGTCAACAAGAGCCTATAGAGAAGATCTGAGGAGCAAGCTGAATTTGAACAAGATACCTTCAGGAGGTTATGCAATTGTGAGAGAGACTGAGGACTTGGTAGCTGAAAATGCAGAGTCCCGGTGAAGGCCAAGGAGGTAGAACTAGATGACAGGGCTGGGATTTACCTCAGAAAACATAGAGACTTCCAAGGCACAACTAATCTCATTTTAATGCAAATAAATGAAGAGAAGTGTGATGAACCAAACACTAAAAGTCCCAGTTTTCTTCCATTAGCTGCAAAAGGAGCCCAGATTCAGTCATCCACATTGTCAGTATCAAAACCTTAACTCAGGAAGAAGAGGAGAAGGAATGAATATTTGAAAGGAAAGATGGAAAGAGGACATGAGATGAAGCAAGATGCTAACACTGAGAGAAGGGGAGAAGTGGGGTGTAGAAGAGACCTTAAAACTACTCTAAGACTGCTATCAGACGAAGAAAAATAATCTGTAAATTATAACTGGGGTATGCTCTCTAATATCCAGAGAGCCAGCTGCAGCCCCAGGAGCCTGGGAGAAGAAGGGCAGTAGTAGGTAAACTCAACTTGTTCTATTCATTCTGACGCCAGAACCATGAGGGGGGTAGTGTGTAGGGAAGAGACACAAAACCCCACCAGACATAAACCATTTTTACTCCAAGTGCAGCACACTCAGAGTTGTGCAGTACTGTGCCCAAGAAATGCAAGTCCAGCAGAGACATTAAATAGCTCAAATGCAGCACCAAGTGAACACAATTAAACTATCCCAGGCTCCAGCTTATAAGTCCTTGTTCAGTCCATGGGCTGGAACATGTAGATTCACTGTCTGGGTCTTTGCTAGTTCAGGAATCTCTGCATCTGGTTGACATGACCTAAACTGCACCATCTGGATCCTTGAGAAAGCAGTGCTTCCCCACTCATAAGTGATATTTTTAAACAAACAGGACTTTCTTGGGGGAGGAGGCCAAAGAAGAGCAGCATAACACTAGGTTGGAAAAGCTGAATAATTAACAGTTGAAAAAACTCTCATCTTTCAGGATGCTGTGGCAGCAGCTCTAAGCCTTTCCTTTTCTTGTAGTTAGGACGGGCTACTGAGGAAGTCATGATTATACCTTCCTTGTTGTACTGCTTCCAGTTCAGTGTCCAAGCTTGGAGGCATTCAGGGACATGCAATTTCCATGACTTTTACTACTGAGCTTAGCTGAAATCACCAGACAGGAGACACAAGCAAGGACCAAGAAAACAGAGCAGCTCTATTTCCTGCCGTCACTGGGCTGCCGAGGGTTTAGCAGCTTTTCAGACAGGGGTGTAGCTCAACATCACCAGTCAGGCATAAGAAAAGATGGCAATAGTTTCACCAGACTAGAAGTCCCCTGTACTGGTTGTTTAGGGAGTCTCATGCCTCAGCTCCTGAGCAGGAGGCCTCTGGGCTCCACTTCACATCACCTCTTCTTCCCCCTGACACTTTAGCAGCACCTGGGCAATGCAGTCAGAGCCTGTGACAGAGTGAAACACTCACTCACCCCTCTCTGCTAACGGGAGCATCCTCCTGTGCCTTCTTCCCTCCCCTCCTCATTCTGCTCTGTGTCTTTTCTGAGAGTGTCCCTCACCGTGCTGCAGGGTCTCTTGCCCAGGCATTTTGAAAAGTTACATTCAGCTCTGCCATCATTAAAACTGGGCTAGAACACAACAGAAAGTTTCCAACTGTTATATGAAAGAAATGCAAGTGAAGCCTTGGATATCTAGTAAATTGTCACTCTTCTAGAAGATACTGGGGACTTGTTCCTTCCCTTGGAGGCATCTCTGCCATTTGCAACCTTCTCATGGAGGGGCTGCTTTTTGCCTTCTCTACTCTTTTGTACCGGGCAGCAAAGCTTGAAGGACACATTCAAAATTACTGTCATTATCTTTCAGTCACTTTAGCAACTGGTACAGGCAGTGTCAAAAGTCCATTTCATCCCTCCAGATGGACAGCATGGGTGGCATGTGCACTGGCTTGCCTGTGCAAACCTTAACAAACCCAGAAACTGCACTGAAATGTCACAGGTGGTAAACTCTCTGGATTTTAATGGGAGCCACAGACAAATAGCATTTGCTGGAGCCACAGATAAATAACATTTGCAGGACTCAGCAGCTGGGATACAGCAGTGTTTGCAACCAGAAGCAGAGAGCACCTACACTTAGAGGCAGGTATGCTGGGTGTCAGGTACAGGCCAGCTCCTGCAAGTGTCCAGATGTCACAGGACAGCTGGTGGGGCAGACAGGGAGGTCAGTGGGGCCCATCCCAGGTGCCACAGCCCCTGCTGACGTCAGTGGAAGTTCAAGGCACTTAACACCTCCCAGGACTGGCCTGTGAGAACGACTTCCAGAAGGAAACAGTCTTGAAAACAGATCATGTGCTGTTAAATGTAGCATAGATTCAAAAAGGGCAGAGCAGTGTGTCTTGCAAAATGTATCTTCTTTGGAGCAGTATCCCCAAGCTGTGAGCTTATTCACTCTTGGCTCCCCCTTCCCACTGTCTTATCTGCTATGCTGCTGGCACAGGGCTGAGTCCAGGGGGACTGCAGAGCTGGAACAAAACAGCAAATGTTCTTCAGGTTTTCTTTTCTTACAGAATTCCCTAACTCCCAACCTACTTAAGGGGGAGCCATGAGCTAAAGTAAAATTATAGTTTTGTCTTCTTCTCAAGCCAGATATCTCCAGAGGGAATTCTGCTCTCAGTGTAATATTCCTCCAGAACTACTACCACCCTCACCACAGCACCTTGCAATGAAAACAGATTCTTTCTGTTCCCTGATGAAGTTTTCAATTAACAAAGGTAGATTAAATGAACAGCCTTTAGTCAATTCAGTTTCGTTGTTCTTTGTACCAGTTGTTCTATGCACTGGAATTTTATATTTAATCTTTTATAGCTAGTCTGAACATTTATATAATGTTATAAAGTCTGCAGCTGTTAGATGTGATTTGGCAAAGAAAGTATACAGTATGTTTGAAAAGAAAAAAAACTTTCAGGTCCCCTTATTTATTTTTAGAAATGCTACATTTCTAGTAAAGGTATAGTTCAATCAATTAAAAATAGTACTAAACGTAGCAGCTTTGATTTCAAACTTTTGAAGTTTTCTCAGTTATTTCAAAGAAAATTGTTAGGTTTTTTTCTAGCAGGAAAATTGAGCGAGTGTCACTTTCTGTACCAGACATTGTAGAAATATTCAATAATACAGTGGCTTTCAGAGGTCTGTTCTCTCTCTTGTGTTTTAATGTCATGGACTGCTGCATTCTGAATACCAGACAAAACAATCATATCTTCTAAGATCAGCAAAGAGGACTTAAATACATCAACATATATGTATGATCCACCCAAAGGATATATATAGGATATATATCCTATATATGAACGATTATCCTATATCCCCATATCCTACTGGATATATACATACAGGATATTAGTGCTAAGAACTGATCCAGACTGAATGTCCAGACCTTGATAATTTGCCCATTACATTATATTTAACACAGGTCAGTATATTTACCTTGTTTGCTAATTCACTTTATACACAAGGAAGATCCCAAAGGACGTTGCCTTCTCTTTCACTGTGATGATAATAGCTGTAATAAAAACCAAACCAAACAAAACAAACATTTTCATTTTCTTCTGAGATATTCACAGCCTGGCTTTGCTTGGTTTTAGTAGAGGTCAAAGATGCTCAGCATAATACAGGGCTACTGCCCTCTCGAATGACTGCAGAAATTCCTTGCAGGACAAGATCTCTGGGTCAAACACAAAAGGTGAGATGACAGGATATGACTACACAGAGCTACATCCCTTGTCCTACAAAAAAAAAAATTAAATTAATCAGGAAAAAAATAAAGCAGCCCTAACACCTGCTCTTTATCAGGAGGAATAGGTGACTATGCAGTGGTCTGCCCAGCTGGCCATAACAAGAGCACAGGACAGCTTAAGGGTCCTTCAGCCCTGTGGACACACTGCCAAGGCAGGAATCTGTGACATCAAACATGGCAGCTGGCAAAGATGAGGGCATCGCTCCAAGAAGCTCCCCAGTCTCTATTCTCTTTGCTCCTCAGGAAAAAGGCACAAAGGTGGAGCAGAGAACACAACAAGAGAGTCATAAACAATCGGCAAACAAATTGTTTAGCACAGCAGAAAATAGAGTCTGAGCTCCGGTGTCAAAAATGCTGGCAAGGACTATTGTGGATATCGAGTGTTTTCCGACCAATATTACAGGAGTAGCCTAGAGGAGAGAGGGAGTAGTCCAGCAGAGGCTGAGAGTATTTCATAATTCTTTATTTATTTGTGGTGTTGTATCTGTAGTCTGATCTCATGGGAAGCACGATGGAAGATTAAATGGCAGCAAAGACCATGCTGCATCCCTATCTGCTCATGTCCAGATTTCTTTCACATATGAGTCGCTTGTAACATGCTGAACCTTTTATAAAAAAGAAAAAAAAAAAAACAGAAGTGCAAGGAGAAACAAAAAGGGGTCAGCTGGACTCAGCTTGACCTTTTTATTTTCCATAAACTAACACTTGTGTGCTTGGGAGCAATGAACTAAATATGGACTTAGCTCAAATGAAGACAGATTCAAGGTTAAGGGGGAGACTTTTGTTGTATTACACAATGCTCTGGGATAGACTATTGTTGGTCCTTGCTGTGCAGATGTAGCCATGGCTGATTTTCCCCACTCCCAAACCTCTTTACTCACCCGCAGTGTTTGGTTTCCAAGAGAATGATTCTCTAGTGACTGATTTATTTCTGCAGAAATACATATGTTAAACTAACTTGTTTTACAACTGTTCACCATTGCCCATCCTCTACCCTTAGCAACAGGCAAAAATGGTTTTACAAAGCATATGGTGTTCCACAGTAATGTGGTTTGTTGTTTGTTTGTTTGTTTAATGTAGTGTATGATATGAAGATTTTATGTCTTGTAACAGTAATTCAGTGGACATGAGGATACAATCCAGAATTAATGTTATTGAAGGAAAATGAACAGTGGGATATCCCATACTATCACCAAAACAAAACCACAAAAATTAGTTTTAGAATGAAATATCCTTGAGTTTCTGGAGTGCCAATTAAACTCTACATCCAATTTTAAATTTTCCCTTGCTTGTCCTGTAGGCACCAAGAAACTGGACCTACAGTAATGTAAAGAAAATACTAGCACTGAGTATATGCTCTGTGCAGTTGGATAGAGGAAGGGAAAGATGTGGATCAGCAAAAACATAGGTTACAGACACTATATTTTATAAAAAGAAACACATATTGTCTTCCTTCTGGAAAAGGAGACAGTTGTGTGTTTCTTTTATAATGAACTGAGTGGTTCCCAAATAAATAAGCTGGTTGCCAGAAGTGTTTTGTGTTTGCAGAATGCTCCTTGAGAATAACAAAATTGAAGCTTTCTAACAGAAAATGACATTGCATAGATGCATCACAAGGAACAGCATGCTAAATCTGTGCAGTATCTAAATACTGGTACAGAAACTTCAGGAAAAAAAATTTAAAATTAGGCAAAATCATGTTTATGCAAAGAACAAGCAAAAAACAATCTCTGGAATCCAGAAGAAGGCCAGAAAAATGTCTGAGTGTCTCCCGTATTCTTGGTGAAAAGAAGGGAAGCAGAAAGGGGGGGGATGTCAACACCACAACCATCACAACCTACTACAAACAGATAGTAAGGAGGAAGATGTGAATTATACTTTCTGATAGCAAAATTCTGAAATCCTCAAAGTTACCATCTCCAGCAATCACCTGGAGATCACTGACTTTATTTGACTGTCAGGTGGAATGGGGATGTTTGCAGAATAATTAGAGGGCAGAAAAGGAGAGGGTGTTTCAGTTTATGGAGTTCATGGAGTAATGGAGTTGCCTTTACCAGGAACAATAGCACAATAGGGATCATAGAATCACAGAATGGTTTGGGTTGAAAGGGACCTTAAAAATCATCCAGTTCCAAACCCCCTGCCACAGGCAGGGACAGCTTCCACTAGACCAGGTGGCTCAGAGTCCTACCCAGCCTGGCCTCGAACACTTTCAGGCACTGGACACCCACAACTTCCCTGGGCAATCTGTGCCAGTACCTCACTACCCTCACAGTAAAGAATTTCTTCCTAATGTCTAATCTAAACCTACTCTCTTTCAGTTTGAAGCCATTCCCACTTGTCCTGTCACTCCTGATCCTTGTAAAGAGCCCCTCTCCATTTTTCTTTTCAGTTCCCTACAAGTACTAGAAGGACACAATTAGATCACTCTGGAGCCTTCTCTTTTCCAGGCTGAGCAATCCCAATTCTCTCAGCCTGTCCTCATAGCAAAGGTGCTCCATCTCTCTGATCAAATTGGTGGCCCCACTTTGGACTCACTCCAACAAGTCCTTGTCCTTCCTGTGCCAGGGACCCCAGAGCTGGATGGAATAGTCCAGATGGGATCACACGAGGGTGGATCATGAGCTATACAAAAACTAACTAAAGGAACTGGAAGATGTTTTCAGGAAAAGGAACAGGAAAACATAGGCAAGACAGGAGGAATTTCTAAATGAGAGAAATTGAAAAGGGGAAGAATTCAAGATCGGGGTGAAAAGTTGATATGGCTCCATTAGGAACTCTTTAAGGATGTGAGAGCTGAAAAGGAACAGAGAAAGCTGAGAAGAAAACTGAGGTCCAGGAAAAGCAACTAAGGATGAGAAGAAAAAGCATGGATGAAACTAGAAAAACTACCACAAGAATGTATGAAAAATGAGAACAAAATGCAGCAACACGTTAGAAACAGAGACTTGCTCCTTACTAAGAAAAAAATTACACAGAAAGGACTGTTAGTTCTTTCACTGTTTCCAGTAATTTCTAATAATATCAGCATTAATCCCACAATGAATCAGATAATTACTTTTTTAATTGAGGGATCAGAAAGGGAAAATTTTGTTTAGAAAATGAAAGATATTGCATACCACTAAGTACACTTCTAAGGACTTACCTAGAGCAACCTGAACCAGTCATGATTATTTTTGATAATTCATGGATGACTGTATGAATCTCAGAAAAATCTCAGCCTACTGTAAAAGCAGGAATTAGAAGACCAGGGAGGGCAATTTGCAGCCTTTAATTTAAAAAAAAAATTAAAAACAGAGAAAAATAATTATTGAAAGGAGAATTCTGTAGTTGTATCAAAAAGAACTTATGTCAAAGCCATCAAACTTTCTTTTCAGACATGAATGCCAGGGTAGGATATAGGGATTGCAGAAATAGTCCCTGCAAGTTGTCCTGACACAGGCACTAATTTTTATAAATAAACTAGGGAAGTAGAATTTAGGCAAAACATCCATAAGCTTCTCTCTCTACACCTGACTGGAAACCCTACTCTAGGCATGCCTATCAATAAAGGTATTTATTGATATTTGAAGACAGGCACTATAAATGGGATATTTAAATTCTATATCAGGGTGAAAGGGTTGACAAGCACTTGAACTACAAGCTCTGAAATCAGTGTGATCTTGGGAGATGAAATAGTCAAACAGGTTGATATTCTTGAAAGACAACTTGCAACAGTTCATGAGAAATCCAGGCATCTGGGACAGCTGGGGTGAATTGCCCTCCAGAGATCCCTGTGTCTCTGCTTTGCAAGTAAGTGAAGCCCTGGGAACTGCACAGACAGAATGCTTATTTTTTTGAGTGTCTTTTGTAAGGTAAGATAAATTCCAGTACAGAAGAACTGAAATGCAGATACAGAGTGGAGAATATTTGTGGTTGGGCAACCGTTCAGCAGGAAAGATCTCGGAGGTGCTTCAGATCTCAAACTCATGATGAGTCAAACGTGGTGTTTTGCAGAAGAAAAAAAATTCATTCTGGGCTTTATTAAGATGATTGTTCCATAAAAATCATTTACTATTTATTCAGCCCTTCTCAGGATTGACAAGGCCACATCTTGTATCCCATGCCCAGTTTTGGAGGGATAGTAAAAAGAATCCATAAGGGAGGGCTTCAGAAAACATAACCCATTGATATTCCCCTCACCTTACAGCTGTACACTTCTTTAGTACAAAAACCTTCTGTCAGCTGCATGATTCACTTAATAAAATATTACTGGATATTAAAGTGTTCTAGTAAAATAATTTATGTAACAGAGAAAACTGGTGTTTGAACTGTGGAAACCAGTTGTAAAGAGGCAACCTTGGCTTCCCCACACAGGAAAGCTTCCTCCAAAGGCTATATTTACCCTGTTTGAAAACTATCTGGCTGGCTGCAGAGCCGATCACTCCAGCCTGGGGAGAAGTTTGTGTATGCAGATGTTGCAGATAGGGATGGGATCAAATTCCTGTTTTGTGTCCTCATAAAAGTGAAGAATGAGGCAGAGGCTGCATCTCTCCAGATCTGTCAAACTGGCATCTCTTGCCATTATTACACTTACATTGCAATTTCTGTTCAAATTTATTTATTCCAGAGTGTGAATTCTGGGAGTGAAAACAGAATTGCAGGGATGCTCAGTGGAGTATCCAAATCTGCTCACAGCAACAATGAGCAGTCTTACAGCTGGTCCCTTGGTGGGGTCAGCCTAAGGCCAGGGATATGATCTGTCCAAAATTCTCCATTCATCCTGCTAGGAAAAAAAAGAGGGAACAAGACATCTAAACAAGGTAAGGTTTTTAGTATCCCAAATAGAGTTCAGCATGTGAACTGTTGCCTGTGCTGGAAAAGTTAAAGAGAAAAGCAGCAACTGAGAGAAGGAGGATGCCTGATGCTGATGACATTACATATGTCATCTTGAGGAGCTGATGAGGGAATATTAATCATCTTGACACATAAAAATATGTTGAAGACTTTTAGATGTGAAATACTACAATTGGGTAGGAGTCTGACCAGAAGTTGTCGTACTTTGGGCTTGTTTGGATTTCTTCCAAGGAGCATTTCAAAATTTTGCAATCAAAGTAAAGAACCTTTGAACATCTCTCTCAACAGCAATGGTAGTCATTCCCTCTGTGAGGCACAACCACCATTCAAAGCACTGGAATTTTGAATTATTCATTAATTATCTCATAAAAGCTGCAGAGAATACACACTGTGCCAGCTCATCAGCTGGTGTAAATCAATACAAATCCAGTGTCGCCCATGCAAAGCCCACTAAAAGCAGTAGAAGTCATTTAACTGACACTTCTGCAGTACAAATTTGTTTATTTTATAGAGCCAAAGTACTGGCTAAATGAAATGTTTGTACAGGATGTAAAGCCAGAGATGAAGTGTGCTGTGGCTTTTAGTTTCCTTTTTCTCACCAATATTTAGGACACAATGCAGAAAGTCTGGGATCACACTGTGGAGTTAATCTTTCTTCCTTGATGCAGGATGCAGGAGCTCTGCACATGTTCTCTGGCTGTCCTGGGCTTTGACAGCTCTTCTGCACACTGAGGGAAGTGAGAAGCCACAGGGCTTTGGGAGTTCCACCTTCTCCCTTCCCTCTGCTCTCCCAGGCATGAGAGGCACTTTGTGTTTCAGATGAGCTCCTTATATTTCGAAGCACAGGCCTTCAAAATAGACAGAGCTTCTTTCCTCTGTTGAAATGAGAAATAAGTAAACAAGTGTCTTCACAAAAATTTCCATGCATTTTTTTTCTCCCAAAATCCTGCTAGCTGAACACCTCCCCAAGGCCCAAACATAGCAAAACAGAAATGTGTGTAAAGAAGATAAAATAACTAATGATTCACCAAAGCATTCAGTCACATTCCAGACTCAAAATGCAGGAAATAACCGTATTTTCATATTTTTAAAGACAAACTCCTGTATTTGAAACACAGACATTTAACCAAGAATTACTAGGAAACTTGCAATGACAGTATTAGCAGACTGCTAGGTACATAGTGGAGTTTAATCCTCATCTAAATCTAAAACGCCTCCACCCTTAAACTGAATTACTGTCATTTTACACCATGGGTCATGATTTTAATGCAATCAATATGCAAAGTTAACAACTCCTTAGTGGATGTAGATCAGTTTCCCACACATCAGTTGCCCTTTCCTGAAGCCTTTTCAGCTGGGCTGACCTTTCTACTAGAATATAAGCTGTTATATATTTAAATATTCATATTGTACAGGCTTCTATAAACAAATATTTTCAATGTAATACTTGTCAAAGATGTAAGAACATAAGTTCAATATTTTATAAAACAGCTGTTCTTTTAACACTGTGCTTTATACACTTCAGGCATTTAAACAGAACACCAAGTAGCAGCCAAAGTAAAGAAAAGAAAAAATAGTTAATATTCACTTTCTGTTGCCACAGACTTGTATAACATAAATTTTCAGTCTTATGGGAAGCTTTTTCAACAGTATTTTTTTTAGCTAATAGTTAATAGCAATGATTTTTGCAGAGCTCTCAGTAGCATCACATTTCCTACAGTGCAAATAGATAAATTAAATGGCTAAAGATGAACTGATGAAAAATTTGTAGCTATGGATGTGATAATAAGAATAAAAAATATAAAGGTTGACCTGCTTTTGTCCTTCCTTTTTCATGATGTTTTACAGTGACCTGTCTTTCTCCCTGGGATGTAGGAGCTGCAGTTGTTTTGCACATTTCTGTGTAAATTTTTCTGCTTCATCACAGAAATATGCAGCCATCATTTTAGAAGCCTATGACCTGTGTAACAAGAGGCTATAAAATTGTATATTACCTGACCAGAAAATGAGTGAAGGGTCTAGGGCAGACCCTGAGTCCTGATTGTTACCAGAAGGAGGGAAGTGTGGCTCTGTGGAAATGCTCAGCATCACACGGACAAAAGTACACCTTGAAATTACCCACCCTGTCTCATCTTGGTTGGCCTTTTTCTATGTTGTTCTTTTCTTTCATTTTCTCATTTAAAATATCAGCCTTAAGCAAATCAAGCGTCAACATGGGCATGTCCACATTAAGATGAACTACTGAGTATCAGCTGGAAAGAAAATTTTCTTTGATTGTGTTCATTTCAATTTCAGGTCATGGGGAGTGACAATAAATTCACAATTAATCATGAAAGATTCATGGACTCTCATTACTTTCTTCAGTATTGTTAACTCAAACCATATCTTACAGAAACGTGGCCAAGGTTCATTTCTTATACCATGGGAGCTGAAAGCATCTGCCTTGGTCCTTGGTCACTAACTTGTGACCCTAGGGCCTGAAGTCACTGGAGCTGGAATGATTGGATCTTTACAGAGACTGTCCCCTTGCCATGAATATCCAAGGTGAGCTTGTTCTTCTTTTATCTGTCTGTAACTTGACACAAGCTCTCAGCTGGGGAAGGCAGAGATCTTGCCTCGCACACGTCGCACGGACGATGTGTGGGGAAAGGAGCCATCTGCTGAAAGGCCCAGCTGTAGTAATCTGAGATTAGTAAATTAACTATGCAAAGGAATATGAAGTTCAAAAGCCTTAGAGACACTGGTAAATATTTCCCCCACCCACCCTATCTTGCTCATTACTGAAAATCCATGAGAACTGTCTGACTGGAATGCTTTGGTTTGAAGCCTGATTGAATCTTGGACAAGATGCTGCATAAAAAGCATTTTCTTCCAGCAACCTACCAATCATACTAACAGTTGTTCATTTCAGATTTATCACTTCTCTTTAGAAGTGAAAAACTCTATCATTACAGCTTCCAACCCTAAGAAGATCTGCCAAAGGTAAAAGATATAGTGAAGATAATTAGAATTGAAGGAAATGAATTTTAGTTTTAATGAATTTTGATCATGCATATATAGTTCGTTTCCATGTGGTTCTTTCCATTCTATTGACATCAACCTTTCCATGAGAGTGAATAACAATCTCGTATTTTAATTGTTCTTTTTCTTCACTAGATCAGTTACGGGAGTCACAATTCCTAACAGATTCATAAATAAAATAGCAGTTTAT
Source organism: Rhipidura dahli (assembly GCA_013399225.1). Lineage (NCBI taxonomy): Eukaryota > Metazoa > Chordata > Aves > Passeriformes > Rhipiduridae > Rhipidura > Rhipidura dahli. The sequence continues at coordinate 1,151,707 of VXAC01003393.1, forward strand.
AACCTTAAGTTCTGACAGTTTGCCAGATAAGACTGCAAGAAAGGATACCAATTGTCTTCAAGTGCTACATTTCATATGTTTTCAACTATCCTTCCTCTGTAAAATCTCATATATTAATGATGGCATTCTCAGATTTGTTTTAGATGGAAGAAAAAAGTTGATTATTTCCAATTGCGGGTTCAAATATAATCTTTACAAGCTTTTTAAAATTGAAAAACTAATAAAATTGATTATATCCTTGCTTATTCCAAATTCTAAATTAAAGGAGTTTAGTTATAAAGTTAAAAATGTAAAACAAGATGATCAGATTTCATAAAACACGAATTGGTACAACCCATTAAATGTTAGACTGTAAAGATTTCCCTTCAGCTGTAAAGAAACCTTCATTCCAGTTAAAACTGGTCAAAATTCCTATTTCTTCCTGCATGTAGAGATGGACATTGACATTTCCAACTGAGATTTTTTTTCCTTTATGAGAAAAATACACTAGTTAGGCACTGAACTGGAACTGGGGGTTTGGGACATTATCAAAGTACCATGAGACGTTAGCTACTTGCCAGGCATGAGTCATGTAAAGGTATACAAAAGTGCAAAACTAATGATTTCAAAGTCAGACTCAGAAACACAGCCTTAATTTGGCCACTCAGAGAAGTGTCTTGCTGTTACAAAACACTACAGGCACTCCAGCTCCCTCTTATTTTCATAAGCAGCAACTGTTGGTTTTTTTTCAAAGTAAAACTTATGAAAAGTCCACTTTCAGAAAACACAACTGCTAAACACGACAAAGGAAATCATTCCAGCTTCCTGATTCTCTCAGGAAAATATCTGTTTTGACACCACCACCCCCAAAATGGAGAAGCAGTAGAGACTCTATAAAACCTTGTTATTAGCTTATTAGCATTGCTTTCCTTGGAAGGCCCTTTGATACTATAGTGATGGTTACATCACCTTAACCAAGATGTAATCAAGCAGATCTTTGTGTGACCTGAAGTGACCAATTCCCAAGATAATAGCCTCTCAGAGCTACAATTTGGGTTATTTTACTTTGTTTACAGAGGTAGCATTTCAGTAAGATTTTCCAAAGGGAAAAGAGCTATTTTAGCACGCAAAGTGTTTTGGGCTAGGCTTGTAATTACCTCATCCAACACAGATACAAAAGCAGCTATGATGAGAAGTTTCACAATACTCCTTGTGCATAACTCTGTCTTTTTTTTTTTTAATCGTACTCTGTATTTTTCTCATGTACCCCAAAACTCTGAGAATTCCCCTTTCTTGTGGATGGGCTTATTTCATGACGACATTTTCAGAGGACATCAAGGTCTGTTTGGGCAATTGTGTGACCTTGTAGATCTCCTTGGTCACAACAGGAAGCCTCTTTCACACACGGGAATCATGTTGGCTCTCAAAGCTCCTCAAGTAAGAAAAAAGAGAGCAGGAGGATTTGAGCATCACCTGCAACCAAGTATTGAACAAACCAGTCTCTCTACTGTGTTACTACCTACAGGCTGAGTACGGTCATGCACAACTCTGAGGCCAAGAGAGAAGTTAATTTCTCTCCCCAGAAGTGATAAAATCATCCTGAGATTCACAGTATAAAGTAGGGGGAGATGGAACCAATTCCAACTTTTAAGCACATGCATACATAACACATGCAAGCCAGGCACTGCAACCAGTGAACAAATTAGTTTTTTCCTATATCATGCATCTCCTTTTTGCAGGTCTGCCAGTGAGGAAAAGATCCCTTTGTCCCATTGTCCCAGCCTCAGCTATCTAGAAACAGGTAATGAAAGTCAGACTTCAAGCTTTTATTAGTAAATCATCTGACTGCTGGACCTTTCCACTAAAGAAATGGATCCAGTACTTAAAAGAAATTTCCCCGTTTTCTAATCACTTACAGCAACTAAAAATTGAAGATCATTATAAACATCAGGCTTGGCAACATACTAAAATCTCGTTCCCCTCTAATATAGCTCATGCTGGAGGCCTGATCCATTGACTTCTATTTTGGGAAGTGAAAGAAGGTAGTCACTGGGGTGCTGTTAAAACCAGAATATCTTCAAGATATTTGCATCACTTAAATAGATCATAAACAAAGGCAGAAGCAGTATTTACTGTGCTATTAAGGTAAACAAAAATAGCAACCCACAGGTAATTATGAAACAGATTGAGTCTGGCAGGTGAGTTCCAGCAGTCTGGTTTTGATTTCCAAACGAGGGATTAGAGCCAAGCTATAGACCTGCCATAATAAATTAACTATATTCCCATACTTACATGGCTTGTTTCTTTTCACTTCTACTTTCATTTTACATTAGCAGCATTTGGTGCCCTGATGTAGGAACAGGACTTCTCTTTTCTTAATCATTCCTGAGCCTGGGGTTGATTTTATGGTGGAAATGCATCCACTGCACAGCAAACAGGGTGGGTTCATCCTGTGCAGCACTGAGACTGGGACCCAGCATCCACACTTAGCTCATGAGAAATAGATGAGATTCACTTATATTTTTGAGAGGAAATGGCTCATCAGTGAAATAAAGAGTCCCAGGAGCAGAAATTACGTGGGGGAAAAAATAATAAAAAACACCAGAGAAATACCATGATAAGACCAAGAACTGGTACCACTCAAGTGATTTGAACATGGATGGTCAAAGAGGAAGGTTGGAGCAAGTTTGTGGAACACAAATTTTGAAAAGGAATCCATTGGATTTATTTTCTGCTGCAGTCTTGACAAGAAGCTGGCAGGTCTCTTCAAGGGATGTTCTCAATGGTGACACAGGCACTAAAGAAGTCTGGCTCTGCTGCAATCCACCTCTGGCACAGCCTGCATTGCACAGCCCCCCTTCAGACAGCCTCCCCTCCTGTGTGCCCACCCTGCTGACTGCCTGAGCTCCGTTCTGCATGTGCCTCTGCTGCCCTTGTGCCACTGCCTGGCTTCAAACACAGGGAGGGCAGGTGTCAGTGCCACGGTGTGAGCACCCCGTGATCACAGCTCAGCTTGTAGGCTCCAAAGCACCAGAGGGGCTTCCCAAAAAAGGACTTACAGACTTGGAATACTGCTGAGCCCGTGAGAGTTCCACTCACTGGTGCTTGGGCAGGCTTTATTGGCCTGTGCCTTAGCTCTGAGTGGAGTAGGAGGGAAGACAGTCTAGCCCTGAGGTTCAAGGTGAAAATCCTTAGTCCTGTGCAAAACAGTAGCACTGAGAACAAATGAGAGCTCTTGGATAGTGAGTATCCCATGGCAAAAGCAGAAGCAAATGAAAGAATTGCCAGTAAGACTCACCCTTTCAACAGACAGCACTGTGCTGAAACTCCTGTTACAACTTAATGTACATCTCCTTTGATTCCTTTTGCCTAGACCAAAATCCATTAACAAGACCCAGGAGGATAAAAACTGAAAAATGACAGAAGTGAATTACTACTCCCAATTTTCAGTAGTAGAACAATAAAAAGTGAAGAAATGGTGATTTTTTTAAATAAATTCAAGTTTTACTACTGATTCACATTCTAATGGATAAACTAGGCTTTTGTGAAGACACTGCCAAACATTTTGTTGCACTTCTAGTTTCAGTGCTGTTCTTCTTAATATGCAAGTGCCAGAATTCAAAATTGTCTTTCAAAGTCACATATAAACTCTTATTTCAATCAGCAACAACTGACTCTGCCCAATGCAAAGTTCTTGGTTTTGGAAAAATAACAGAATTTGGAGAAATAAAATGTCATACCTGTAGACCTTTCTACCATACAGACCATGCAGCAAGATCAAATGACAAATCTCTATAAGAGGTTTTTTTAAATACCCACCAAGACCACTTTCAAAGACTCCTTATTCACAAAACCTCCTAATCCCACAACTTTTTTGGTGACTACTGCACCAACAAACTTCCTGGCTGACTGTGGTAGATCTGAGCAGTGTGCCAGGCTGCCCATCATGCTTGGCAACACTGTCCCATTTTCCACAACCTCCCACCTTGCTGTTTGTATCCATGTACCATCTCTTGTGCAACACCTAGACTGCAAACGCTCTGACACACAGAGCATTTCTTCTGATGAGTGTTTCTACTGCCTCAAGCCCTCTGGGCTGCCAGTCCACAATTACACCTCCTAGGTGACATGACACAAATACAGACTGTGGTCAGAGCTGTATTTTCATCAAAAATACATGTCATGCTCCTACTGGATATGAACCATGAGAGATAGAACTTATTAAATCAACGCCAAAAATATTTTCTTTGCTACCTAAAATTAGAGTGCTCTTACTTTATTGAACCATTTTCTATTTCATTCCATTTAATAGGACAAGCTATGATCAAACAAATAATTAAAAAATAATAACATGGGTTAAATTACTCCATCTGATGTAAACTGGTACAGGTTCCTTACCATCTTCACTAGCTTTGTAGAGTAAGATGAAACTAAACACATTTCATCTTTGTGCCTGAGAATATTTGTATTTGAGGAAAAGTAAAATCCCAAGTACTGTGTTGATACATTATTGATACTTAGCAGTTAAAAGAGTGGTAAATAAAAATAAACAAGATAGAAGAAAATTGTTCCCCATGAGAGGAAAGAGAATATTTTTTCTGGAATGGTGCTCTGTGCTAGCACTATCTGTGGATCTCAACAGTGACAACAGAATAAGCATTGGAAATGCACAGTGCTTCATCAAAGAAAATTTCCTCCTACCTGGAGTTAAGGGAGAAAAGTTCAGATTTTCCACTGCAGTGTAGATTACCAAGAGAGCAAGCATTTGCTTCCTGGGGCTAACAGCAAAAGGGGTATAGGGAACATTGTCATCTCTGCCTTGAAAAAAAAAGGAAATCAGTTTTGTTGCAACACATCTTACTAGTGTCATTCAATGTCACAGGAAAGATGGCTTGGATGCCCAGAAATTTAACAGAAATAAGCAGACTAACAACAGCTAAAGCTGTTGTACATGATAAGGTGGTACAAACTTATCTGTCAGTGTTTAATCTCCAAATGTTTGACACTAAGAAACTGTACCATATGACAAATACCTCTTCTAACTGTGGGGGGTTTTGCAGCTCCCTCTGAAGCACCTGGTGCTGATCAGACTCAGCATGGTGAGCTGAAGTGACCAAGGGGCTGAGCCAGCAGAAGAGGCACTATGCTCCCATTTAGAAGCCAGAGCTATGGAAATCCCATCCCCCAAAAATATGAACTAAGAACAGCAGCCATCTGTTCATGCTCACACCACTGAACACAAGCTTACTGTGGGTGACCAGCTTGGAGATGTGAGCTACCACCCATCCAGCTCCTTGCTCAGGTGCAGGTGTGCACCTCTGCTGACACCTCTGGGGGTATAGAAGCAGAGGCTGTTGCACCCTGAAAAATTGCCTGTCTTACAGACACTATTTTTATAAAACAAAATATGAGGGTTTGGTCACATATTTTATTCACACAGTGGTTCAGCCTTTGAACCCTGAGGTATTAACCTGTGGTTACACTGTGTGATGAATGACACTGCCCTTAGAGGTATGACATACCCAAGTCCTTACAGCCGTATATCAGCACCCTCTTCTCCTTCCTGTGGAATCCCTATCTGTGTATCAGCAAGGCACACCAGCTGTCCCAGGATCATGAAGACCTTTATAAGGCTGTAGCTGACACTTTTTCAAGGCATTTATTCCATGTGGGGCAAACACTCAAACAAGCTAACAATGTATAGAGTGAAAAAATGTCAGGAAACAGGTTCTCCATAAATGCAGGTACCTTAAAGTATGGATACATAAATAAGGATTTCAATAGGACATTCGTTATGAAAAGTCCAGGCAAATCCAGTGCTAGCATAATTGGATAACAGGATCATCTATAAATTAATAAGGAGATTAAATGTTTTTTAATTAACTGGAAACAGATTTGTGTTCCTTCACAGTCACTCAGTCACAGTCTTCCAGATCTCCCTCTTTTCTGTCTGAGAAGGAATAGAGTTTTATCTCCTTGGATAAGCAGCTTTAACATCTTTCTCCTGATGAACAGTGGCAGGCAGCTCCCTAACCTACAGTCACAGAGTCTACCCACTATGTGCCCCTTTGAGAGAGCAATCTTACTGCAAATTTATTCTGAAAAAAACCCCCAGATTTATCTTTGGTGTTGAGGTCTAAAATAATTATGAAATATTTTATATAACCTCTAAGGCTGCTGTTGGAAGCAAGCTTTGTTGTCCCTGACAACTCTTTTACCTTCCTCTGCAACAATTAGAAATACAGCTTCCAACTTGTAGCCTTTCAGTCATGTCCAACGTAGTTTCTTCAGTAGCTATTCCTCAAGAAGCAGGTTATTATCAAAATTGATCTTTTATATCTAACAAATCAAAGACCAAAGTCCTGATTATTGCTTCATAACCATTTTTCTGGTGTGGGAACAAAACTGAGTTAGAATTGTGGGAAACTTAACAAATGTAGCTCCTCTCCTGGGCAAGTGCAATGTATTCCGTGGGTGCTGCTAGCACAGTTCAGTCAGGGACAGTAGCTTGACAGAGTTGATATTTAAGCCAGCCCATTCCTCCCTGCAGTCAGTCTTGAAGGACCAAGAGGGCATAGAAAGCTTGGCAAAATAATTCAACACACAAATTTATTATTTTCTGTATCCACATAATGAGATGAGAAAGACTCACTGCCATGCTCAATATTCCAATTTTATTTTCCACTGAGATGAACTTGGGCAACTTATTTGGCTGTAGAGTAGTGATCATAAGAAAAAGGTCAGTCCTTGAACTGATGATCAGTACTCAGGAACTCAGAAGCTTATCAAGAATCTTCATCACACTTTTTGCTGCAAGTCCTTACTAACATCACACCTCTGGGTCACACATAGAAGCTACATAAACCCCTAAAGACATCAGCCCTGTAGACATGACCATGAGAATCAACTTAGACATGTGATAAATGCTAAACCACACAGCTCAGGATAATATTGGTACTGACTGTTGGCAACATATAAACTCTCTAAAATTGATATGCAATAGGCACACAACTGTAGCAGTCTGACTCTTTGAACAAATCAAAATATGTCTTGCAATAGAAATTTAAGATCCATACCTAGTCATTCAGGTTTGGGACCCAGTCACTGGATGATTGTGGAATGATGGCTAAATATTGAATCTGATTTTCAGAGGGAAAACTTACTTGTTATATTTGATACCACAAATATCAAATTGTGTCTAATATTCTATTCCATAACATGGTGGCAGTAAAGACTGAAGTTATACTCTAGGAATCAGTGTGGGCATTTTTCCTCCCCAGTGTGTTATTACAACAGGCAAAGAGAGTGTTCATCTCTCTTCTGTGTCAGCCACACTGCAGATCAGATCCTTTGCAGATCAAGCAATTCTCAGACATCATTTGTCTTATGGTAGTTCTAGTTGCAAGTCATGATAAATAACTCCAGAGGATGGGGAAAGAGGAGGAAAGAATCAGTGGCTCATCCAGTCATTTTGGTCTGCAGAGCAAGAGAGGGACAAACAATACCTACAACTATGCTCCTCTCTACTCCTCAGCACAGGCAATGACCTGTTGGAAGGATTTCTCTGAGGCTGTGAGTGCATCTGGCCGGACTCCTACAAACTGCGAACACATCTGCACTGGTGTGCAACCACATCTTCTCTCTCTGAATAAGTGCTGTAAGAAGCAGGGCAGGAAAATGAGACCATTTCTGACAAATTGTCCTGAGAGCCCAGTGCTTACTGTTTAGTGTCTTATTCACCTCATCTCATTTATCAGGAAATGCTAGTAGGAGAAGGCAAGTGCGGAGTAAAATAGATGGTTTGATTATTTTCACTGAGCTGTTAACAAAGATGTGATTACAAGCTTCATGCTTTCTAGAGCACAGCTAGTGAGGGAGAGAAAATTAAACCTGGAGTCAGCATTGCAAAAGTAAGACAGAAGGGGAGTTTGCTGTACTTGTTTCCTTCCAGGCTGCAATTACCTCTAGGGAATCCTTATTTTAAACTTTAAATTTGTAGAAAATAAACATCTTTCAGGCTTCAGTGGATCTACTCTAAGTGCCATTTTTTTGTGGAGATGGCAGACTTGATTCACTTGACATTTGGCCAAAATTAAAAAATATCAGTACTTGAAATCAAAGTTCTGGGTGCAGCTTTGGAAGTTTACTTTGCAGGGCAGCATGACTGTGGGCTTATTTTACATTTCCCAAAGATGCATGATCCCTAGAGCAAAAGCTGCTGAATTTATATTTTCACAATGAGCCTTGAGGATCTCAGATGGAGTTACTGAGTTGTTCATCTTGAAATGAGACAGAAAAGATTCAGACAGCACTCACTGATCACACATAAAATCTGGAAAGAAAAACCCAAACAGTGCCTTGACTGACATTCTTCTCAGTGCCTCAGAGTGGGGTTGGGGAGGAAGGAGACGGAGCAGCTGCGCAGCCAGGAAACAAGGCTGGGAGAAGTGGTGCTACACAGGGCAGAGCTGACTGAGCACAAGGGTGCTGCACTGCAAGCCTTTTCCTCCTCCACCCCCATGGCCCATTTTGTCCATGGACAGTGATTTGGAGCTTGAGAGAGCAATGTGGACAGGGGTATGATGGGGCATTTGCAGTACCAGTGGGCAAAACAAGCCAGTCAGGAGTATTAAGGAAGGACACAAAGTGAAAAGAATGGCAGTGTTTAATGGTTTCTTGTATCACTGCACACTAAGACACAGCACAAAATATCACACCATTGCCTACACATGGAGCAGAGCAAAAGTACCTGCTCCCCTTCAACCATTAGAAGTCACAAATTCTCATGTTATCATGAGGAGCCACCAAAACTGAGTGGAAGCTGAAGCCAGGGTTTTTCTGGTTTCAGTGCCATTAGCAGAGCAGAGCTGGCTGATGTGGAGATGCAGCCACAAGGTAACTGCCAAAAACATCTAATCACAGAGATTGAAAAAGGGGGAGGGGAAAGGCATTGAGTTAAATTTGTGGCATAAAGCATAAAGCAGTTAGTGTGAAACCACTGCAGTTCAGGGCACTCCTTGGGATTAGGCTGTGTCTGGCTCCATGGACCAAAGTTCCCTAAACAGGTCTGAAGCTGTGTGAAAAACCTGTGACTGGTTTGGAGCCCTACATTCCTTCAGGGAAACCCTCTGGTACCACCTTGGGACAGAAGTTCCAGTTGAGTCTACCCTAAAAGCAAACTTTGTGCACAGAAATCCCATGCTGTGGATGGAAAGAACATGGGGCAAATGAGAGAGTTCAGTCCATCACTCCCAAAGAACAGTGTTGCTTCAAGCAAAAATGCTAAAACAGATGCAACTACTAAAAGATTGGAAACTTACCACCCTCTACAGTGTCTCAGCTGACCTCACATGTTCCTATAGTAATATTGCTGAAGGACCAAAAAATAGAATGCAAATAAAATTAGTAAAGGGTTATAATGTTCTGCAGCTAGTGACCACAAAAAAATATGAAAAGCTACCTTGTGGATCCCTGGAAATGCTCTTTGAATAGCTAAGACATGATGATTGATGAACTCATTTTTCAAGTGCTCATTTTTCATTTCATCCCAAAAATAGCTAAATCAAACTATATTTTTAATCCATCACCTTTTCACCATCAACCCTGGCACAAGCCTCCTCTCTTGACCTCACCTTTTCAACTTCCTGCTAAGATGTGTGTTTAATGAAACAAAAACTGCCTTATTTTCAAGCTCAGATCCAGCTCTTTCCCTATCACAGTCATCAGCTAGTTTCCTTAAAGTCTCATCACATAATCAAAGTAGACCCTGGGGACAAGTGTCCTAACCCTGCACTGTCTGACAGATGGAAGATTCCATTCTTAAAAGTCCAAAGCTCAAGGCTGACATGAGTCCTTCAGGGAACAATGCTCATTTTTTCCAAGACAGTACCAACTCAAGGTCAACCATGGCACTAACTATAAAAAACCCAAAGATCTTTCCTGTTGCTCTGTCAGTGCTCTTTAATGTTAACCTGGAGGGAGTATCCATTCCTAATACAATTGAACTAATCCTCAACAAAAGTGCACACATACATGCTATTTCATGAGCTGAACATCTGACCTCCTTCACTGCTTCCCAGATCACACTGTACAGAAATATCCAAGTTATTTGTGTTTAACCAGTTCCCCCTCCTAGTTCCTTCACTACTCTAATGAAAAGTTAAAAAACAAACTGGCAACCCTTACTGGTGCAGCTACTTACCTCTAAAATTCAATAATTAATCCCAAGCGGATGACAAATACTATCCAATTTATTCTCTGCTTGGCTGCAGCTTGAAGGAGCATGGACTCTGAATTAGTGAAGGCTTTGGGTTCAATCTGGAAAGCATATGTTTCCCTTCCATCATTCAATCCATCAAAATACAGAAAAAGGCCTGGGAAAGGCACATGTCACATTTTGATATTGTTCATTAACATTAATGTCCTTGTTATAAAGATACGTTTTATTTGCAGGTAACAGGCATCTGGGAATACTTTGAATGATTGCCAAAAAAAAAAAAAGAAATTTGGGTCATAACTAATGATCAACATCCCCTTTTAATCAAATGAAGCCATCATGATGTGTCAGTCCTCTTGGGAAACAAGGACCTTTCACCTTGCTGGGGCCTGCTGAGGCCAGCAGTAGCTGTAAGCAAACTTTGCAAGTGGTCTTTTACTTTGGAGACAAAAAACATGGAATCTATCCATCAACACACTCACTTCTGACACAGAATGTATGAAAGAAACTAATTCTGATCAATGGGGTAGTGCTGTTGCCTTGAAGTTAACCCGTTATGGAGCTGCCATTTAGAGCTCTCCTGACACCACCATCATTCTCCATGACACCTGTGCTGGGTGGCCATTGCTTTAGCACTGAGGAGCCTTTGGGGATAAAACTTCAGTAGAAACATGGAATTCTGACTGCCTAACAGTGCTGCTGTCTGCCTGCCAAACCACTCAATGGACCTCTACCATCCCAAAGAGCCCCTGTTGCCACCAGATACTGTAGATGCCATACAGAGGCAGGTAAGCCTGGGGCAGACAGCCCACCCTGAGGGAAACTAGAGGTGTGAAGCACCTATATGATGTGTTCAAGTGGACAATCCCCCAGCTTTGCTACAAAAATTTTGAAGATTTTCCTTGAAATAAAATCTGAACCAATGAACACTTCCTGCTCTCTGGTGTTTTACTTAAAAATCTGAACAAACACCCCAGTTACAAATCACCCCACTCTGAACAGGCATCTCATGAAGATGAGAAAGCCTTACTGAGACCACAGAAGTTCCAGCTGCTTGCTGCCATTGCCCTGAGTACTTTATAGCCATCCTCACAAGTTAATGTATAAAGACACATCCCTGATGTCTCAGTGCACTTCACAATAAAGAAAGGAACAGGTTCCCCAAAGGCTGGCAGAGCAAACACATCCTTTTTGACTTTTCCTGAGGCATCAGAGGAAAAGGTTAATTAAACACTGTGCTCTGTATTTCGTTGTGAGATTTTAGGTAACTGTATTCTGGTTTTTTTCACTGCCACTCAGAGCCCCTTCAGTGAACTATAATATTTAATCTTCAGTGTTGCTCCAACTGAAATGACTCCCCAGATTTGTGTGAGAGCCTAATGTATATCTCAGATTGCTCCCTGGATAGTCCTTCATCTATCAAAGCAAGCAGCCGTGTGGTGAGAGCTTTCCTATTAGCTCACCCTCAGAGGCGGGTACAGGCTTTTAAACCCCACATTTCTAAGTAACTTGGTGCCCCTGTTCCTGCTCCACCAGAGCACTTCCTGCTCTGAGATGTACTCAGGGCCACCACAGGGCTGTGAGGTGAAGCTGGGCTGTCGCTGCTGTAAGACACAAAAGAGATCTGAGCACACATGTAATTAAATGTGTTGCTCAATGACTAATTTAAGTCAAACACTGCTGCCAAAGCCTTTGCTTTGCTGAGGCTGTTCACATCCAGTCCCAGATGTCCCAAATTGCCTATAGGTGTGTGGCAAACAGGGCTGGAAATGCTTGTGCCAGCAGAAGGAGGAATGTTCACTGTGGGCAGGAGTCCACCTCTCAGTAGCTGTGACCCCTCTCAAACGCTGCTGCAGATGCAGTTTGGGGGCTTCCTCAGCATCCCTGGAGGTGCCTGGCAGGAGCTGGCAGTCCTGCTCACTGTCTCAAGCAGGCAGAGCAACCTTACTTGTCCCAAGACTTTCCAGCACCAGCTGTTAAACTCACTGAGCATGTTTTAGGTTTAATTACTGAAAATTAAACCAGCTTCCAACATTGTAAGTGATGATAAATCTGCCTCAGCCTGCAGTGGGACACTTCCCACTGGCTTACTTTCTGAATAAACTAAGGGGTGGGCAGCTCTTTTTCAGGTCCCTTCCCAAGCTATTCCTAAGCTATTGCCTTTCCAAACCAAGCAAGACATTGACCCTCCTGTCAGCACTGTGTGAGCTCACAGTGTTTTCAGGTAAGGGCTCCTTGCATGCCAAGAACAGCACAGTGTGGGACTTCAACATTTGGAGGAAGGGATGAAGGATCGGGTGCTGAGCTTGATGACTTTGGATTTAGTGTCGTTTCTCAATAGTGGTGCTTTCTGGGAGTCCCCTAAAACCAGCTGATTTGGAAAGAACATTTGTAGGCCTGCCCTCACACCCAAGGCACTAAAGCCAGTTGGCAGCCCTCAGGACTATTAGTGCTCTTAAACATGACAAGAATCCTGACCCAGGATATTGCATTTATTTACATCTCCTTTCCAAACTGAAGATGTTTCTGAGCTTTATTCTGTCCCTGGTTTGTGTTTCAGTTAGAAAGTCAGGAAATCAGTGGAAGAAATATTCAGCATTTGCAACACACAACAGAGATGGGGGCCTGATTGAGAAAGGACAAGAAGTGGTAACAAAGGTGATATGTTTTATAAATATCCCAGTTACCCTTCAAATCCCTGCCTTCACAATATGGTGACTGTTTGCCCACCAGACATTTTCAGTGCAAAAAAAATCCCACAGGAAGAAATGAACAGTTGTATTAAATAGCTTCTCTGCAGAGAGAGGAAAAAAATTTCTGACTGAGATAATCAATAAACATTTATTCACTGCAGATAATTGCAGAATTATGTTCGCTTTATTTAAAGTCACTCCTATTTTTTTGGAAATTAGTTCTGCAAATGTTGCCTGTGGAGGAATAAGCTTCCCCAGGAGCATCACTGAGCATGATGGACGGGACTAGGAAAGAATGCACGATCATGTTTTCTTCCTCCCAGAGAGAGGGCATTAATCAAATCTTCTTCCATAATCCTCCTTCCAAGGCCCCAGAAGGGAAGGGAAGAACCTGTCATAGAGCTAAAATTGGACTTTTCTGGTCTTCAGCATGGTTCTTTCCATGGAGCCTGCAAGAAATCTGAATGCATCCCTTAACCATTCCTGAGGATAGCAGAGGAAACTGAGGCTGAGTTCATGCACAGACCTGGTTCCTGTGCCCTTCCCCTTCCAGCACTTTTCCCTTCCCCTTTGGTCACTGCCACATCCATAGTTCAAAAAGAAAAGAGCATTCAAAGCATTTTTCAACTGCTTTTGGCACCTTCCATTTAAGGCCCTCGGGAGCTTTCCTTTTGGGAAAAGGCAGAGGTGGATGCAGGCCAATGGGCAAGGAAGGCAAGGTCCTGTCAGAGAGGCCATCCTGCCTCTGTCCGTGCAGGACACAGCTGTGTGGTCACAGCTCCTCAAAAGGGGTTGGTTTCTGAGTTAGATGACACTCTAAAGCAGGTTAGCATCTCCTCAGTGTCTGTAGTTGGAGTATTTGGGCAAAAGATCAGCTCCAGTCCCAGGCTGAGGCAGCAGCATACCCAGAGTAGTTTTCAAGACTAGAAGGAGGTAAAAGAAGGAGTGCAAGGAAGGTTTTGATCTGTAATATATTTGAATATTTTTAAGGTCTCTATTAACAACTGTAGTCTCCCTGCTGTGGCAATTGAGTGGAGGAAATAATAATTGAGATTGAAAGGCATTCACCATTTGACCTCTCACAACCCTGACATTCTTCAGTAGAATATGATTGGAATTGGGCACATCTGCTCTCAATAACAAATATAAAAAATGTCTTGCAGCTTTAAGGCCTGGAAACATACAGTTGGGTTAACAGAAGGGCATAAATACGTATATCTGTAGACTCAATATAACTTTAAGAGCACAGTAATAACTCTGTGATCATGGCCACATCAGGTTTTGGAGGGCTTTATCTCCTGGGAATGCCTGGAAAATGCATGGAGGTAGAAAGTCAATTTCCACTGCACTTGGGCATGGCCATCCTCAGGTGACATGCAGGGGCAATAGCAAAGCTCATGCCCAGCTGATGTCCCAGCCACCACCAAAGACAGAAATGCAGCCCAGAAGCTGAGCCCTCACACCTTCAGCCACCTGCCCCGGGTCTGGGGCTGGCATTGTGCAGAGACAGCCCTGCCAGAGCAAGTCAGGTTGCTGTGGGAAGCATGTGTTGGTACCAGGGAGAGCTGAAAACACATCCAGGGCTGGCTTGGCATAGGTTCTTCTGCACCTCACAATGGCATGAGCCCCATGGCTCTGACATCTGACAGAGCCAGCCAGTCATGCTGGGGACAGGACTGTAACAAGCCAAAACATGGAGCATGTCCAGTCTCTCCAGATGCAGCTGCTCTATGAAAGATTGTGCTATGAATCAAATGGTGTTGCTGATTCATCCCATTCCCACTAGCACGTGAGTCATCTGTCCACCCTGGACTGTTCACTGATGAAAAGTTTATTTTTAACAAGTACTGGTTAAAAATAAATGTAAACGTCATACAAATAAGTAAGGCACTCAGCCCCAGATTGGTATGAATGTGAAAAATTAGCTAGCTTGAATGCAATAGGAAACCTGAGAACCAGTCCTCCTCTTACACTGGCATAAATCAGGAATAACCCCACTGAGATCAGTTACTGTTTCTATAAGGAAGCATTTTTAAGGCTCTGATTGAGACCATGCTCCATTAACCTAGTAGGACGATCCCTTCAGAGGTTTTATTGTTATCCAGTGTTCACAGAAAGCACTCTGACAGTAAGAGTTTAAATGCAGAGGTCATACCAACCCTAGTGCTGTAAAAGTTAGCAATCTAATCTAAGCTTCTTGTTCAACCTCCCTCTAAAATAAAATGAGATAAATGGTCATGTCCAACCCATCCTTCTATGGGTCTGAACAACTGGAAAAAAATGCCCTTGGGACCTGCAGATATCTCTGCACTGACTATAGACAAAATCTGAATAACTGACTGGGACTAGGCATCTGAATTTTGGCAAGATGAGCAACAGTTTAAGTGACAACAGCAGACAGAAGAACTGAATCCTGCTCCTCTCAGCTCTAATGAGAGGTGTCCAGTGGTTGAAGTGACTGAGGATTTAAAAGCTTAGTCTGAAAGAGCATATGGGTGAAAAAAGTCTGTAGTCCAAGATGTGCAGCAACACACCAATAATCTTGCCAGGCCATCAGCTCTGGAAATAGCACATCAGGGGCCCCTATCCTGAGCTGCATTGTGGCTTACAACTGTTAGGAAAGCTGCACAATATCAGCCACTGGATTTAGCCTGCTTCAACAAAAAAACACGTTTGCACCACATGGAACCTGACAATTGCCCTCCCTGGGTTTTGTCATGGACACTGAGGTCCTTTTATATCTGAACAGATGAGCAGAGCAGTGTGGGCACATGTGGTCTCCTACCCTAAGGGCTGACATCCCGAGAAGATGTTCAGTGTAAGAAGCATGGAAGGGTGGGAGACAACTGAACAAGTCTGTTTAAAAATAAGATAAATAATCAGTACATACATACATTTGGATCATAGAAAAAAGGCAGAAGCACCAATAATTTCCCTCGCACATTTGTAACAAGCAGATGGCATGTGGTAATTTTATGGTAGGACTTTGAAGTGACCTGCTCTTTCAAAACATGAGACTGAAACAAACTTTTAAGAGCAGAGCACTTCCTTCCTGTTGTCTGTCGCGTGAGGCAGCAGGGAAAGATGTGATCTCCTTCCTCACTGAGCATTAAAAAGGGCTCGGCTCTGTTGTTGTTTGCCTTAAAGAATCAGCGTGGGGAGGTCTTCAGGGCAGGCACTGCCTACTGCTCTGCCTGTGAGCTCTTTCTCCTCCCTGGGCATGGCCCCGCAGCACTGCCACACTCGCCCTCCTGCAATAACAGCAGCACACACCTCGGTGTTTCCTGCCAGCCCCAGCTACCACTGCTGCCTGCCCCAGGGAGCAGCCCTTCCTCTGGTGCACCCACCTCTCCTGCTGGCCCTATCAGCTGTCCCTTCCCCTCCACAGGCTGCTCCACACACCGGGCAGGGAGATAATCTTGCTGGGACCTGCACACAGGGATGCAGGGGTTCCCCTTGCCAGCAGAGCAATGCCCATGGAAGGAAACTCAGCACACAGGAGATACAGAAGAGGAAAGGACAAGTTTGGATATGGGCAAGGGTGGCCTCTGATGCCCTCAGTACAGGCCACCCTTCTCTGGACAGGTCAAGGGGACACAAAGGTTTGATCCTGCACAGGCAGCCTCGGCAGGCAGTTACTGCATGTTTGTTTCACACTTGACAGAGTTTCTCCCTATCACACAAAGGCCTCCCACACTTTTTTGCTCCTGATTCCCCATGTGCAGACCCTCCCCATGTGCAGACCCACAGGTGTCTTCAGGCCTTCTCCTGATGCAATACTGCAGGTGAGTTTCTCCCACAATGTATACCATTAGGAAAGCTTTTTAGCAAGAGAAAACAAACTCCTCTCCAGCCTACGAGATGGTCAGTAAAGGCATATGTCCTTGATTTGCAGTAGACCAAAGCATTAATTTGGTGTTGTTAATTATTTAATGCAACATTTTGTCCCTAATGACCTACAAAGAGTAATAGGCAGTAACTGCAACTTAAAAGGGGCAACTTTGGGTGCAGAAAACATATTCTTTATGAAGCATTTCCTGTGTCCTTCTGAGTGCCTTATCAGACCAGCATCTTCCACTGTTATTTACATTTTATCTTCTTTAAGAACACTTGTGGTATGGACTAAGTCATCAATAAGGGAACAACATGAAAGAAGGGATGAAAAATAAGCTGTCTTAAGAGCACTACTCTGCAGGAAACTTATTAGCATTTATTGTGCAGGATCAGGTTACCAGAGTTGAATGGAAAGAACAGAGTTTATTTAAGTGGCACAAAGCGCAACTCTCTGGAAGTCACATTCAGTATTTCAGAAGTACAGGATGGAAAAGGACATAAGAGAAATCTCTCAGATTTTGCAGAAGCCAATAACAGGTACAAGTTGGGGGGGTGGCTCTTAAGGCTCACGAGAGGCTTAAGAAACAGCTCTTGGATAAGGGAAATTACACAGAATTAGGGAAGAAGGTGTAATTTGCAGTGGGGGGAGTCACAGAGCTATCACATTCATAGCCTATTTGCACAAAGCCTACGTCTTTTTGTTCCCCCACTACTCCCCACCCCCAAATAAGCAAAGGAGACATACTTAAGAAGCAGCTCGGTGGATTTCCGAAACTTACTCCTGCATCTGGAAGACTCCTGAGCTTTTTCAATGGCCAAGTCACAAACCTCACTCCCACA
Source organism: Rhipidura dahli (assembly GCA_013399225.1). Lineage (NCBI taxonomy): Eukaryota > Metazoa > Chordata > Aves > Passeriformes > Rhipiduridae > Rhipidura > Rhipidura dahli. The sequence goes on from VXAC01003393.1 coordinate 1,169,269, forward strand.
TTAACAGACTCTGATTGCTACTGAGGCAGACTGCAGGGAAACCTTTGAAGCCTCTCATTAGGTGTAGAGCAGGATATACATTTACAGACAACATGCATGTGCTGCCATAAGCAAGGCACACAATTAGAAATTAGGCTAGATTTACAGTTTTGAGCTCTCCTTGAGCTTGGATAATGATGAAATAGCACAGATGACATTTCATTCCAAGAAAGCAAAAATATATGCAGAGAGAAGACTTCACGTTGATGCAGGAGAACATCTTGTTCCTCCCTGACTGTGTTCTCTCAAAGCAGAAGGTCATGATCTGAACTTCCATTAAGGCTGTTCAAAAATGCATCAAAGGTTGGATGGATAAAAGAATGTTATTTTCCAAAACCGCTGGGACACTTCCTGTCAGTTCACATAATTGAGTATTACAGTATTTAAATTACAAATTGAAGATTATTTTTACAGGTGTCATTTTAAATATAATATGAAATTTCTTGACATTACCTCAGCCATGCTACACAACCCAGCTGCGCTCGGACTTGCATGTGTGATGCACATGGCTGAAATTTTGTCATATTACATCATGGGCTACAAAAACACACAATATAAATAGACGATGTAATATTTGAGAGAGCAAAAACATATAGTGCTGGCCTGGCTTTATGAAACCCCAGATCTAAAACGGACATGGAAATGTAAACTGTTATTAGAGTTCAGATCAAAACCCTTTCCAAAGGGTCAGGCAGAAGCGGGGGTCACACAGACGGAGCTCGGTTGCCCTCCAGTGGGCTCCCACCGGCCCTGCCTCCCTCCCCATCCCAACCTGTCCCAGGCAGGAAAACCACGGCTTCCAAAGCTGAACTAACCAGACAGCTGTAGCCCATGGGGAAGACACACGCTATTCACACTGGCAGATCTGCAAGCCAACAAGGAAAATGTTAAATTAATTAAGAAAGAGATCTTTAAAAATCCTCTTGGCTTTCTATCCATAATTCGGCGTTAGCGGCTGCAAAGAATTTGCCTTCAACTGTTCTAATTTAATGTGGCTTTCTAAAATGCTATTATCTCCATTCTGTAATTTGTTATTTCATTTTTATGGTTTCCAGCAAATGCCACGTCTGGAAAGGAAAATTCCACCTTCTCTTATACTCTGTTGTGACTTGCAATTTGCTTTCATTCTGCATTAAAAACTCCATTCCCATCGAAGAATTTTAAGCAAAACAAGAAAAAATAAAGAAAACAAACTGTCAGCAACTTCCTAATGTTGTTAACACAAAAAATGTCAACAATACTCACTAGATAAATTAAAGCTCTCCTGCCCTTTTGCTACCCTCTTCCTAAAGCAACCAAGATGAAGCTTTAAGTCGATTCCAACCTTTTTAAGCAGTTCCAGATCCAACACACAGTGACCACAAACTATGTTGGGTGCCTGGGCAGTAACTCACAGCAATTGCCAAACTCAGGAGTGAGGAGATGACATTCCATCTGTAGACTTGTCCACACAGTAAGAATAAGAGACTGGTAATTGTAAGATTAATGGAGCAAATTTTGTTTCGTTTATGGCTGGGATGCCTCACAAAAAAAGAGCACAGTTTCACTGATTCAAGGAATAGGTTTGGGAATAGATCCAAGGAATAGATTCAAGGAATAGTGGAAAAGGCATTAACATATTTTAAATCAATTTTGACAAGTTAGAATTTCAATGTGCATGTAACAAAGTGAAGGACCATAGGCAAAATGACCACCTCTATCTCTTAAGACAGAGCATTACACCTTTTTTTGCCAATTTCAGTGCAAACCTTCTTATTATCCTCACTTCGTGTCTGTTTTCATTCTGTCATCCTAGAAAGAGGTATAAAATAATTCATTCATTCATTCTTTAAAAGTTTCAATTTCTCTTTTTTTGGTTTTTTTTTTTTTTTGGGTCATTGTTTTTGAAAAAAGCAGAAGCACCTAAGTAAAATGGGAAAATAAGGTCTTCCAATGTTCCTATTCTACAGTGAAAGACCTTTTCAAGAAATACTTCACGGTTTGGTGTTAGGCAATTTGGGTTGTCTCACTGAACAGAGTTTACTGTTTAATTGGAGACAGAAATCAAAACAATAAAAAAATAAGAGAGTGGGATAGTTTCTTGTTATGAAAGAAGGTAACTCGAGGCTGCCACAGATCTAACCTGGAAAACAAGCACACTGAGATGGGTCTGATACCAGGAAAACCCATCTGGCCACATGTGGGGGTCATGAGGGCACAGCCTGATCCAGATGGAAACAGGAGAGGGAGCTCTCACCGAGCCTGTTAAGACAGGAAGGTGCTCCCAGGTACTGTGCTCCAGGCTAAAAAAACGAGCAATGAACCCTTGTAGGATAGGGGTTCACTATTTATATATATAATATAAATATTATTATATACATTGTATAAATATTATATACATATTACCCCTTCAATGTTTATATCTGAGAAGTCAAACACTGGTTTTCTAGGTTTAAAGTTTCATTATGGGCAGGTAACTACTGATGTCAACATTTAAGCTCTGTGGATCCTACCCCAAAGAATGAAAAATTTTGCAGGAGTTTTGGGGGTCTTTTTGTTGGGTTTTTTTCAGGGCTTCCTAACATTGATTCACCGGAGCTGAATTTGACTTCAGTGATGTTTGGTTTGTTCACATCTGAAATTCAAAGTCAAAATTACCAAGGAATGGGAGCTCACATGGATGAAACCCAAAGCAAATGTTTGTAGGAACCTCTGAGAAATGGAAGTACTGTGTTCACATAGTTCTAATTATAACACTGCATTCGTAGGATTCATATGAGCTAGGACCCGTGGAAGAGAAACATGAAGGGAAGCTGATTTAAAGGGAAGGCAAAATACCCTATGGAATTTGGATTGGAATCTTCTAATGTGAAGGAAATCTGCTGCAGAAAAGTAGGAACTACTTAAAAAACAGCTGGAGAGACCACAAGTGAAATTCATCCTGGTTTGTAATCTAAACACAGAAAAGGGCAACAAAGGCCAGTTTGGTTAAGCAAGGATATAAAGTCTTATACTCTGTGTGCAAAAAGCCTAATAAAGGGTCTTTAAAATATAAATAACAAGAGGAACTACATAAAAAAGTAGACAGAAGCTAGTTAAAATGAATAATTAAGAGATGAAGGGGTTCTAATGAAAAGTAAACCATTAAGAATACTTTAGTTAATCATCAAAGCTTTTTGCATATGCCCATGGCTAAAAAAAGTGAAGGCAGAAAATGACCATTTTCATTTATAGAGAAAAAAGATGGTGGATTAAACCCACTCTTCATGTTGAAATGGTGTTGCTCCTGATTTAAAGCAGAGTAGAGCTTCCAGTATTGTCCCTCACCAATCCATTTGTTTTCTGCTCATAGAATGAGGGATTCCTCTCATCACACCATATCCATGTAGATAAGGGACAGGCTGTTCACCCACCAACAGTCAATGCAGTGGACACTAAAGCCAAATAAGGTCTCCCACCATGAGCTATGAGAAAGTCCAGGTGACTTAAGTTGGTGTGAGGACATGGCTCTGCATCTTCACAGGCAAAGTATTTATCTAGCTCTTGAGGAAATAATTAATGACTGGAAATCAATGAACCTTACTGGTTTACAGAAGCCATGGGCACCACAGCTTCAAAGCAGCAAACTACAAGTGCAAAAGTAATAGCAAATTTTGTCCCCGGATAAAATAATATATTTTTTTTCTGCCCATAAATGGTATCCTTCCATGTCAAACTGATGAATTTCATCTGTGAGTCATTTTTCATGGAATGGTAAAGCTACAAGGGGTAAAAGGCTCGTTAAACTGCAGACATATTTGAACAGCATAGCTGGAGGGAGGCTGCTGGCTGGTGTCTTTGCAGTTGCACTGGTTAGTTCTGGAGCTCTCCCTTATTTTTGTTTTCAACTGTTCAGTGTTATGCCTTCCCACAATGCCACTTGTCTGCATTTCAAAGAGTAATATTTTTTCTTTTTCAAAGAGTATTAATCTTTGAAAGTACAAGTATCAACCTGCAGCTCTTCCTTCTTACATTTCAGAAGCACATCAATGAATTACATGAGGTGTAACCTACATGATCTGCAAAGAGGTCCTTGCACTGATCTGCTCGGAGACCACACTAGGGAGTAAGAAATTTCACAACACAGAACTAGGGCCTTTTTTAAATTAAATTCCTCTATTTCATTTTTGTGACGTAATTGAATGCTTTTTGAAAGGAAAATTGCATAGAGTTTGACTTGTGCTCCAATCCAAAATCCATTCTACAGGAAAGGCCTTTGGTTTACAGCAAGCAAAAAAAAAAATGTAAAGGTAGCAACACTTAACATTTTTCATATAATCATAGCTTAGTTTGGGTTCGAAGGAACTCTAAAGATCATCTCATTCCAACCTTTCTCCATTGGGAGGGGCACTAGAACAGGTTGTTCATCCAGCTTGGCCTTGAACATTTCCAGGGATGGGGCACCCATAACTTCTCTAGGCAACCTGTGCCTGAGCCTCATCACCCTTAAAAGGGAGTGCACCCCTGGGTGGACCTGTGAAATCTTGGCTTTCAATGAAATGGTATTTAGCAGGACGCCCACAGTTGGGGTGAGGCAGAGTTGGCTGCTCAGTTTGGGGAGGAGGTGTTTTCCCATCCACCGTAGAAAATGTACCACAGAGGATGATCAAAATGTTGTCCAGCATAACTGTGGGCAATTTTTGTGAGGACTTATCTGTAAGAATTCTAGCCGAGTTCTTGCTGGTCCAGCTGAGAAGCTTCCTGAAGGCTCAGCAGTGTTCCTGGATGGTGTTTTTTTGAAATACAGTAATATTGAAACAATGACTGAAATAGATTAATACAAAATTGTCTTATTCTACATGAGGGTGTCCATATCAAATAGTAATAAATGTTGCTTAATTAGTACTTGCTATCAAAATCCTCTTACAAATTCATCTGAAGCAAAGAGGGAACAAAAGTGGTTTCATAAACTACTTCCACTGAAACAAGAGGTTTGGTAGCTCCTTCTGTATTTGGTCAATCCAGAAGACCTCAAAGTCTAATGGAAACTTTCCATCAACATTCAGGTTCCTATCACAAAGCACAAAGAAGGGAAAGATCCTAACTACAAAGTCAATTCTTGTTCTAGAAGAATATAAGAAACAGGATTTTCTGTTAGAAAAGACCCAATTCAGAGTACTCACTCTTAAGTTACAAATCAGCTGATGATTTTCTCAAAAGTTGGGCACCATTTGAGTGAATAAATCAAATGTGATACAGCAGTGGTGTTTTCAGTCCTGTAGCTACACATTCAAATGCACATTTTGCATTAGAAAATCTAGTAAAAGATTCCGCAGGTGCAATACCTTTTTTTTTTTTACAGGAGACTTTTTTGTATTTTTCTGAGTAGTCATTAATCAGAGCAGTGGAGAGGAAAAAGAAACACCAGAAATGGAATATCAACTAACAAGCCTGCAATTAGCAGACTAACAAGTTTGTTATTTTTGTACTTTTTCCCACTGTATGACCTAATGGAATAGCAGCAAGCACTGAACACGCCGCAGCTCCAGCAAGAGCATCGGGGTCTTTCACGATCTGTACAAATGTACTGGAAGTCCCTGTGAATTTAGCTGTTGTAGAGCTAAAATGCACTTGATGTCTTGTCCATCTCAATTTATCATGATTCATATGTCAAGAGCTCAAGTACTGATGAAGACAGCATATTAGAAGTCATGCGCTTGGACATGTTCCAGTATTTAAGCATAATAGGAATCGTAAGGAATTTAGTCCTATCTTGATATCTGAACAATGCGAATAATATCAGATTTCTGATCCCTAAGAAATGCGTAACACAGAGCCAAACCAGAAAAATGTACAGGTGTCTTTTCCTGACCATTTCCAAAACCTTCTTGTCCCTCTATATTACAAGTTTTTGCTCATTTGAGAAAAAAGGGGGGAGGGAGAATGCTTTTTGATTAGCAAAACTAAGAAGTTGTGCAACAATGCAAAGGAAAGGTCAGAGTTCACAGTCGACATGCTGGATTGCTTGTCTCCCTCAATCCAATTCACTAAATCAGCAGCTCTGAATTGCTATGATGACAGGAAGAATTTGGAAGGGGAGGAAGGTTGTGCTAATATTGAAGACAAAAAATAAATCTATAAAATTATTGTCTTACTCTCCTTCCAAAGACAGAAGAATCTGTACATTAAACAAATTGATAACTTTTCACTGAGAAAGGATGAATGTGTGATTTAAGTGTCAACTATGAATATGTGTTGTTAAGCTTCATTTGATTCTAACCCAAAATCTGCGTTAGATAGAAAACCTTTCCCAGCAAAAAAATGCTTCTTCCATAAAATGTCCATTAAAACAAGAAAATATTCTCCCTGAATGTTTGTGATCCAAAGAGTGCTTGCCACAAAACCAACTAAATATTGACTCTTTCCCAAATTACCAAAAGTTCTTATACACTTAGCTTGCATTTAAAATTAGAAGCTTAAATCCTCCTGGGACCCTGGACTCATTAAAAAAAAGTCAGATCTGAAAAATAATTCTTACTGTGATAAGAGATCATATCATATGTGATTAAGGCATATTCTTATATTGAGAAAAGAAATACTATCTCACTGAGAAATTAGCAGAGCAATTTAAACACAAAAAGACAGAGTCTAATATCATTCTTTCAATTATTTCAATTTTTAAAAGCCTCAGCAGCCATTAAGTGCCAAAGTGCAGTAGTAATTGTACCTTGTCTAAATCCTTGAAAATATTAGGTACAATTTGCAAAAGCTTTATAATCTCACAGCTAAACTGCACACTCTGGGCTCTTCACAGAAACACCCACTGGACCAAAAAGGCAGACTCCTCACTCAGAAAGAGTTAAGTCAGGAAATGAGCTTTAGCAGAAATAAGGAGTTTTCTCTGGAGCTTCAGAATTACTCATCAATGCACTGTTGGAACCTATCTCCATCCATGGATCTCAGGCTACAGTGGGTGTCTATACACCTGGTCCTACACGAGGAGGAGAGGCAGGGGCATGGCTCACTGACCCTTCATTCAAAACCTCCAAATAGTTATCTGCTTCTCCAAAAAGCACCTGGTGCAGGAGAAACTGCAGTGAAAGTGGTCTCACCCTTCTCCCAAAGGTGAGCCAACAGACAGCAAAGACTTCAAGGCCTCCCTTGGTGGAGTAGGGGCTGGTCAGGCATTGATCCTGTAGAGCCACTTGTGTAAATCCATCCTACAGTCAAAGGGTGTACTGGTGTGAAAGGAGACAAACTGGGCTGGAGAACAGCCTCGGAGAAGAGTCTCTGGCATAACAGCAGTATGAGGACTGAAACAATTCCTGAGCTTTAGGTATCTGTGTCCACATACTTTCCCAGGCTGGGCAGCCTGAAGGCTGGTTTAAGTGACTTGAGACCTTTGAGAGAAGCACCTAACTCTGATTTCAGCAGTGACAACTCCCTGGGTATTTCTCCTTTGGGTGTTGAAGACCCTCAGCTCTCAGAAACCAGCTCCAGCACACAGCCAGACACCCTGGCTGTGATTTACCCTGTTAATTTTAAACCCTTTAAAGTTATGTGCCTAGTCTAAACTAGCCCCTGATCTCCCTTCTGATGTCCATGGGAAGAGATAAATCTGTCCAGGGAGGAATTCACTGCATTCATCCTAGACAATTCTCTTAATTTATTTTCTAAGAAATGGCTTTGCAGGAGGGAAGCCCTGTCTGTTAGTACTCTTTCAGCTCCCACAGATCTCACAATATGACTACTGAAAATATATGGAGCTACTGAATGCACAAAGATGCTTTTTAACCACAAGTGTGAGATTTTTTTTCTCACCACCAGCATCTTCTCAGCATAGTCCCACATCGGAACACACCTTGCTTGTAAATCACTAGATTGAACACTTTTTTAGCTGTTGTTTTTCTCACAGTTCAAGAGATAAATATATTTTTATGCTATTTATAAGTATCTATCAAGTTTTCACCATCAATGAAAAATCATTCCTTGGCAAGAAAACTATTTTTTTAAACAATTTGTTTTCTTTCCTTTTTTTTTTCACAGCAGAGAGAAGATTTAGAAAGTTAGAGATGCTCTTCTCCCTAAAGCTACTAAAAAACAAATGAATACAGACAAAAAAAAAGTTTGAAAAAAATAAAGCTAAATTGCAATTGAGACACAAGGCATAATCCAAGCAGCATTTTCAATACAAACCTTGACAACCCTGTGTCGTCCTACAGAACAATCTTTTCTTATGTATGCAGCTGATATGCAATTCAATGTGTCATTTTTTTTGGATGTGATAGCAAGAAATTCCAGGAATCGTTCAGCCAAAGGTAACTGTAAGTACAATATGATGCGTGGGTATAAAAACTGAAACCCCTCATTTTGTGAAGCACTTCACAGAAGACTTGAAAAATCCACCTTTCATTAGAGCCAAATTCCAACCTCAGATCCACACTCGGGGCTCTCATTAAAGGCTCTGGGAGCCAGAAGTACTTTGTCGAGGGCAGACTTCAACCGATTTCGGTATTTATTCTCACAGAGCAGCTCTACTGAAGCCTTGATTAGCCAAATGGAACAGAGACATGAAAGTAGTTTAGATTAACGGGGTTTGGATAAGTAGGAGAGGTTTTAGTGTTGTGTTATGTGCTTTAATAGATGTGACCTTAGGCCACAAATCAGCAAGGCTCCTGGGCACATGCATAACTTTAACCATATGAGTAGCTGAGTGCAGTCAGCAGAACTATTTGAGCTCTTAAATGCAGGCCTATGTGTAAGTTCAAGGGAAAATAGTCCCTGATTTTGAATCAGAAGCAAGTAAGGATTGTGTTTTACTCTGGTTTATTTTTCTCTTAACACAAGCTTAAAGCAAGCAGCCTGAGAGAGGGAATGCTTATTTGTGAACACAAGTCATTCATGCCAGCCAAGTGAATGGAGCTAAACCAACCAGCTTTGGGTGCAGGTGAGAAAAACGCAGGCAGCAACAGTTCAAAATCCCTGCTAAAAGAGCTTAGGGAAAGAATCCCAGCAGGTCTGGAAGTCTGTGCTGAACTTTAGGAGAAAGCTAATACTCCTCCTCCTTAACTTCCAGATCAAAATAGTGAATCCACATTGATTTTTTTGTCCCAGTTTCCAATGAAAATGAGGCTATTGGAGGATCTGTTTGTGTTCCAATCTCACTCCAATAACTTTTTCACCAAGCTGTAGAGATGGCAACAAACCATCCTGGCAGTTTCACAACGATGTCAAATGCTGCGGTGATGGGACAATAAAGGAGTAAGGATAGCTTTGCAATTAAGTTGCAGTTTGAACAGTCTTTTATACTAAAAACACCATACTTGTCTAGCACATTATAAAACACTGAGGAGCAGTAGCTGTGAGCTAGCAAATGCACATGATAACCCTATGAAATCTAGAACAGGGATAGAACACAGAGCTACAACAAATTGAGCCTCCCCCTAAAAATAACTGGGACTTTTCCCCTCTATTGATTAATACTAAAGTTTCCTGCTTAATCACCCAGATTATTCACACTGATTGTCTAACATGTTTCATAGGTAAAAGCAGAAGCTCTGTGTGCTGCTTCACAGCAGAGTGCAGAGGGGTTCACTCCTCCCCAAACCACGCCGTGGTTCTCTACCCGTACACAGCACTTGAAAGCTCATATGTGAGCCAGGAGAGTCTGTCACACTGGCATGAGGCTAAGGTTTACAGGATGAATAATCTTGATCCAGGTTTTTCAACTTCATCTGATTAGCAAGAGGGAAAGAGTTGAAAGTAAAAGAAAGAAAAAAGAAAATAGCTCCCTGTGGATGTTTCCATTTGCTAACAAAGTAGGTATGTGCACAAACCAGCACATCTGAAGTTTGAAGAGGTGGATTTGATTTTTTTTTTTTTTCTGTTGTATTCTTCCAGTCATACAATGCTTTATTAGCAATTGTTTTAATAAAGGCTCTGGGAAAAATAAAAAAGATTACTCCAATATCAATCTATTTTAGAAGAATAAACATCTGGCTTGTGGGGCACACGCATCAAGCTTTGTTCAGCTGCATGACAGCAAGATGGTCAATCTGCCTTTTTAATCTTAACTCCCACTATGGGGCTGTTACTGAAAAGGAACTGGGAGGAAAGGCTATTGCTTTATGAAGGGAAATAATACTGTATGTTTTAACAAATATGGGGAGACAGCAGATAAAAAGGAAGCCCTTTTGCTAAATACCCAGGAGTTGAGCCCCTATATCCCTATATAAGGACCTTTCCTTGAAGCAAAGTCATGTCAAGGGAATTGGGAGCATTGCAGTGAAAGCAAGTCAGTTGGGGGATGTGACAAATTTGTGTTGGTAACAACAGAACCATAACAGAGAGAGGCAGTGCATACCCAGTCTGTGTGCAGGCTGAATCCCTCACGCCTTCAACAAAAACTCAGCAGGAAAACACGCAGGAAAGCTTCTTGCTGGAGCTAAGATGAAAACTCTAAAATATCTGGTGCAAATAAAAGCTCCTGGGGCTTTAATTAAGATGTAATGAACTAAAAAGGCATTAATGTGATGATAGCAGAGATGAAGAGGAAAAGCAGATGGAGGTAAGTACAGGTAACATAAGCACCCCAAAAAACAGCAGTACTCAAACACTGAACTATTTTATCCCTGCACAGTTTTCATTTCAGGCCATCCTTCTGCCACTAAGCTGAAACATCTGGATAATCTGTCATAGGTGAGCTGTAAGTCTGCTGCAGGTCTGCAGCCCTGTGTCATGTGCTGGGGGATACAACAACCACATCCACCTGCCTGTGACCCCTGTCCCCTGTCACTGTTCACCTTGGGGCTGTTTCCATTACTGATTCTGAGTGGTAGTGAAAGAAGCAAGAATGATGTCCTCCAGAAGTACTCCCTGGGTGCTGCAAAAGCAGTGCTCTGGGGGAAAGCAGGAAAGATGGGGGCATGAAACAACACTAACCCAAAAGCCATTTGTGTGAAAGGCTGGAAAAGCAGCTCATGACTATTGTCAAAGAAATTTTTGTGATTATCTAAGAACAAAGGGTTTCAATTTCTTCATTTTATGTATCAGACAGTACTTTGTGAGGGAGAACATTGGTTGGGAAAAGCACAGAACGTGATTTTTTTTTTCTCCTTGGGTTTCTAATTTGGGATCTTAAGCAGTAATATTTTCAGATTTTATGGGGAATCTGAATCTTTTATCCAACTTTCTTTTGCTGATGACAACACTTCACAAAAGAGTCACATGGAAATGTAGGAGATTGACCACCTTGACTGCAAACCAAATAGCTCCTAATAAAACCTTGGTATAGCCCCACAGAAAATTAGTCAGTTATTGGTCCATACAATTCTGTGACTCTGTCTAAAAGGGTCAGTCTGTTAGCACAAGCATTTATTTTTCAGTTAGGAAGAACGTGTATATATACATACATGTGTATGTATATATATCTATACATACACATATAGGATGGCCGGAGCACCTCTCCTATGAAGGCAGGCTAAGAGAGTTTGGGCTGTTCAGCCTGGAGAAGAGAAACCTCTGTGGAGACCTTCTTTCAGTATCCAAAGTGACTAAAAAGGAGCTGGAAAAGGACTTTTTACAATGGCACTTAGTGACAGGACAAGGGGGAATGGTTTCAAACTGAAAGATGGCAGGTTTGGATTAGATATCAGGAAGAAATTCTTTACTGTGAGGGTGGTGAGGCACTGGAACAAGTTGCCCAGAGAAGCTGTGGCTGCCCCATCCCTGGAAGTGTCCAAGGACAGATGATCTTTGAGGTCCCTTCCAACCCAAATCATTATATAATTGTATTATTTTATATTTATATATAAATATATACATACATATATATAAAGAGAGAGATATATACAGATATAATTTAAATAGGGTTTAGGAAACTGAAGGGTTAATGAATAGAATAGTATATCAGAAAATATGCCAGTTTCAATGATGTTTTATGATTCTTGTACAACATGCAAGGTCCCAGACCTTCAGGCTACACCTGTAAAATTTTATATTTAAATGTACCCTGGACTGTGTTCTAGCTCAGGAGCCAACTGGCATGGGCTGTTCCACATCCATCTTATCCAAATCTTCTGCCCTCCACATCAGGATGGCTGCAAGCAAACTGTCTGCTGGGAATACTCCTGTCTTAAATCCCAGCATTCCTGGGCATTGCTCTGGACAGTGCTGGTAGGCATGGGCTGAAAGCCTGTCCCAGACTGCTCTGAGGAACACAATAAATGATAAAGCTCCTGTGTTCAGGGAATGTTCCTGGCATGGTTTGTTTTACTAGTATAGACATATCCAAGGAAAGCCCAAATTCAAGACCTTACGTAACTTTACTGGATACAGCAGTTTCTAAGAAATGGAATATCATCAGAATCCTGAATTTCACACTGAAAACTGTGCAGTTTCCCTGGGGCTTTTATGATCTTCAGAAGGAAAACTGGTTGCACTTTAATGGAAAATCCTCTGCAAGCATTTCTGAGGCCCTCGGGATCAAAGCACATCAATTTTTACCTAGCACCATGCTTCATGGACGTAGCACTGCACATCACTGACCTGTGAGAGTGCAACGTGTGTAACCAAACCATAGTTCTTAAACTGGCCATAAATTTCCAACATGAATGTACAGCTGAGTTCTTCAGTTCTCTCTGGAGAAAGTGCCATCAAATCCATTTTGTGGGAGAAGACACTAAAGAACACAAAACTTTGTGTGCAGGAATTTGGGGACTTTGCCTCAAACCCCAGTTCCAGCTAAGTCTCCAAAATAACCCTGTTACTTTCAAAAGAATAATCCATGTCACATGCCTAGAGCATGTCAGACCTGGAAGCAGAAATGACAGGTCTCAAGTCAGAGCTTAACCACAGGGCAAACTTCCTGTTGTCTTAGTCTCTCAGAGAGTCTTAAAAAGAAAGCAGGTATCACAAGTGTTTTGCAAGCCAATGCTAAAACACCAACATTTCCAGTGTTTTGTACAACTGGAGCAATGGCCCAGAACTGGTTTCAGTTCCTGTCAACTCCCATGAAAAGAAAGGCACTGTAGAAACTGAGTCCTGCACACCCAGTGTGAAAGTTGGACTCCACATGCGGAATCTTTTCCAAATGAAGCCCTGTTCTGCCACTTCTCATCCATCTCACCCAAGAACACACAAGTAATATTTGTTATGCTCCTTTTCAGCCTGCACAACTATGTTTTTTCTGGCTTCTATCCACAACAGGAAAAATATAACAAAGGAAAAGTCAAGGATGGATTATAGCTCAGAAAGAGATTTAATGACAAGCACATTGTATACTCTCTTTTATTTTTAAATTTCATTTTACCAGTTTCATTACAGCATTCTGCTAGGTGACATATTGGACTTTGTTTGGTACAAATAGCCAAAACCTGTGATGTGCTCCTGCAGTACTGTACTGCTCCAATGCCTCTCAGTGATTTCCCCTCCCTACCCTTCCTTATTGTTTCAAGCTGATCTTCAAAAGAAATGTCCAAACTTTATAAAAGAGTTTGTGCTTTTTGTTAAAAGCTGGTTTTAAAATCCATTTTCTCTTATTTTCTCACGTGCCAAATGCACTTGGACGTGTGAATATGCTAGTGGGTCACATTAGTTTACAGGGAAGGTAAAGAAATGAGATGTTACTGAGTTTCTAGGAAAGGTTAGTACATCCTGCCTGGGAGGCTGTTTTTTTTTCATGGAAACTAGGATTATAGACTATTTTCGTGCATCTCCTTACATCATTTGAACATTAAAGGGAGATATCTAAATTGGAGCCTATTTTTCATCTATAACCAACAGATGCAGACAGACACGCTCATTGCCTCTACAGGGAGCTGAGGAGTAAGAACCCCTAGGCAAGTTGGTCTGGTGCCTAAAGTTAGATGGAATGAATACAAGCTGAAGGTCTTCATCTTGCAGATTGTATTATTTTAATATGATTAAAGCATCTAAGTCATAGGAGATGTATTTTTTTCCCGACAATAGGAAAAAAAATAATGGGAAGGGAAAAAAATGTCATGTTTTGAGATATAAACAAGGGGACATGGAAGAAAAGCTCATAAAATCCTGGTGACACCGTCATAAGAGCATTGATAAAGAGGCAAAAATATTATTTTTTTTTTAAATAAGGTGGGGAAAAAAACTCTGAGAACATTTAGGTGTTTGAAAAGTCCATACCTATTAAAAGATAAAACTTCACCAGTGAGCTATGCTACTTAGTTACAATAAGATGTAGTACTTACAGTCTTTCAGTAACAGATCTCTAGCATTGTCACCAACACAAATGGAGTTTCTGTGCTTTAAGCAACTCACCTGGTTGTAATTAGATATATGCAGACTAAGGCAGGTGCCAATATGCAATGGGATACCTTTGACTTGTCTTAACAGAGAAAACCATGCCCTTACCATGGCACATCTGGGCTGGATATCTGCCTCAGACATATTCTCCAGGTCAGCTGGAGATTTCTGCACTTAGAGATGGGACCACCCTGGGGGGATTTTACAGCCTAATTAATTCTGGTCACACTAAATTTTCCTTATGGCTATAATTTACATAAATGTGTGAAAATCCACTTTCCCCTCTTCCAAGCTTTTCTCCCACTGATATCAAGAGGAAAGAAAGATGGAAGTAGCACTGAGACAATGCAGATGAAGCCACAGAGAAATATAAATGCAAGCACTAAGCACAAAGAATTTTCTTTTCTTACCGACTTTCATGAAGCATTGCTGAATCCACCCATCTCTTTTATAAACCACAGTGAATTGATTAACAGTGAGGTTTGGATCTTAGGACAGAGCTAGCACACAGTGCCTCAATTTATAGTGAACTGCTTGAGGTTCAACTAATTAAAACTACATTGTAGCATAGTGGGAGGCTAGGTAGGAGGTTAGCATCTCTCACACAGGAAACAAAAATTGCACAGGGGACACCTGTGAAGGTACTGGTCAAAGCATGAGTCAAGAAAAGTGAGTTATGCATGTATGAAATTAGGTTCAGACAACCATTCTCACTACCAGATATTGCCATAAATAATCACATCTTTCTTGCCCGCACATGAGCTTTCTTTCCCATAATACGCCCACGCCTGTATGATTTCCTCTTCTTGAAAAGGAGAAGTATTCCTTCAAACTGTCATTTTAGTGAAGGACTCCTTCAGATCCCAGGTAACAGGCAACATGGCTTCACTAAGGGCAAATCACACCTGACAAATTTGGTGGCCTTCTATGATGGGGGTGGAGTGCTGGTGGATAAAGGAAGAGAAATGAAGGTCATCTACGTCGACTTGCACAAAGCATTTGGCATTGCTACACACGCTATCCTTATCTCTGAACAAATCTCTGGATTTGCCAGGTAGACTCTGCTGAGAAGGAATTGGCTGGAAGGTTGCAAAGAGTTGCAGTAACAGCTCAGTGCTCAAGTGGAGATCAGTGGTGGACCTTGTTCCTCTGGGGTTGGTGTTGGGACTGCCTCTGTTTGACATCGTTGTTGGAGATGTGGACAATGGGATTGACTTCACCCACAACAAGGTTGTTGATGACATCAAACTGTGTGGTGCAGTCAACACACGGGAGGAAAGGGATGCTGTCCACAGGGATCTTCTCAGGCTTGAGAGTACCATGAGAACTTCATGAATTTGAGCCAGACCAGATGAAAGGTGTTGGACACAGAAAGCCAACTGTGTCCCGGGCTGCATCAAAAGCAACATGGCCAGAAGGTCAAGGGAGATGATTTTTCCCCTCTACTCCACTCTTAGGAGATTCCACCTGGAGTGCTGCATCTATCTCTGGGACCCACAACCCAAGAAGGATGGGGACTTGTTGGATTAAGTCCCGAGGAGGCCACAGGGATGATCAGAGGGCTGGAGCATCTCTCCTGTGAAGACAGGCTGAGAGAGTTTGGGCTGTTCAGCCCAGAGAAGAGAAGGCTCTGGGGACACCTTATTGCACCTTCCAGTACCTAAAGGGGCTACAAGAGAACTGGAGAGAGAGCTGCAAGAGAGGTGCCTTTTGACAAGGGATGGAGGGATAGGACAAGGGGGAAAGGCTTTAAACTGACACAGAATAGGTTTAGATTAGGAAGAAATTCTTTACTGTGGGCGTGGTGAGGCACTGGCACAGGTTGCCCAGAGGAGTTGTGGATGCCACATCCCTGATGGGCCACCTTGGATGGGGTTTGGAGCAACCCGGCCTAGTGGGTGGCATCTCTGCCCGTGGAAAGGGGTTAGAACTAGATAATCTGCAAAGCCCCTTCCAGCCCAGGCCATTCTATGAGTCAGTGATCCCCTTGGAAAAACACTGATCAATGTTTAAGCTCTAATTGAAGCTGGCAGAGGTGCTTGCATTAATGTTTTAGTGATATATACAGCAAGGACATGAGGAGTGACCACAACCTATGGCAACCCTAGTTTGGAACTTATTCTTCCCCTGGCCTGTAAAAAACTTTGGAACACACCACAAGGCACCTTCATATACTGAGTTATTACTCATTGGCTGTTAAATTGTCTTGCTTCACTTCACTTATCAGTATATTCATTTGTTGGAGTTTGTATATACCAAGACCACCTGGTTCACAGGGATAAACAATCTTTTTACTCAGTGCATAAATCTAACAAAGCAATTTTAACTTTACATGTAGCTTAAGTTTGTTGATACTTTAAAATCAGTAGTGAGTGTGGAATGAGAAAAAATGACCTGTATTTCTCTTTTTATTCCAGTAAACCTATTGAAGAAACCAAATAGCTGCTCCAGAGGAATTTTCCACACATGTACATATGTCATTTTAATTTATTAATTCAAGAAAGGGCAATTTATACCCTGCTCTTCTGGCATTGCAATTAGATCTATGAAAAACAAAATTATAACAATGATAAATTTCAACACAAGTGATGAATTAAACAGGGAATTTGAGATTAAAAACACCTTTAGTTTCTCTACCCTTGGACATCCTTTTCTTCTGAAGGGTTTTTTATAAATGTGATCAGGCTAGGTCCTTGAAATTCTCTTCCTTGAAATTAAAAAACTCACAGTGGTGAAAAACTGTGCTCTGAGAAGAGTTTCTTTTATTAGAATAATTCATCAGTTCAGCATGGCAAAATTTTCATCTCATAACATCACGTAACTCTTCAAGGCTTTGGGTGCTTAATGTAAGGCAGTTGTGCCAATGTACTCCTGGAAATTGCAAAGATCAGTGAGAGAGATTTGAAGAGCAGACTTGAAGCTGGTTAAAGCCATGAAAAAAGTAGAACAATCAAACCCCTAAGTGAATGAATTAATGGATTATGTTATATTTCTCAGTCGATCTTTGTACCTCTCTAAAACTGTATCACAACAAAGATTGATCATGAATAAAAAGATATGTGAAGGCATGAAACAGAAGCTGAAGGACAGACTGAAATGCATGTGGATGTTTCTGGTTATTAGAGACAAAATTCATCTATTTGATTATCAAATAAATAATTTATGGCTAAGGAAACTTGTGAGCTGATCGATTTAGATTTCAGACAGTCACAAAAAAAAAAAAAAA
>VXAC01003393.1:1186814-1219581 GCA_013399225.1 Rhipidura dahli
AGAAACAGAGCCACAATGAGGATTAGGATTGATAATTATAACAGAGAAACTGGAGATTTCAGTAATTTTTATGTGGGCACTTGATTATAATTGGGGGCAGGTGAGGGGGAGAAATGAGAGTTGTCAGTCTAATTCTTCCACTGAGCATCCTCGAGAATAAGTCTTGAGACACATTTTATTTCCAAGGTCATTAATCACATGAAAGCAGCTCTTAGAGCTCCAGGTGACAGGTCTAGGGATTTCACCAATACAGACTCTCCTACCAGGTGATTCTGAGGAGCTGCAGAAAAAGGATGAAAGTTAGCAGGAACAAGCTTTAGTCAAATACTAGCAAGGGTGAAATTCTTGGTTAACTCAGGTTAACTGTCTAACTTGTTTAGAATCAGCTTGTGAGGTTGCAGCTTCTCTTCATTCACTTTACAGAAACCTCATAGACCCTGGATTGTTTTCTACTCCCTGGAAAAAACTTAAAACCAGCAGTATGATTATCACCATTACAATTGTGTAACTAAATCACTTGCTTGAAGCTGTAGACCCATTGGTTGGAAATTATTAAGGTGGAAAAGAGTTGGATGAATTTTTCAATGGCAATTCAAGACTTAGGATGTAGAGGGAAAGGAAGGAGATTTATTTCCTGCAAAGATGCAGAAACATAAACATCATTGTCAAAAGTAGCATCAAGATAACATTTACTGTACTGTTTACAGTCCCACTGACCCAAAATAAGTTTTAAGTCTTGACAGGTAACCTGTGACAGAAGAATAGGGGAAATAGGAATCATTAGGACATTAAGAGGAAAAGAAGAACCTTTCTTATGAGAGTAATTAAAACACAAAATTTGTTTAGTCTAGCAAATAAAATTAGAATGGTCTGCTCCATGAATATAACAAACGAGTAAACACAGAGAGGAATAAGCACTATTTAACTGGAAAGTCAGGGTTAGCACAAGAAATAATAAGCAGCAAATAACATTACATTTGGCAAGTAGAAGGTTTGTAACTGGGCTGCAGATCTGCAACAGTCTTACAGTAGCAAGAAACCCAGCTAATTTCGGGTTGAACTTTGATGAACTCAGGAAACGTTGGATAGACTATTAGGGGACAAGGCATCAGCAGCCAACAGTTCCCTCCAAGCCTATTTCTTTATTTTTCCTCTACCTAAAACAGAAGTGGTTTCTCTAGAACTCTTTAAGCATGACAGCAAAGTAATGGGTAAAGAAGAAACAGCTGATACTACTTACTTGGATGAGTGACCTTTGCAAAAGACTAACATGTAAACTTTGTACTTAATAGTCAATGCTTAATAGTAGGATGTACTAAAATTCTAGTTTTCAGAATATAATTTCCCATTTGTGTTCTTTCTCTTTTATACCTGAAGTATCTGGCACAGAACCCGTTGAGAAACAGGAGGCCACGCTAGATAGGCCATAACATTCATTGCACTTTGCCTATATGGCAAGTCCTACATTCTTGTTTCCAGAGGTTATACAGCTGAAATGTATTATCTTAGTCTTGGATTCTTTGCTCTTTCTGTTGTGATTTTCTCTGACATAAACCATAGCAAAAGAGCCTACATGATTTCAACACTAGGAGATTGCAAAGTAAACCATTTCTACATACCATGTCTGGTAACACTTTAAAATAATAGCCCAGTTAATTAATGATGAACTACAGTGAATATTCTTATACAAGTACATATGACATTCCTATTAGTGCCAAATGAGTTCATCATGATTAATGTTATTACAGTACATACCAGCAAAATTCATAAAAGCCATTATGCTGGATGGTTACCCAGCACCAAAAAGTGCTCCCCTCCAGTGAGCAGCCCACACTCAATAAGGAAGATGAACAAAGTTCTATTCTGAGATCCATGGAGTTGCATTATCATCAGTTCAGTAAGAAATGCAGGCCTTTAAAGGAGATCTCCAGAGGAACCTCCATCTTTAGAAAGTCAGACATAGTAGGGCATGGCAGCCAATGGGCTTAAAATTCAGGCAACTAACGTAGGGTTCCACAGGGCTTGAATTATCACAGGTGCAGGTAAAGGCTGTGGAGCTGCATGTGCTCATCCTCTTTAGACACCAATCTTTTTATCCTGGTGTAAAACATTAGCCATTCCTGACTGAGAGCATGCTTAGGGCCTGTGGGAAGAGGCGTGCTGGGTCCCACTGCTCTTTCCATCAGCAGCACAGCAGGGATAGACAACACTGCCTCCCTAGCACGTGTGAGATTTCCCCACTCAAGATGAGCTCCAGAGGCACTGTTTACACCAAAAAACTCAACAGGGCCAGCAGACTGGCAAACATTGCTTCACCCTACTAACCATTGGGAGCACTTCCTGGCAGACTTTTAGCCAGGGTCAGCTAAAATTCCCCTTGACACCAGGCCAGCATGCTTTAGGGATCAGCATAGCCAAGCACCATTCTTCACAGGCAGTTTGGATGTAGCCACTTTGTTTTGGGGGAAAGTCAGCAAGCTGAAGTGCATGCACACAAGTTGAACTTTGTGCCAGAGAATGCACCACTATTCATTTTTGCAGCTCCTGTAGATACAGCCAGAAAGGCTGTGCCTCCTCAGACCTAAGCCAACATGACTCTCCACAGCTGCAGAGAACACTTTTGGCTTTCCTGCCATCCCAGCTCATGGCAGAAATTGAAAAACAACCTCTTCTGGGAGTGGAAATACGGACAGCACCAATCCTGCTATGGAGGAGCAGGAGGCAACTGAAGGAAGAGCTTAAGTTGCAGGACATTGGAAATGGTTGACAAGCAAAAGTGCAAATTTGTAATATTAATACCTGAAGGGTATATTTTTCTGGCTTATATAGAAAATTGTCCACTGAACTACAAGATTCTGACCTCTCAGGAGTTTCACATGCTCGGATAGCTGAGTTACGCTCTGCTGGGCTCCACAGTCATGGATAGAAGACTAATGTATGCCAAAATTGATCCTTCATATTTAAATGATACAAGAGATCAATGGTTAGCTTCGTTTCAAATCCAAAAGGAAGGACTGGCTTTTCATCTCAGCATTTCTAAGGGTCAGAAGATTGATTTTTCAACTGTTCCAAAGTCATCATTAAAAGCATTCTGAAAATGAAGATGGAGGAGTTTGGAAAGAAGGGTATTTACTTTTGAAATATCTGTAATTTCAGAGAAAACTGATATTAAATCAGGGATATTTTAACTAGAAATATTGCTAGTAATTGTCCCTATTATTTATACTGAAATGTAACTCAAATAATTATGAGGGGACTTTTCTCACTAAAATAAGCAGAATAAAAGAGAAAACCTGTTGAGTATCTTTCTGAGTAAGAAGTCTCAAAAATTTTAAGATAAATTTAATTTAGAAGATAAATTAAACTTTTAAAAACAAATTCATTCTTTCTGAAACACCTGCCATTCACACCCTAAAGTCACTTGTCCAGTCTCATTTCTTCTGCTTTACCATAACGTCTGTTCTTGTGTAGAATGCCCTATATAGTCAAATATTTAAACAATAGTTTAGTTTTAAGCTTGTGAGTAGTTCCAGTGACATCTGTATCTCCAATCATGCTGATCATGAGCACCTGCTTAAATACATGAGTTCTGGTAAAGTTTCTGAGTTTTATCTGCAGTTCCTTTTTTTCCAGGCTGAATTAAGCCTTTCATTTCTCTATGCCCTGCAAAATTTTCTTCCAGGCCCAGTTACAATATCAAGGGTTAAACTTGTAAAAAGTAATTTACCTGTTACCTTTCAGATAATCTGCCAGGAACTGTTAACAGACTCTTTAAATTCTAAAAACCTCAAATGCAGTGTTCTTTACATAATAGATCTCATATCACCCATTTCAGGACCTCCTACATCAGGGCATATTGAAAACATCCCATGCCCTCTTTAACATCCTGTTAATCTCCAATTGTGTATTACCATAAAATGTGGTGTCTTGGGTCATAACTTTGGGGTCAACATAACTTGGTGCTTCATATGTCAAAACCAACCACTGACTTGCAACCAGAAATTAATCCACAAGCCATAGGGTAGGCCATGTATATTCCTGTGAGGTATTTTGGAACACAGATTTTGCCACACTTGATGCTGTTGGAGGAGGTGGATGTGCAAGGAAAAGGGTGACTGCTGGGGAATCTGTTCCAAATGCTCCTCCTGACTCAGTCAATGTTTTATTCTAGCCCATATGTGGCTCAGTGTTCTCAAGGGCAAAGCATGGATGATACTTTTCCATTTAAGTAAAACGTTGTGATAGAATGGATGATTAGGCAAATGTGTTACACAGCAAGAGGGAAGTCACAGAACTTCTCCAAACTGAAAGAATAATAAAAACTAAGCAAATTCTAAGGAGGGGCATGCAGTGTCATAATCAGCTCTGGATCAGGCTCAGAACAGTTGAGAGTCTGGTGACACAGCCTATTAGGAAACTTGCCCCAGATTTCCCATTTTTAATTCCTTGTTCAGTGGTGCTCAACCCTAACTGAACAGTTTTGGTTGCTTCTTCTGTGTAATTGGTGTCCATCACAAACTTACTTTAATTTTCAACTAATATGGTAACATTTCTGAAAAATGAATATAAGAGCAAAAGTATATGAAATCTCTGTTTCAATAAAGCAAAGATTTCTTTTTTTCAGTTAAGAAACTTGAAGTCCAGCAAAAAAGAGAGTTCTGTATATTTGGTGTGTGATTTTGCCCTCTTGAAGAAAAAAAATGTCAAAAATAAGATTCAGAAAACAGTCTGCATTTGCAATTTAATTAGCAAAAATCAGCCTCACTTTTAATAAAACCATCTTGAAAATTTCCATCTTCCATGGCCATTTTAGTCTTCTCATAGCTCCAGCTATAGGGGGCAAGCCATGTATCCCAAATTCTATCCAGGCACTTGTCCAAATGATTTTCATATCTGTTTGTGACTCACAACTGTCAATAAAGACAACTAGATCTGTATTTTGAACATAAACTGTTGTATACGTGGCTGGATTTTGCAATTGATCAGACTCATGGGGTTTCAAATTTGGCATTTAAATTTTGGCATACCACATTTTACCCCACTGCCTCAAAGTTTTCGTGATAGTGCTGCCTTGTACCTGAAAGGGAAGTTTATTAACTCTCATGACTTTTGGACATATAAAACCCCAGATTTTGAAGTCATGCACAGGACAGAAAATACTGTGGGGAGATTAATAATTCTGACTTCATAGTTCAACTAGATACTTAGCCATATGATAAGTAATAATTGTTCCCTAATTCAGTAACATCCACTCCCTCCCTTAAAAGTGGCAAAGGTCCCACTGAAGCAAAGCATACTGGACCATGCAATTAGTGACAGCATCATATGCACATGAGATTTTAATTCACATTGCATGGGAGAGCAATTTTCAAGCACTTGAGTATTTGACATTACAACCTGAATAATATCTTTTTAATATATCTTTGGGCAGTTAATTTGCATTTAAAGACTCTGGAGCATTTGGAAAAATTATGGATTGACATATTGGTCAAGTTTTCCTTTGATGAGTGAAATTTTATTTTATAGTACATACATATTTTGTACTATGCTAACGTTTTTCCATACTTACACCTTCATGTCAAACCACTTTTAAATTTATTTCCAGAGGAAAGCAGCCCAAAGTTCAACCAGAGCAAGCTTAATAAAAAAATTGTGGAAAGAAGAAATTAATTCTGACACATCTGATCAGCAATTTATAACATCATTCATCTCAAACTCCCCAGACAACTGAAATCAACAAAAGATGATAATTTTTGAGTACAGCCTTCAACTGGAAATAATTTTCTATCTTCCCTAGCTCCTCTACTCCCCACTCCCAAAATATAAAGCATTTTACACAGTAACATCTTTAATCTTTTCTTTTGTCTCCCTAGCACATAACACAGATGGGCTGTGATAGGGAAACCTGGCCACAGTCCACTTCTCTCCTAAAGAATGAGAAACAAAAAACGATTGAAACTAACCCAACCTGCTCAATGAGCTAGTTTCAAAAGAAAAGAATACAAAACACTATCCTTTCTATTTTTTGGCTGGTTTTGTTTGTGTTATTTTTACTTTTGCTATTCACATTATGATAATTTAGGGCCCTGGAACAGACCAGAATGGCTTCAGGCTAGTCACCGTGGGAGAGAGGCTGCTGTCCCCCTAAAGAAATGTGATATACTCCCTTCCAGCCAAAGGCATCTTGTAATCACATTCACGTTATAGAAATGGAGCAGGGTGCACGTGAGAGCAGTGGAGGAGGAGCAGAGGGTAAGGACAGGCAATGCAGGTGAAAGGTACCTATTTTTTTTTCCCTCGAGGTTAAATAGATGAAGGGTAGCAAACTGGACACGGCTACATGCAGCTGAAGTCTGAAATCAAGAATCACAGTGCCTTCTCAATATCTTATAAAGAAGGATGTGTGATGAAATTATGACTTAAAACAAGTACATCAATCATTTGGCAACAATAAGTACAATTTCATAAAGGGAGCAGTCCCTGATGAACATAACAAAGTATATTGGGTTTATCTACACTTTTATTTATCTGCACTCTAATAAAGGGCTCTTTCTATACTGAATTATCCCTTTCCTCTTGACAGATAGCACAGTGATTAACATTCCTTGGCAGATCTTAGAGAAGTTCTGGTGTCAATAAAGTCTCACTAAATTGAGTTGAGTTCAGATGATAAATGTCTCATTCTTTTGTATCCCAGTTCCATTATCAGACAGTTTGGCAAATTACTCATTTCAGGTTAAAACACCAACCTCCTCAGCTCTTCTCACCTCAAAACAGAGTACATGGTAATATGAGTGAACTTACCCAAAACCAGGGGATACCTGGTTACTGCACACAACCTCCAAGCTTTAACGGGGCTTACGTAGCACAGGCCAGTTGTACAAACAGACGAGTAAGATTTAAAACATATTCTATTTTGAATACCACAGTTTCCTTAAGGGCAGTTTAATGCAGCATATTTTTCAGATTTCCTGTGTGTTGCATGCCACTGTGATGTAATCTAAAAAGATGCTCCAAACTGTGACAGACATTTTCAAATGTGAAAAATATGTTTCCAAAAAAACAAGGTTACTATCACATCAGACTTCAACAACGAAGGAAAGCTGGGCTGACAGGTCTGAACTACATTTTGTGATATCTCAAATCTCTTAAGGGCATGTAACCCTGGTAATATGTGCAATATAAGAACTTAAATATACTCCAACAGAGTCAAATGAACATTCTGAAGAGATCATACTCTTTATGTTTAAGAACAGTAGTCACTGTCTGAATGAACAACTTCTAAAAGGCTATGTACCAATAGGATTACATTTAAAATTTAAGCAATAGTCCATACAGCCTTAGCAAGGCTTTTTCAAGTGCACTACTTTTGAGCATTCTGAGGAAAGCCAAGTCTATCATTGTTTTGTACAGGGGAGGTTCAAGAAATTAACAGCTTAAGATAGTGGAAAGTCTTAAGCAATAATCAGCTCTCCTTGTCTTCAAGAGTGAAAACTAATGGACTTTAACTGCATTGAGGAAGAATCTCATGAGATATTATGGAAAATTACCTAATGGTATGGATAATGAAGCACTGGAATCGATTTCCTAAGGAACCTATAAGATCCCTGGAGGATTTTAAGAGCATCTGGCAGGAATGACACAAGTTTATTTGATTCTGCCTTGAGCCACAGTACAAAATGACC
Organism: Rhipidura dahli; assembly: GCA_013399225.1. NCBI lineage: Eukaryota > Metazoa > Chordata > Aves > Passeriformes > Rhipiduridae > Rhipidura > Rhipidura dahli. Next base: position 1,194,500 of record VXAC01003393.1, read on the forward strand.
CTTGGAGGTCTGTCTCTCATACCTTTATTTTCTATGGATCTATATTTTTGACAGCTGGAACAGAAGTACCTGGTTTCAAATAAAATTACTCTTTAGGCAAAACCTGGACTTAGGTCTTCTGTCTAGCCATGAAGTCTTCTTTTCAGTTTTGATTTCCCATTTGTATGGCATGGCTAGTTTAAGGGGAAACTTGACTATGATAAATGAAAATGTATGTGGTAAAGAAAACCAACAGGTTTTAAAGAACTGCTTTAACATGATAATTTCATTAGAGACATCAGTAGGATGCAAGACAGATATTTTCAAAGCAGAAGTGCATCTTGCTAACAGTATGAATCACTGAGCACTGAAATTATCTTACAAGGAAAATGACGGAATACTCTCTCTTGAAGACATGGATTCAAAACTGGCTATCTTTCCAGAAGATAAATTTTAGTCTTATAAATTACTGGACTCAATAGAGAAATAATAAGTTAAATTACTATGGCTGAATTGTACAAAAGATCAGCTTTTTGTTTTGTAAATATTTATTTTCGTCTTTGTCTCCATTCCATTTAGTACTCCATTCCTGTTTGAAATTATTCATATTCTACAATAAAGTAATCTCTCTCTTACATAATAGAACAATGTTTTTCAGATCCACTTTTTATTTCTTTCCCAAAACAACTATCTTTCCCATCAAAGATATTCAAAATGCTCACCAGTAAAATTCTGAGAACACCGAAACTTTTAAAATTCTTTGGACTTCTGGATTCTCAGCTGGGAAGAATATACCATTTTCTGTTTTTATAACTGCCTATTACCAGAATTAGCTTACATTTCAGAAAAAAATGAGCCATTTTAAAGTATAAAAATGGTCTTTATGGTTTCAAAAAAGTTAGTATGAATTATATCAAGATTTTCAAAAGCTGAATAAAAAAAATTCAGTCAAGTGAAAACAAAAATTAACAGAACTTTGATTCCACAAAGCAGCTTTTTCCAATTAAAAAATCTATTGTTAAATGTTCCCATCCCACTTTCTTTTTTTTTTTTTTTTTTTTTTTTTTGTTAACAAATGCCCCCTGCTCTTTTACTTTAATTCTGCCACCAAAACTCTTTTCCTTCAGCATTGTTATTGCTTGGGGGTTTTTGTAGATTTTTTTTCCAAAATCTCCAACTCATCACCTTTCTTTTCAGAAACAATAGGCTGGAACTAAGAACAGAACAAAGAGAAAAAAATATCTTTCTATCTCTGGCTCAGTAAAACAGATTATTTTTTTATTGGACCAAATGATTTGGATTACCTTGTGTAATCATCCCAAGAAATCACTTTGACAGTATTTGTGTCTTTCAGAAATGTCCACAGGGATAGATCCACACTTACTTCCATAGCACTGAGGGGAATTTTACACAGCTTTGGAGGCAGACACCACCATTCTGTAGCTCTACTGAAAGCATTTCTATTTAATGAAGGTACCCACTGACAAGTCTTTTAAGTTTTTTGTCATATGAATCACAATAGACTCCAAGTTCACCTTGTTGATATCATGCAGGGCTGGTCTTTTAGTCAGAATAACACTTGGTATAATCAAAGCCGTGCATAATGTGCTCTGTCTGTGCTGTCACCAAAATCAGCTTAATTTGTCATTCAAAAGGTAAAGCTCATTTTATTTACCTTAACCATTTGTTCAGACTTTGGTTACATTCATGTGAAAATTAATTTCTTATCAAGAGAATTCTGTACCAGATTGTCCATTATTTGATGGGAAGGTGATGCCAGGTAGACCAGCCTACAGCTGTCTGAATCATCTCACTTCTGCTGTTTGTTTGCTGGCACAATATTGCAATTCTTCCTCTGTTCTGGAGTTTCCCCAAGATTTCAGGACTTATTAAAAACGAACATCTGTGAAACAGAGATGTCCGCAGCCAGCTCTTTCAGGATTCTTAAGTGCAAGTTAGCCAAGACAGACGATATAAAAATGTTTATCCCTAGCAGATCTCTATTGTTTTCTTTCAGTACTGATGAGCTAGAAGGTGATAAAGTATGTCACAGTATATTTTTCCAAATGGAGATGAGAAATGCTTATTACTTCTGTCTTTTTTACTTCATCACTGTCAGTATTTTCTGCTTTCTCTAGCATCAAGCCTACCTCCTCCCAAAGGTTTCTTCTGCTCCTATTATTCTTATCCCTGTTCTGTAACCAGGGATTTTGTAATAAGTTTTATTTCTCCTAACGATACCACAATTTCTAATTTTTACAAGTTGTTTACAACTATCTCCATTTTTTTCCTTCATGTAAGATACTTGGGGATGATTATAGTCTTGTTTTTCTACTGGACCAGAATTTATTTTAGCAAATTATCTCCTATGAATGTGGAATCAAGACTTACTAGCCAAATAATAAACTCTTGCTGAGGAACTCCCCACTTTCATTTAGATTTTTACATCTCCAATTTTCCTAGGAGGCAAATTTATTCATCACTTCTCCCTAACTTCCACAAAATTTATTTATCACTTCTGCCTAACTTTCACAAATGTGCTAGTTGTTGGGACTGTTCTCTTTTAGTATACTAAGTATAAATTACATATTACTGACATTCAGATTGTGATCATCAGACCCACAGCCACTAAAGGTTGCTGCAGTGTTTAATTCATCTATATCCATGAGAACAAGATCCAACATAAAATTACTCATTGTCAAGCCCAGTATGGTTTGTGTTAGAAAACCATCATCTATCATCCATCATTTTTAGAGGCTTTTCTACCCTCTGCACGAAGTGGAGCTTCCATCATTGCATCCTGGACTCAAGTCCCTCATGACAATTATTATTTCTAGATATTAAAGACAGGTGTTGCTGTGGCTAGATTCAGTGGGCTGTATCTAACTTACATTAGTGCATGGTCCTGGCCTTTGTTAATTAGCGTAGATTCATGGCCACTCAAGACTGCACATTTCAGGTTTCCCTGTAGACTCCCAGTGTTTAGAACTTCAACTCTCCATATTCAACCTTTTTACTATTTACACATTTTTTTCTATATTTTTCATGGCATTCTACAGACAGCTTTACTCAGAAAGGAAGATGGCTCTTTCTTGCATTAATGTAAAACATATATGGAAATTAGCCTGTAATGCATTTTACATCTCCAAATGAGTTAGTTTTAATATACTTCTACTCATAGCTTTGAGTCCTTAAAAGACTATTAAGGTTCTCCCTCCAATCTGTAGAATAACACAGGCTGTTAGACCCCACTGCTTGTTACTGGATCAAGTTTATTCCTGATTAAAATATTTTAAAGTGACTGATGGTCCTGGTAATGGCAATGAACATTTTGCACCAACTTTATCTCCATTCTGACACTAAAGATCAGACAAGAGATCATGTTGTGAAACCTTGGCATTATTTCTTTTAAGTTTCATCAGCCAAAGGCATGCCTGAATATTCTGCTATGGATTTCCCTCCCTAAGGACCCAAAGTAACTAGTTTAGATTAAAGATATCTCTCTTCCGTACATAGCTCTAAGTATGAACCATAAATTCTTCATTATGCTCAGGATTCAATCCTCTAACAATATGGTGGTAGACAACAAAAGAGTTCCTTTGCAAATGAGTAATGCTATCAAATTAAATGCAACTTACAACAATAATTTATCATAAATTCCTTTTAGTTTTTCTTATGGCATTACCATAACTCACATGAATATTATTTAAATCATAATATAATTGTATAGCAAGAGCCTTGGATTCCTACATTCAGAAGAATTTATTTTTTTAAAGGCCATGGAATTGTACATTGGAACAGCATACATATTTGACAGCCTCTTAATCTAAAAAGCCTGCAAAACTCCACCATTTCACAAGCTGAAAAGCAATTTTCTTAATTATAATTACACAGAAGCATGCACATAAACTTGGCAATCCCCATCTAGGCAACAACTCAGACTAAACTTAAATTGTTAATGCTCCTTTGCATTGAACCAAACCAAAGGGAGCTGTGAGACCTGATTTTGCTAATAAAGCTGATCAGCTGAGATAACACCCACTAAACTGCCAATGTTTGCTGCTGCTACAAGGGTCACTAAGGGCAAAATTATACATAAAAAATCTCCTGAAAGAAAGAACACTGCTGATGAACATTTTCCATGTTGGAAATGGTTATGTCTGCCCTGCAGACAACAGACCCAAACCCTTTAAACCCAAGTTAGTGCCACCCATGAGACAGCAAGGAGTTATCTTGAGCTCCAGCTGATGGCAAGCACTGGGACCAAACCAGCCACCACAAACTGGAGCAACGTGAAGGTGTTCATGTCATGGACACATGACTGCCTCGTGCAGCCAAAATCTGGGAGAAGAATGACCCTGGAGACTCCACGCCAGCGCTGCGTGTCTGAGAGCACCGACTAAGCTGATGTGATGGGCCCAGATACGCTGGCTGGAGAGTCAGACTGCTCTACAGGTTCAGCACAAAACATCCAGAGCACCCCAGGGAGTCTGGCTGAAGTTATTCTGTCATGGGACTGAGTCCAAACCCTAATGCTATCCACACTTGTGCTGCGGGTAGGAGCACGAACTCCCTGCCCACTCATCCCTCCCAGAGTAGGTCAAGACAAAACCTAAACATTTGCAGGGCTCCAAAACTCTGTAAAGCTGCAAAGCTTTGGTGTATACTAAGTCTGAACTGCTGTTTCTGTATAACAACATGAGGCACAAATCTTTGGTGGTGGACTTCAGGTTTGAGACTCTGTTCTGGTACCAGTTCATGTTGCTCCCATCTCCTATATGGTAATGATGCAGTTTGCAAACCCCTAGTACCCCGAGGTCACAAGACATGCAAGCACAAGTCTATCACAACATGTCAAATATGCTGCTCACCCTGAAAAATTGCATTTCCATTTCCCTTCTCACCCATGCAAGGAGTCCAGCTTGGCTCTCTAAATTCCTAAATTTCCAGTGAACTGGAAAAAAAGTATGCAATATTTTCAGAAAAAAAAAAAACCACCACAGCTGTCATTTGTACCCTGAAAGCAGAGCAAATCAAGGTCATGGAGCATTGCCAAATGACCTTTTTTTCCTTTTTTCCACTTAGAATGGATTTCGGCACTAATTTTGGAAGGAAGAAGGCTACCAATGAACCAAACTGATGCCAAAACTCAGATTTGAAAGTAAAAGACCCTAAGCTACAATACATTTCTTTCTTACCAAAGGGGATGTCCCAGACAGATTCCCTCTAGAACAGGACAACATTCCCAAATTCTTTTCTGACTCATATCCATCATGGACTATACCTACTCCTTTTCTTTGCATTGCCTTATTTCTGGAGCAGGCAGCCAACCTTTCAATCAGCTATATTTTATTTTAAAACAACCCAAACAACAAACACGTGTGCATGTTGTTTAGTTTTATGGTTGCAGGATGGTACAGAGCCTGTTTCTAACATGTAAGTCCTCAGATACTTGGCACTGTCAGTAAGCATTGAATGAAACTGGGATTTTACTAGAACACTGGTGTTAGAATATTCATTAAAATAATATATAGATGCTAACATTTTAATGACTTGTATGATTTTCAACACCAAGAATTATTGCATAAGACCACTATGAAAACTGTAGAGTACACTTTTGGAGCAGATTACCAAGGGATTTTTTTGACTTGAAGTAATCAAGTCAATGAAGTCCTGAAACATCAGCCATTATCAATAGCTCAGGAAGACCTCACTGATCTTTAAGGCATTCCCCAAAGATTTAGTCATTCTGCAAGTATCTCTCTGCTCCCAGACACGCAGCTCTGCTCAGTGAGGCAGCACTTCTAGGCCAGCAAGAAGTCATCCCGCTGGTTAACAAGCAGCTGTGCTGTAAAAAAGGCTGAAGTGGAATGAAAATAAAAAATTGTCATATGTTCACCTATGATAATCACGCAAGAGTGTCATGGGAACACACACCTGGATGCAGCTTGTACTTCTTGACCTGCCCAAGACTCCCCTGCATGTCACAGGGCTGTGTTTGAATGATGCCTGGGTCAAGATCTGGTTGAAGGTCTGTAAAACTCTTGAAAGCCCTTGTACCACATACCTGAAATGCAGCAGCAGCATTCTAATACTACACATGACCTAGCTGAGTGATTTCTATTTGTGGTGATTTAACTAAATTTGGGGCAACTGCGATTTGTGTTTTCCTCAGCAGGTTTATGAGGATTGCAGAAATAAGCCTTCCAAAATGGGATAAAACAATTCTGAAATCTGTTTCTAGTAAATTAATGTGTCTCATTGCATGAAAAAGACATTTTAAAAGTTCATGAAGACAGAACTCATTGCAGAATACTGTTGGCTGACCTTCATATGCTTCTTCTACTCTATGCCCCAAAAGGCATTATATGCATGTAATTTCCAATATGGGAACAATTTGAGTTGTAATTAGGCAAATCTCAGAAGGTTCCGCCACTGATTTGTTCATTCTTTCAATATTATTCTATAGGACACACCAAAAACATTACATTAGGTTCAAGCAGGAGACAATTAAGAAAACTTTAATCCTGTTACAAGGGTATGTAAACATATCATCACTTCATAATGGTGTTATTACACTTTACATATTGGGCAGATGGGTCATATTGGTGTTCTGGCATTTAGTATTGCACATGCTGTCTCCAAATATAACTTGCCATATTAACAGACATATTTCCCATTATAAGGCCCATAGAATGAGGGTTTTCTGCTAGAAACTGTAATAACAAATCTGTCAAAATAAGTAGTGACAAAGTTAAGAGACTGAGACAACTTCTTTTCAATAAGCCTTTTGTAATGATTAAAAAAAAAATCAACAAATTAATATTACATTGAGGACAGGTCTAACAATAAATAATTTTTATTTTAAAACTCAGTTCTGTGAGGAGAGGAAAGCATCATTGTTCTTCTATGATATTCAATATTTTTTTTTCATTTTCTTTTCAGGTTTGTAGTTTATGTGTAATTTCTATACCATTCATAAATACATAGTGTAAGTATAAAAAATATGTCTATGAGCTTACACACATGAACATAGATATATATGTGTATGTGTGTAGAAGGCAAGGGATATATAGGATCCATTACTATAGGCACTAGTTGAAGACTAGTTGAAAGTCAGACCTAGTTAATACCATTGTACTTAAAGGTATTATGAAGCTTATATTTAATCAACATCCATTATTGTAAAACGCTTATTCTTTGAACTCAAAAAAGTCAATTTCTTCTGCAAATTACATTAAGAAATAAGAGTACAAGAAAAACAATACAAACTAATTGCATATGTATATTATGTTCTTTTTGTCAGGTGAACAGTTACTATCATACCATAAAGTATAGAGAGAATCTTTCACCTTTACTTGAATTCCAAAGTGATTAATCTCTCAAGGTATCTATTTTAACAACAGGAAAATATTAAAAATCAGCTTACTTAAAATAATACAGAGTATTTTGCTATTGATATGAAATTATGGAGAAACATAAAAGAAGAAAATTTAAATTACAAATTTTGTGTGAACTAACTGCTCACAATATGGAACATTAAATTGGCAGTGTAGGTACCCCAAATTTAGGATCTACTTGATGAAGGTTTAACACCAGTTTATATTCACTGCTGTGTTTATGGCCTTCATTTTGCAAGAAGAGCACAAAGATTGATCTGGATCTGTGAGCAATAGAGGATGACTAAGAAACTGCAGAATAGGAGAAAGGACTCTTGATGCCTCTTTGGCATTACTTTCCTGCTGCTAGCAATCAGAGGCATAAGGACTTCCTAAAACAGAGATTATTTCTTCATGCTATTAGCCTTTGAGTACACTTTTTCCATTAATTCATCTAATTGCTTGCTTAAATTCACATAAACTTTCAAGATTATAAGTGCCGCACTTTAACTACATGCTGTTTGTTTTGAACTTGTCATCCCATAATCTTCACAGAAGTCCCTTCATGTTTTGGTTTATGATAAACAGTGAATAAACATTCCACATTCTCCAAAGGCATGCCATATCTGATTCCTAACGTCTTCTACCCTCCTCAATCATCCAGCACACTAAATTAGGAAAACTGCATGTTAGAGGACCTGAATACATTGAAGTCTTAAAACTAACATTCCCTGACTGCTTAATTAGATTGTCTTTTAAAGTTCAAAGTATTTACACTTCCTCTCTGAAAGAAATACATATTTTTCTAACTTGTGCTTCAATAAGATGTGCCTCTGTTTTTAGGGGCTGTGCTGGATGATCATACTACGGAGCAAACGGATAGCACAAACAATTAATAGCAACACAATGTGGTTATAATTCAAAGTATGTAAGGCAGATGTCAATTCATTTATACAGCACGTGTGTGTGTGCGACAACTGTCAAAAATACTATTCTAGACAGAGAATGGGTTGTGTAGATTTAACAGGTGAAACCTCCTCTGCAGCAGGCGTCCTTCAGGCATAAACCAGACAGTGAAAAACAAACAATTCTCTTCCTCCTCCGCAAAGTGAATCATATCACACAGCTGGTATTTGGGCACCACTAGTTAAAATGCATCTGTTTTTCCAGCTGAATCTGTGAAAGTCAATGTGATGGTAGCATTAGAGACCCAAGCCAGCACAAAATGGTGAGAACAAAAGAACATGTCCTCCCTACCAACAGAAACACAACACAAACAAACAAACAAAACCTGTTACTCATTAGGCTGATGCATGATTTCCAGCTTGAAAAACAAAAAATATTTTCTTCAACTTTCATTGCTGAACTCTGACATGGACTGTCATGTACAATTATACTCTAGAGGTGTTTGACTGAGCATTATTTCTTTATGCAAAAGAAAAGACTTCCTAACTCTACCAGCTTGCCTTTGAAGGGGCTTTGCAGATTCTCACTTTTTTTCTTTGTAATAGACAGCTCCAACTAAAATGTATTTAAGACAACAGTCTTCCCTTTATTGTTTTATTTGCAAATGGGCTCAGATTAAACTCTTCACTGGAGCAGAGGCAGTATGGAAGTGATTAAACTTTTGCTCTCATTCAGGTCTGTGGCAGAGTGTAATGTTGAATTACCAGACTTGAAGAGCAGAAGCAGAAGGGAAAGCAGTTATTCCCTGAAATGCTTGGGACTGGGGCCTCATGGGTGCCATGGAAAAGATGTGCTCTGAACTCTGGTTGGCAAATCACTGCTACTTCCTTTGGGCTCTGCTTCAAGTTAGTTGGTGTGAGCTGAAAATGCAGATGAGCGAGATGAGCTCTGCTGGAGAACATCCATGTGCCCCCGCAGCCCAGCCTGTCCCCTTTCTCATCAGTGCTCCACATGCCAGAGATGCTCGCTGGCATAAATCCTCTAACCAACCAGCATCATCAAGCCACTCGGGACCCCAAGAGCGGTGTATTATTCCTCAAGCCCAGGAGGGTGATGCCTCCATAGATGCGAGTTAATGCCGTCAACCCTCTCCCTTCTGCTGCCTCAACACCCACAGTGTTGCCACCCACAGACCCACACAAGATCCATCACATGAGTTTTCAAATTCACCAAAAGAAGAGAAAAATTAAAGATGTGCATCAGTCAGGTGGTTAGGAAATGCTGGTGGGAAGTAGGACAAGGTCTGGCAACCCAGAGTGCAGCCTGTTCAGGGAGCAAGCTCTTTGTCTGTCCAGGTCAAGGAGATGTGAGAAGGCAAGGGACAGCTTAGAAGCACTATCCAAAGTTTCAGACTCTAAGAAGCCGTTATAAATTTTACCTCCCTTCCAGTCATGGTGGTTCAGTTTGCAAAAAAAGAGAAACTCAACAGGCAGACTGTACCTTCATGGCTGTACCTTCAACGTTGTCGGAGTAACACCATGGTCAGGTTCTACAACAAAACTGGAGCAATACAGCAGTGACCTAGTTATTAGAGTATTTTGGTCAACATAAATGTTCCTGACTGATAGTTACAGGCAGCTGCAAGAACACTATTTCCTCAGGCCACAATAGTGAAGTCATTTTGGTGGGGCTTTTTTTTAAGTGAGTATAAAATCGTGTGTTATATACATTTAGGACCTGGACAACAGAGATATATATTGGAAACAGATATTAATTAGGCTTACACAGAGCATGAGATTAACAAATGCAGACGACTTAATAAACCTATAATACTAAAATATTATTCATTTTGTATTCAAAGAGTTAACAATTACCTGGACTGTGACAACAAAACTAAGAGCAGTCTGTAAGCATTTCTATATATAATTCAACAATGTGCTTCACCAATCTTAGATCAAGTAGATCAATTCCATTTAAATTAGAGGGGTTAAAGAAAGACAACACACATACAGTAAAGCTAGGAATTAATAAATATTGTCTTAACACTTTTATACCTGTTCATATGAATATTGAGAAGATATTGATTTGTAGAACTGATCAGAAATTCCACAAGATCTTCCAGATCTAGTGCATCAAGTGTGTTTTATTTATATTTATAAACTCTTGTTTAAAATCAAGAGTTTTATACATTGACTTTCTGTTGTTTCTACTTTTCTGCAGCTTTCTTAATGTTTTATGATGTAAAATTTTTTACAATGTAAAATTCTATTGTCTAATATTCAAGATCCACTTTTCTTTGAGTTATTCTGACTTCTAAATTCTTACACTTTTCTCTCTACTTAGCAAATATGCAACTGTTAAAGAACATATCTTTTAAAAATCAGCGCTTGGTTTTTTCTTATTTCATGTGCTCTTTGCATCAAAGTAGAAGAAACAAGAGCTTCTGTTGCAGGAGGCTCTCAGACACAATGACTACATCCCTACCTACAAACCAGGCAGATCCAGGCCCTGTTCTCTGGCTCAGGGAGCATAAGCATGCTGCCATAACATGGCCATGTGCATTTATTAAACTCTCCTAGCCTCTACAATAGGGAGGTCATATCCAAACTGCCTTTTTGATGGTACCTGGCCCAGGCTAACTCCTGAACTAGGACCAGGAACAGTACAAGAGACTTTCAGTAAGCCCAAGCCAAACCCATTCCAAAGACAGCTCTAACATTGTAATGACAGAAACACCAGCATTCAGGGCCAAGATAAGACCTCTGGCAACACTGATGTGCCAGTACAGACACCACAAAGGGGTATGGATGACTGCCCAAGAGAGATGGGTGACTCTTGGCCATACCCTGCAGCCAACACTGACGTGAGCAGCCCCTCAAGAGCACTGTAGGCTCCTTGGGAGTGCTCTGCCCAGGGATTCCCCTTCCCTTGGCATGCTGTGCCCTTAATCCCACCTCAAACATGTTATGCACTCTTTTAAGGAGGGTATAACAGCACCACAGCCTTGCTACTGTCCCATTTTATTTCTTGGTTGGGCCTGCTGCTCTCCCTTTTCTCCACAGTGTCCTCCAGTTCACGCCATCACCTGCAGCACTCTTCCAGCATCTCTGCGCCTACAGACTTCAGCTAAAAAAGACCTGACTCAAGACAAAGATTAATAAGGCTGAGCATATTCACAGTACATGGGCACATGTCCCACTGAAGCCAAGAACTACAGGAAAATAACCAAAGAAAGAATACACTCCAGCAAGATTCACATCTGCAGCATACTCTATTAGGGCAACATCATGAGATTATGTTACTAACAGTGCCTGAAATATCTGCTGCTGAAAGATAGATTCATATTAACAGCATGTGTCGTTTGTTGGGAGCATTGTGATAAAAACAACTATCACATTTCTAGATGTTTGATGCTTTATAAAGGCTATGTGTCATGCAGCAGCCTTATGTCATCAGTGGGAGAGATTGAAATGATACTTCTTGGCTTCAGAGAGGCAAGTCTAGCACTTGAACTGGAAAAGGTACAAAGTCAAGCATTTTATAATGTAGTATCTACTTTCTTGTCTTTATTCTCCTGTCTTCCCCTGTCTGCAGGTGTCATAAGGGGTGTCATAAGTCTTGCCAACTTGCTGACATTGCCCCCCACCACTCCTTCCACCCAGGGATCATCACCCCTCGGGCTGACCTGAACACTCACTCGAACCCTGCAGCTCAATTCACATCCCGACATCTCAGAGGGGCAGTACCTTATTTGGAGACAACATGGAGACTAATCAGTGTGACTCTCCAGCCCAGCAAGCAGGCCCATTTGTGTGTAAAAAAGGTGAGTTCTAGGTCTTGGCCACTGCTTGTGAGCTTCAGCATAAACCACTGCAACAGCCCACTGAAGAGCAGGTTACACCACCTGCTTCCTCCCTCTTTAGTCTTTTTCTGCTGAATTTAGCACTTTTTTCTACCTCTAGGCTAGGAGCAGTTTCAAAACCAGAGAGAAGCAGCACCTTCCATCCCTTCCCTCTTTTTCCAAACAGCCTGATGGGGAGGATATTTTCAACGAATGGAGATGCAGGATACTTCCAAATGTTAAAAAAAAATATTTTCTACTAAAGCTTATCATATTCACATTTATTTTGGTAGTAATAAATAATAATTCTGGCCCCACCACTAAATTATTTGGTTTGCTAATCTAGAAGTTTGCCCACAGGATTATGTTACTAGGTAGTTTTAACACAGTAAATTACTTCCCCAGGGGTGACCTTTTAGGACTATCTGCTCTATAAGAACAGGGTAGAAACTGCAATGACTCCAGCTGGTTTTGGATCAAGAACTAACAGCCCTTACAGCAGTCAGGCCAGGCAATCTGCTGAGGAAAGTGCTTTCAAATTAAGTGTCTTCCCAAGGACTGAAAAGAAGCGCTCAGTAATTTTCTTCAGAACTGACAAAATACTACCAGTGACAAAGGGAAGTGGTAAGAAGGAGCACTTGTTCAGAATAAACCAGATCTTCTCCTAGAACCCCTTACACTTTCAGTTTTGTTATCCAGATGAGATCTTTTTGGATCAGACACATCTCAGAACCCGGGTGCTGGCTGCTGTGCTCTGCGCCATGCGCGACTCCACGGCTCTTTTCCAGTAATTAACACAACACCAGAGGCCAAGGAGGGGTTGTGGCTGAAAATTAATGCTATAGCAAAGGCCCATTAATCACAGCTTTCTGCACACCAAATTAACTACAGAAAGGTAGTGCTGATAACATGACAAAAACTAACTACAGAAAGCTGATAAAAATATGTAAATACAGCCTTTGGTTTTGGAACATTTGCCTTAAAGAGGTTTTAAAAGAAGAAAACAATTATTTTGGTTTAGAAAACAACGTGTCAACCTTTTTTTATGCAGTATTAGAAACAGGAGATTAGCCCAACAATATCTTAGAGGATTTTTTTTTCTCTTTATTGCTTTCTGACCAGGATCTAATTTGTGAAGGAAAAAAATGCTTTATTTCTAATGTAATCCTGCTGCCTACAGATGTGCATTTGTTGTTATTAATGAACAATTATCAACTGCTAGACATACAAAGGTAGAAGAGAAAAAAAACAGCCAACTCTCCCAATATAATTAATGGCACTAATTTTCAGTTAAAAATCACAGTGTCCTTAAGACTTAACAACAGCTTGTATCTTCTGAATAATGGAAAAATTCACTTTGAAGTTTTATGCTGAAAAAAAGGCCAAACACTTTTGTTCATAATTCAAAAGGCACGGAAGTCTATGTAAAGACTTGGACTTTGGATCACATTGCAACTTTTCCCAGAAGGATTTCTTTTCTTGAGGTGGAAGAAAGCAGTCCCAGTGTATAAAATTAGCTTATAGAGCATGCATAAAGAGAGTGGGTTTATCTCTAAGGAACCACAAGAGGCACAAAGGATCTTTGTTTGCAATTCCAAGTTTGCTAGAATTTCATATAGTAACTAAGTAAACAATATCATTCCATCATGTGGAAGATTTAAGCTGATTCTTCCAGGAAGCCAATTAACATTTCCAAGGACTTTGTGCAGGATTCATCTGCCGCAGTTTACACGTCTGAGATTTAGGTGTCCAAGCCTGAACTAATCCCTGTGTTCCCTTTAGGGTCAAAGAGAGAAGGAGCCACCTCTGAGAAACTATTTTTCTTATCCTACAGCAGGCACAGCAGGCAGGGCTGTGTGCTGGAGATACCTATTTCTCTGACACCTCCAGGGGAATATTTCCTTTTTCAGATACAACCTCAGGTCTGTGCAGCTGGACTTGATAAGTCCCACTGTAATAATGAGTACTGATGCTTAGATCAATAAAGGATACAAATAAATGTCAGCCAAAGGAAAACAGATCTGTGCTTTTCATCTGCACACAGAGTAAATGAGAAACTGTAATTTAGCTCAAAACCTAAAAACACATGCTTCTGTGCTCATTCTTTTTATGCACTATTTTGAGAAAAATATGAAGAAAAAATGTGGAAGGGAAAGGGGAAAATTTGAAAAAGGACAAGATTTTCTACAGAACATCTTTACTTTCGGAGTGAAACTCAATAAAAGTCCATTCTCTGCTGAAATTAAATTCATTATTCAAGAAAAAAAAGGAAATATTCTTGATACTAACTCTTCACAAACACTAAGATAAAGCTAATTGCTTAAATGGAAGAAAACAATTTTAACAATTTCATAAAATTTCTTCAAATTTAAAAAAAAAAAAAAGTTTGACACAAAAGTTTCTGAAATCCGAAGCAGATAATGTCTGCATGTGTGTGTGAGAGAGAGAGGGAGAAAGAGACAGTCCATCTGCCTTATCAAAAATTATGCAAGAGATTCAAATCAGGCCTGGACAAGTGAGGGAAAACCAGATGTTTCAGCCCACAGAAAGTTTTTCATAAAATGCTTGAGGTTTTGTTTTTCTTCCAATGCAAAAATGAAAATAAATAGTCATATTTTTAGGAGGTAAACAGAATCCACCAGAAAGGCTTTTTTTAGCCTGATCTGTTCTGGTTCTTAGATATTGCAGGCACTTAAATACTCACAGCCACAGGTAGAGGGAATGGTGGAGATGACCAACCACCACTGGAAGCAGTGCAGCATTTAATGACACTTTTTTCTTAGGGTTATCCAAGACAAGCAGCAAAATGAGGAAGAGGAAGGGGAAACAGCCTGGCATAGCCTCCGTCACCCACCCCAGTGCGAATGCAGAACAGCTCCCCTGCCCTTGGAAACATTCCTCTGGATTTACACTGGAGTAAATTAGAGAAGAATTCATTGCAATAATATAAAACTGTTTACAGTTTTAATAGGAAAAAAGGTTAAAAATACAAAGGGAACAGTGAAGCATCTTTTTCATATTACCATTGTTTTTAAAACTTTATCAGACTCAAATTTAGCTTTTAAATGTAGGTCAGAATCAGAACCAGGTTTCAAATTCACCAAGCCGCCCATGTTTTGTGCTTTCTGCTAAAAAAGAGGGGTAAGTTTATCAAAACAAAGTTCATGGAACTGGAATCTATAAACCCAAACTTATATATCCTGCTCATTGCTCTGTGTTGATTTGTTTTGTGATGATGTAGAATCACCACAAGGCAAAACAGTGTCTGAAAAGAAAAACCGGAGAAAAGGGAGGGGATAAAAAAAAAAAGGAACTTCTTAGCACACCCAAATGCTTCAGGAGACGAAATGTGTAGAAATTTATCTAACTCAGAGTAACTTTATTAATACTTTGAGAATGCAACACAAGTGCTATATTGCTGTAAAATTTGAAGGTGACTGAATAACCTCATGCTGGACCAAATACAGGCCCATTAAAATCCCTGGGAATCTCTCCATTGACTACAATAGGCTTTACATCAGGTCTCTTCTCCTTTTTTAGGCAAGGCAATATAAGATGGGGTGAAATTCTATCCCTAATGAAGTCAATGGGAGTTTTGCCACTGACTTCATTTGGACCAGGATTACACTCCTCCTCCATTATCAGAATATAAAGTGTGTTTTCCGGATATAATCTGCTGGTTGTAAAAGAAGACATGAAAAAAAAAACCTGTAGCACCATCCAAAAGACAGCACATATTATGAAATTACAATATTACCATGTTTCCAAGTGGCACGAGATAGTCTAAAGAAAGAGGGTGATGCAACATGAAGCAGCACGAGTGTGTAGTAAAGGCTACATTACCCAAATTACTTGTCAATGCTCATTTATATTACAAGCTGTAACCCAGAAATTTTGTGACAAATAAGAAGACAGGAGTCACATTTCTAAAAATCCTGCGCCACCTATGCACTTCTGCTGGCATTCTGTGGTTGGTTATCTTGTTAAAGTTATGCAAAAAATCTCAGACACAAAATGTTTGCACCTGATTTTCCATTCTAGTTCTTCACTCTCCATGCCCAAATAAAATTTAAAAAAATAATCCTCCAACCAAACCCTTTTCCCTTAAGATGTTTTAGGTGTGGATACATAAAGAAAGACGCTGCATGTTTTCTGGCCATCCAGTGTTGTGAGTTGTCAGGACTCGTGCTTTTTGGGGCTAACAGTGGGGCTGTGCTTCTCTCAGAGCAGCCCTTGCACTGGCTGATCACAGGGTCATGCAGTCATTGGTCTGGGATGCAGGGAAGTGAGGGCACATCTTCTAGAGCTCACCCCTATCAGTGTAAAGCTCTGGTTAAAGCAGAGGGACCCATGTGCCATTCAGGACAGATGAGGAGGTGCAGCAGTGCCAGCCCTGGTGGACACCTCTCCCGACCTCCCAAATGAGCTTGAGCCTGACCCCCTCATTCTGTCAGAGCCAACCTGGGAGGCACCCCAGAAAGCAAAAAAGGCACATCACAAAATGAAACATCTGAAACTTCCGTGGGTCCAGAGGCAGGCACACAGAAAAGGAAACAGTACAGAGTGCTGTCTCTCTCGGCACAGCCTGCAGATCAGAGCCTGCAGACTGGGCCCCAGATGAGCACAGCAGGATGCAGCCTGACTCATGTATCCACTGACAAGTAGCAGAATTAAAACAGGGCATAAAGATGCCACAGCTCTGCGTGAGTGGTTCATCAGCCAAGACAGACACAAGTGAGAGCATCAGCAAAGCCAGCAGTTCCCAACTGGAGAGGCATGATCCTGGAGCAGATGCATGGCTCTGCTGAGACCAGGCTCCATCCATACAGCACAGTAAATGAAGGCTTTGGCTCCTCCCAACAAACTGTGCCCAGCTGGGATGGTCAGCACGTGCCAGGGACCACACTGCCAGTTCCACAGGAGGAACTGGGTGGTCTCAGCCCCCCAAAGACCAACACCCTCCCAAGCCCCCATCCCACTGCTGCTACTACCAAATGGAATGGCACCGCCTGGGGCTCATGGCAAAAGAAACAATGACAGCAATCCAGGCCCCTGACTTTCAGAATCCCTCTGAAGGGAAAGCTGGTGGCAGCGAGTCTGGGAAACGCTGAACAAAATCAGAAGAGCAGAGTGAAGAGGCCAAAACAAAACATGAGACAAGAGAAAAGGAATGTGGAGTTCAAGAGTAGCTTGAGGTCAGGCTACAAGGTGAGCTGAAAAGAGTCACTCAGAAATGATTTTAGGATTCAAGAGCAAACCTGGAGTCAAGAGGGCATGGTGGTAACTTCAGCTGGTTTTCTGTGACATCCTGGATGCTTCAGGGCTCACAGCAAAGCCAGAATAAAGAAATCCACAGGGGGAAAAGCATTAAACATTTCAATCTGAGATGACAAGTGAAAAATGGAAAAAGGGGATGAGCTATACTGTATGTCAGAGTTATGTCTTCATAGAAAAATTGCTGCTGGTTTAAATACCAAGGGCCAGCTGAAAGTGGGTGCAGTTTTGCAAGTGCTTTAAACTGCATCAAGTATTTAGGTCTCCAGCCTTAAGCATGATGTTCTGCAGCATCTCAGCTAGGAACAAGCCCAGCTCAGAGCAGACTCCTCTGGAGAGCAGCACAGGGGCTGCTGAGAAAACTGCCAGCACCAATCCCTCCCTGGCGGGCAGCAGACACAGCACAGAGCCCTGGGTTTGCAGAGCCCTGGGTTTCCAGAACCCTGGGAGCAGGGTGAGCAGGCTGGTGACACCACATTTCAGCAGCTCCAAAGCTGGGCACAGCGCTGGCAGTCACGGGACAGTGCTGGGCTGTGCCTCTCTCCAGGGACATCCCACAGGCACATCCCCAGCTGGGGCAGTGCAGGTGAAGGATGCACGAGGGTCTGAGGGACAGAGGGCTACACTAGTCCATCTGAGGATGAACCAACATACTCAGGAGTTTGCCAGTATCACTAATTGTGGATTGTCAAATATGCAAGCCGGTCTGAAAACTTTTTTCTCCCTGCACTTTTTTCCTGGATGTGATTTTGGCAGCCAGTTCCCTGGTAATCATATCTCTTAGTCACTGTCTGTCACTATTAAGCCAGTGTTCTTTCATGCTGCAATTGCATCCCATATGTAAACTTACTCCTAAAAGCTGCCTTTGATAATTGCTTTTTCTTCTTCACACCGGGCAAACATTAAAGACCCAGGCACAAGTGAAACAATAGACTGTCAGGATTCCTTTCTGACGCACTCCATGGATGTGATCCAGTTGGCCATTCGCAGTATATTTACCCACCCAGCTCAGCTCCAAGGTAAGCACCTACCCTCATTGCTAGAGTGGTGACAGGCTTTATTTACTTTTGCTGTAATGGAGTGATTCTGCCACAAAAACGACCTTTGTTAACAGTGAGTGTATGCATGGGACAAAGATTGACACTGCAGAGGTGGACTGTGAATCACAGGAATCTGCTACAGGGATCTTGATATGGCAACAAAGAGTAGGGGAAAATCACTTTAATTGCATGCTTAAAATAGTAATGTTTTGGGTTAAACATAACAGTATTGCTTTCACACATGCTCTGGTAAAAACCTTATGCAATGTGTCCATCTCTGGATTTTGCATTCTAAAGCAGACCAAAAGTTTGAAAGGTTCTAGAAAACACATCTTCCATCAAGAAATGTAAAGAGTTCAATCAGCTTAGGCCCTCAAAGAAACCGAATTTTATAAGATTCTGAAGTGGAGAGTCATGGTATGAGCCACTCCTTAACTGTATCAGAGAAAGGCCCTAGAAGATCGATTGGCTGAAAGTGCAAAGTAGAGAAATGTAAACTGAAAATAGGACACAAATTCCATACAGTGAGAGGGTAATTAATCACTGGAACATACTACCCAGGGAAGTGGTAAATTCATCATCACTCTGAGCCTTTAAATTCAGATTGGATGTTTAAATGACATGTTCTAGTAGTTCAACAGCAAGTCAACAACCACAGCATCATTCATTTGTCTAACTGTAAAATAATTCCAGTTCCTTACACTGCAAAACTCCTGCCTGGAATTAGGTGGCACTTGTCACAGAGTAGGTCAGATACACTGGGACAGTGGCCCCTTTCAGCCTCAAATCTCATTAACCTGTGAGCATTTAAGTTGTTTTTTTGTCGAACCCCTAACTTTGCTGTTAGGCATCATGAACCTTTAATATGTTATAGTTATGCTGTAAGCAAATTTTGCAGGTAAAGAGAAACTAAAAAAAAAAAAAAAAAGGCAACAATACAGTATGTACAATATGTACAAGCAACAAAGTTAATTTGCAACAACAATTTGAGTTCTGGAATGTCTTACCTTCTCAGCGCCAGCTACTTAGTCTCAGCACTTGAGTAATTAGTTATAGGAAGTTTTTGCTTATTTTATTTTTTAAACCTATGAATCATTTGTTGGTGAATTCATAAATCTCAAATGCTTCAGCCAGTAGAATATAAAGGTTTCTGTACTTTGTTAATCAGAGAGACCCAAAAGGCTTCACAGATTAAATTTAGCTTTCCCTGGTTGACTGAGTGCATTGCCATAAATGGGTATTTTCAATAGAGAGCTGCAGTCCCTATTGACCACACCAGAAGAAAGTAATTTATAATGGAAGAGATGCTGGGTAGTATTATAAGGTAAATCAGATAATATTATAAGATAAATTGGATTAATAAGTTAACTTGGATCTCTGACAGCTCGTGACTGAGTTTTGGTATGTCAGAAATGCAGGAACCTGAACATCCACGGGTCAATGCAATGAGCAAAGTCCAAAGGAAGCTTTTGAGGTGAGAGGGCAGAGGGTTGTGAGCCACCACAAATGTCCAAGTAAAAAAGGGGATGATGAAGCAGCTACCTGTTAAAGAGAAACAAATCCATGAAGTATTGGTAAATCTTTTTACATGGATAAAGGTGAATACTGAATCCTGAACAATCAAAGAGTGCTGGATGGGGAACTGCAGGTCATGACCAGTTTCTATTTATTTCATGTAGGCAAACACAGTACAGGCCAAATAGCAAAAATATTCGGGTATTTCCAAACAGTTATATTCTGACACTGGGAAAACACAAGAGAAATGTGGTAATAGGAAAAATGTAGACAAAAAATCATGGAAGAAGGTGGAGAGTTCTTCAAGAACTTGTTAGATGACCAGGCCACACATGATAAATGGAAAAAGACAGCAATGCCTCAGTTCAGTGGTTTATTGAATGCTTGGAATTTCAGAACTTTTATTCAAGAAATAAGGCATCGAACACAAACCAAACCATAGAGATTAGCAGTTGTAAACAGTGGAAGGTGTGTAAAATGGGCAAAAGATCCTAAAGGAAAACATCATGGTTGGCAAAACTAGTAGAAAGTAGAAATTTAAATATGAGATTGAAGAAAATGAATGCAGATTTCTCCGTGACAAGGTCAAAATTCTAAATGGAAATAATAAAAACAAATAAAAATTAAATAAATGTATTTTCTATTTGATCATGATGTGTCCTAATCACCCAGTATGATTAGTCAATTTTTTATTTCAAAGAGGGAAAAAAGGTACAAAATAGGGAATTAGAAAATGTCTTGTAAGAATGTACATTTCAAAGCCATCAGCTTGATAACTTGAACTCAGGAGTCATAAAGGACTTGCCTAAAGAAATCACTGCTCACTTGTTGCTTATTTTTACTAAATCCCAGAATACCAAGCAAGTCTGAAAGCACAAGATGAATGATCAGCTTGTGCAAACATTTGAGAGGAGCAAACTACCTACCAGAGTTACATTACTGAATATCCTGACATCAACCTCAAACAAAAGAATAAAAAAAGCACATATGGAATTTAACTGATAACAAAATAAAGGAGAACAATATAATGAATACCAGACAACATGAAATGGGTTATGGAAAATAGTGTTACTTAAACAAACTTGAGTTCATTCTCTAAGAAGTTTTTTTTGGATAAATTTAACTGTGTAGATGTAATAAAATTTTATGGGGTGTTTGACTGGGTACCACACGATATTCTGATATAAAAATCAGCAGTATATAGTACTAAGAAACTGTATACTAAATGTATTGAACATTGGCTAACTGATAGAAGCCAAAGTATTTGTAAATAATGTAACAAATAGGGATGTTTCTAGGAGGCTCACAAAATGATGGCTATAAACCTGAGACCTACACCCTACTATCCTCAAGTATCTGAAAGGAAATTGAAAATTTTAGCTGATATTTTTTATGAATGATGTAAAGACAGTGAATGGCAGACAAAAGTGAGGAGAGGGCAGGCAGAGTGAACTGCAGTGCCCAGTAACCCAGGTCTACTGAAAAAAGGGCTTTTCATAAATTCATATGTGCAACGAGAAAAAGAATGGGCTGTTCCTACAAAACAGGAATGGTCTTTGGATAGCAGCAGTTCTGAGATGGATTTTAAAGCTGGAATGGGCCAGGCTGAGGTCCTGGCATCAAGCAAAACGTGCTGCTGCAGCCCTGAGAAACCTGATAAGGTGATGTTATTTAAGATTAAATTCCTCCTGTATCTTTGGTAGGGCC
Source organism: Rhipidura dahli (assembly GCA_013399225.1). Classification (NCBI taxonomy): domain Eukaryota; kingdom Metazoa; phylum Chordata; class Aves; order Passeriformes; family Rhipiduridae; genus Rhipidura; species Rhipidura dahli. The sequence continues at coordinate 1,216,141 of VXAC01003393.1, forward strand.
AAAGCCACCACACTGAATAAGATCCTGACATTTTTAAAGAACATCATTCTACTCTTTTCCCCACTCCTCCCACACCCAGCAAACACATGCAGAGGCTGAAGAACTACACTGCATATAGCACCAACACATTATTAACGATGATTAAATTTTTGATAATTTGATGGTCATATACCACAACCTTATGAAAATAAAATAATGGATTTCACAGGGGATTCTAAACCTATCTGAACACACACAGAAAATTATTCTCTATAGCCAAATGAAAACAGACTTTCAGATAAGTATTTGAGTAATTTTAGATAGGTCTAACAACAAAAGAAACAAGGCTTGAAGAAGGTGAGCCACTCTTGAAAGGAAAGTGTAGGAGCTTTGCTGTTCTATCTGTGATACAGCCAAATGTGACTTCTGGGCTCCAAAAGGGGTTAACTAAGTTACATGTAAAGAGGCCAGACTAGATGATCTCATGGTCTCTACTGACTTTAAACACTATGGAAAAGGACTTTGTGATTGGAATGAGATGTTCTCAGATGGGCAATCCCAAACTGAGGCATTAAAAACACATCACTGGAGAGGTTCTATTAAGCACATGAAAAGCTGCTGAATTTAAACTTTTGTAACTTCAAAATTACCGATCCAAATTTCTTAGATTTTTGTCAGTTTATTTTATATTCCCTTTGAGGCAGGATTATTCCTCGCCTATCTATAAAATACCTCATGCTGAAGCTACTTGGAATTTTCTTTTCTCACCATGGAAAATTCTGACTTTTCATCGGAAAAATGAAAAATAATAATAAAAAAAATCTATTTTCAGCCAAAATGCTATTTTTCAGAGGAAACCTTTTCCCAAGAGTGATCATTTCTTCACCAAAATAAATTACTCTGTCAAAAGCAAAACTTTCATCCAAAACCAATTTTTATGGAAAATTTTCAACCCACCATATCTACAATATTGGTGGTGCTATAAATAAACAGACCAAAACCACATTCACTGTTATCAGTTACATGCCAGATAAAATAAATAATTCCTTCACTTTACCCTGAAACTTATTAAATTTGACCTTTGTGGGATAGTTTAAAAAAAAAAATATTATCTCTGGTTTGTATTCTGCAGCTATGAAACTGGCCCACCTTTTTATCTCCTGTCTGTCCACAGGGTGATCAACATTTGAACTTCAGCTTAATCTATAAAAATAGTAAATGTGATTTGTTTTCTTTGTGGTGAAAAGCTAAATAATCTAAGTGTGCAGATCTCAGCTGTTGAATCTCATCACTATTGATGGAGCAGTGGGTTTCCTGGGGAGCAGGAAGATTTGATGTTGTATCCCACAGCATGGGGATGACCACACAGCTTGGTGCCAGCCATGGGCACTGGCATCACATGCATTCACTGGGTCAGGATATTAAGAAATATATTGCAGGGTGAAAGTATCTAGAGTCATTTGCAGTATGGAAAGAACTGGACTAAATTCCTCCATGCCAGTTTCCTACTTTGGTTTCTAATTATCTTGCTTTGACTACTTTGTGTCAGAATTCATATTATTTACTCTATGGTCAGCCTTCCATTTCAGTCACTGCCGAGGTTTAATACTTTTATTCTGCAGATTTTCTGGTGACAGCACAGTATTTATCCAGATCAGGGTGTTTAAAATAATAATTTTATTCCTACTAAACAATGCAGATTGCCTCATGAACTTTTCTTCTACATAACAAAAGCTTTTTGACTGAAGAGTGGCAAGAATTTTACAGGACAGCATCTCCTTATCTTAAGTCCACATATTTTATCCATGCAAGTAAAAGAGAAAAGCACATAGATCACATGTAGCACAATGCAGTGCACACAGCTGTCACCTGTTAGAACTCACCTGACCATCATCCCTCTAAACCAGTCTGGATCCCACTGGTTTTGTTCCTACAGGACAAAAGTCAGTGCAGTCTAAGGGTCATTATTCCAGGCTCCAAGAAAAAAAATGACAAGATAAAAGAATGAAAACCACATGTAGACATCTCCAGGTGTACATGCAGGAAGATAAAGTGCTTTAAGATCTTCTAAGATAAGCCTATTGCAATTGGCTGGCAGAAAGAAAAAGAAATTGGGTTTTGCCACTCCTTTAAGTAAAAGTAATAAGGAGGCTGGTGGAAACCCATCTCTTTTTTAAGGTTAATCATATCAGAGCACAGTTTGTCATTCAGTGACATGTGATGTCTGGGGATTTAAAAGAATTGCCCAAGAGGAAACAGGTCTGGGCCAAGGATTTTGGGGGTCCAGCGTGGAGGTGGAGGACTTACCTCCAGAGGGAATTTCATCCTGCAGATGAAGGTCATGGCTCCTGTGATGGATGAGGGCAAGCAAGCTCCAAGGGACTCCAGGACAACTGTGCTCTCTGAAGAGGTGGCCCTGAGCTCTGTCCTCTTCTTTCTTACCCTCCTTCTCTAGTCTTTCCTACACCATTTCCCCATCTCTCCTATCCCCTAGCTGTCTACTGCAGGGCTCCATCGGCCTGCAGGTGACTGACATTCCAGACTGGGTTCTTGTTGGGAGCACTGGCTTTAAGCATTAGCCACCCACAGCTGCAGAGACACATGCAGCATGCCCTGAAGGCAGAACCCACATCCCACCAACAAAAAAACCCCAGCCCTGAAAGGGAAAAGAATAAGTTTTGGAGAGGCAGCAGAGAAAAAATGTACAGAAAAGTACAAGGGGAGAAACCTTGGTCTGATCATAATGGGAGCCTTGCTAGTAGTTGCTGCTCTTTCTTGAGCTGGGCTTTGTCCTTTTGAGGACACAGCTGCCCACAGACAAGTGCTGAAGACCACAGAAAATCTGATTGTATTGCCCATCCAGATGATTTTCCAGATGGCAATTCATGAAGGATGAAATGCTGAGGACACAGACATCAGTACTCAAGAATAGAAACTGTGCACAGGACAGTGAGAAGAGACACTGGAGGGAAAACAGTGTGTGGCAATAAGTAACTGAAGTGTTTATGTCATGGGACGGCAAAAAAAAAGAGCCACACTTGCAGCAGTGCACCTGGCCAACCCCACCCCTTACACACTGGCTATAGGCCCAGCATAGCCCTGAAATTCAGACTGTCATTGTAAATTCAGGGAAGAAAGTAATCCCAGTTGCCAGCCATGGGAGTTTGGCAGCTAGGACAGAAACCTCAGTGGTACCACTGATGTCAGCCTGAAGGCTTGGAGAGGTGCTTTCAGACCAACCCACATCTGTCCTTCACAAGCAGCTTTCACCAACAGTCCTGTCTCTCTGAAACAACACTTTTCTTGGCTTCTGTCAGAGATTTGTTTGCCTCAAGAAACCTCAAGGTTATCCTCAAGGATAAAGTCAAAATTTTCTCTGCAGTTACTCACTGCCAGTTTATGCTCAGTACAAATTGCAGACCTCAAAATTCTGGATGAATCCAAGGAGGCAAAGTCAAAGAA
>VXAC01003393.1:1219606-1232128 GCA_013399225.1 Rhipidura dahli
ATATTCTGGCAACCATCCAGTGACCAATGGAACTGGAGGAAACCCTATCATATGAATCATTTAAAAATAAGATCAGTCTGGACACGGCGCTGGAAAATGTACCGTGGGGAACAGGCTTGTTTTGGCGGGGGAATGAACAGGATGAGCTAATCCTGCAGGTCTCTTCCATCTCTTCTTTCTGTGGGCCCAGTCCTCATGGGACCTTGCAGGTTGGGCTCTCTCCATGTCAGACAGCTTCAAAGAGCATCAGCGAGCACTAAGATAAAACTAGGATGACATTATCACAGACTAGTGAGCACCTTTGCAAAGGTCTCCCAGGAAATAGGACCTGATCTAAAAAGGCAGAGTGGTAGTGAAAGCACTTGATGAAGGGTGTGTGAGAAAGCATCTCTTCTTTGACCAGGCAGAGGCTGAAGGCTCAAAATCCCTATCTGATACTGTGCTTGTTTGGAGCTGGGTTTTTAGTCCAATGTATTGTTAGAGACAAGGCCCAGCTGTGAAGCTTGGAGCTGAAGCCAGTCTACTATGGTATCTGTTTACATCCAGAAATTTGGGTTGAGACGTTATCTAGTCAGAAAACACTGGCAACCTGCCTCATCCTATTCAAAAAAAAAAAAAAAGCTCTGGATATTGCTAAGTCCAAACATCAATAAGACATCTTTTTGGGAGAAGATGATGGAATAGAAAAAGACTCTGAACCATCTTCCCAGTCACCACTTCAATAAACTGAAGTGTCAAAGGTTTGCTGTGATCAATATCAAAACCTTCTCTTCTCTGCTCATTTTCAACTCGTTGTGTGTAAATTTGACTGGAGAGGTGAGAACAGGCTTTTATCAACCAAGGCCATGAAATGATCTAGGAGATGTGAGTTTTGTGTCTGGTTCTAGTCAACACTCACTTTCCCTCCCAGCTCCCTAACTTCACTTTGCAATGGCTCTAAAGGAAGCACTGGTGCCTACTTTTTGCAAAACACTTTTAAATTCCCAGCTAACTGGTGCTTTCTCAGCATGGAGTGTTAGCGCTGCTAACAAGGAGGACAGAGAGGAACTGTGGAGGGTGGTGCAAGTGGGTAATGAGACAAAACCAGCAAAGGGATATTTTAGGCTGGAAATCAGGAAAAAATTAACAGTGAAGCCCATTAGACTGTGGAATAGGCTCCCAGAGGGAAATGCTGGCAGCCCCACCACTTGAGTCATTTCAAATAAGACTGGACAAAGCACTAGAAAATACACTGCAGGGAACAGCCCTGGGCTGACCTTCAGGGAGCAGAGAGAAGGAAAGGGGGAAAATGGACTGTGTGACCTAACAGGTCTTTTCCATCCCTAATTTCTATGAATCTGTTACTGGCTAGTGAGAAAATGTGATGTAAGGGCAGCCTGCAGTGATTGGCACACTAAATGAAGGTCAGGAGTAATTTTTTGGATGCCTTGAGCACAGTGCGTGTCCCAAGCACTGACCACACTCACTCGGCATGTTTAGCCACCTGGCAGCTCTGTTATAGCCAACCCAAATAGTTCATATAAAATTGAAGCGAAACAGCAAACAACCATCATTCTCAGAAATGTTCACTTTTCCTGGGATTTCTTTTTCTCTCATTTCCTTTTTTTTTTTCTTTCCCCAGACAAACCAAAAACAAGTGATTGAGCTGAGGTACTTGCTGCGTGAACTCAGCCTGGTCAAGGCTGACTGGTGTCTGGCGGAACCACTGTTGGAAACAAATAAGCATTTACAAGAGGAAGGTCCACCTGCTGTACTTGGATACCAGCTCAGGCTACTCTTGGGGGTGCAGACAGCTCCTCAGACTTGATAGGCTGTTGTAAACATGGGCTAGAAATCCTGCTTGTCCTCCCACAGACAGACATGCTTCATCCTAGGCTATCCATGTTCCCTTCTCAGTGCCTTTTTTCAGAAGTGGAAATAAAGCTGCACCTGGAAAGTCCTGACTAGATCTCATTCCCCTATACTGCCAAAAACAGTCTGTCTCCTGTGATTACCAGTGCTCTCTCGTTCCTGGGGCCAAAGTGATATTCACTGATACACATGTGCTAGCTTTGTGTGTTTTGCTGGTGCATTCGGATTGCCACTCCTGATCATGCCTTGGCCTCTTCCAGGTTTGTCTGCTGGAAGGAGGCAGGATGAGTGTTGGGCTTAGCTAATGTAAAACAGCAATCAAACTGGCAAAGGATCTTGGTAAAGCACCGGAGATGAAAGATGGGAAGAGAAAACATGGGTGAGAGGAGGTGGGGAAATTGGAATCAGCCAATAGAAGAAAAGGAGGCATGACTAACTGGGGTAAGCCGAGAGGACAGAGGGGATAATTGCCAATGCTGGGAGAACCCAGTGAAGCAGGGAAAAAGCCAGAGGTGTAGAGTTAACGCAATTGAAATGCAGCTCTTCAGTCTGAAGGGTTTTCTTTGCCCTCGCTCTGGAAAGCTGCCCAAATTTTATGCCAGCTTTTGTTAAGGCATTTTTATGGCCTCCAAACAAGTAAAATCTCACTTGCTGGAAGCACCCGGGGTGGGGCCTGAGGGTCCTGCATGGTCCCTGGCTGCAGCCAGCCCGTCAGGCCCTCGGTCTACACTGGAGATGTTCTGCAGGGAGTCAGACCTGAGGAGGAAGGAGCAACCCCTGGCCCTTGCTGCATAATCCAAGGACAGCCAGGAGTTCACTTCCTGCTCCATTCCCCATCAAAAGCAAACACCACAGCTGGCCCCACATCACCCCAGGAAGCTGATATGCCTTTCCAGGGTACTCAAATACAGACAGGGCAATGAAATTGCCCTTTTGACTTTATGCCACAGGATGCTTCCCTCTGCCTGTTTGCTATTCAGTCATAAGAAAAGGAAAGCAGGGAACAGGGCAGCTTTATTTTCCTTCTTTAATTACCTGGCAAAGAATTCACAGGTTTATTTTTCTTACCTGTGGTTTTATTTGTCAGTCCAAGTATATCGAATCAAACATAGGTTTTGGTCTGGATGGATCTTGAAGAGAAAATGGTACTTTCTTTCAACATTTTGTAGATCAGAAGAAGTTAAGCAATGGCTGTAATTACAGTTGGATAAGCAGCAAGTGATGTGGGAAGAGGGATCAGATGATGACCATCAAAATTAATTACAAGCAACAGGACAAATTGACCAGAGGCTGATATAGGAAAAAATGAGCCAATATGCACTGCAACCTGCACAAAATAGAAAGCATACTCTGCAAATCCAGGGGGGAAAGAAGCTATATTGCCTTATCATTGATGGATTCTTCAGAAGGACACATAAAGGGATAGTGTGTCAAAGTCCTGTCCACCACCTGGTTTTCACTACTTGCTTGTCAGAAAGGAGCCAAAACAACTGAATTCCATATGAATGCATGACCTAAAGTTCATTTAGTCATTGCTTTAAATTAAAAATGCTAGGTTGTATTCATGCTGTTAGTCTGGGGAAAAAAAAAAAAAAAAAAGACCTTTCAGAATCCCTCGCAGGAACTGAGCATGAAATTTCCCTTTTGGTGTGGGCCTGCCTTTTACACCTCTGAAGAACAAAGGGAGACGTCTACAACAACACTAACAGTTTTCAAATTTTTGTGACTCAGAGATCTTTCCCAGCAGAGATCCCATGGATCTCATCTAGGAAACACGTACTTAATGTGTGACCTGTTGGAATCTGCAGAGAAGAGGCTGAAATGAATGCTGAATGCTTTATAGTGGGGAAAATCAGGACCTGTCTCTTCACCAAACTACACTTTTAGGGTGAGAACATTCCAATATTGTGGTCAAGTTTGTTGCTGTTCCCAAGTTTTATCTTCTTGTCAGACAACATCAACATCTTTGGCCCGTACCTCAGAAAGCAGCTAACACCTGCTTTCACCCCAGACATGGTTGGACATCTAAACTCGGGGCTCCATGGAGCTCATTTGGCACCAATCTTGGCCCTACTTTCCACGTAGTTTCAGCCAAATCACATCAATTCAATATCCCCCTACACAGAAGCAAGGATATGATTTCTCCTTTTACTCATATCTCTGCCACCTTAGCTGCTACCAGCACCTCTAATAACCCTCTTTTCACAAAAAGCCCTCCCCTGGACCAAGGCTTCTCAAACAAGGTCAGGCTTTCGTTGGGGAACACCTCAGGGCTTCTCACGCCCCTGTTGTTTGCTGCTCTGGAGCACAAGTTTCCAAGCAAGAATCAAATTATGATTCTGTCAGGCCAAGAGCAGGATATGAGAGCAGACATGAATCCCTGTCTGCCCAAGATTTAACGAGCAATTCAGTTTTAAATTTATTGAATATCAAACAGGCAGAGGAAGAGGACACTGAGCTGTTTCCCATGTCTCTCTACCTGAAGACAAGGCTTATAGATATTTTGATAGCAAAATATCCCCTTTTTCCTTTTCAGTCAACAAAATGTAAGTCTCTTGCTCATCAGTGAGCTATGCTGGAGCAGACTGTTTTGCATTTGGTAATGAATTGCATACCATCTTTAGATAGAGATCTTTTGGACTCGTTTTTGGCATCTCCGAGGAAATATGCTCTCCACCTGCTTTCTGTCCAGTGCAAACACCATTCCCACAGCATGTTTCACTGCTGCAGACAGATCCTGCCACCTAGTGCATCCAGATGTGTACTAGCCCCACAGCACACCTGGAACAGCTGCCTGGACCCCCACTCCTCGCCAGGGATGACCTTATTTCTCCATAACACCCCTTTCCTTCAATCACTGAAGGAAAAACACTGACACCAGAAGCAGTTTTCTGAGAGATGGACCTAGGCAAATATTTTCCCAGGACCTGGATCAGTTCTCAAAAAAGCCATTTTGATTTTCATTTCCATTTAGAAAATAGTACGTCTGTATTTCTCTGTTAGTAATAGCAAGGAGTAAAAGGCAAGACCACATCAGTCTACAGCTTCCTCATGAGGAGAAGTGGAGGGGCAGGCTCTGATCTTTTCTCTGTAGTGACAGTGAGAGGACCTCAGGAAATGGCCTGAAGTTGTGTCAGGGGAGTTTTAGGCTGGATATTAGAATAAGATTCTTCATCCAGAGTGTAGATGGGCACTGGAACAGGCTCCCCATGAAGTGGCCAGAGCACCAAGCCTGACAGAGTTCAGGAAGAATTTGGACAACTCTCTCAGGTGTGTGGTGGTTCTTGGGGTTGTCCTGTGAAAAGCCAGGACTTGGACTCAATGATTTTTGTGGGTCCTTTCTGACTCAGGATATTTTATAATTTTATAATAAACCAGGTAAGTAGATGCAGGGGCACCCTATTTTGTTCTGCTCTCCTTCTTAGGTTATATCCCTTTTCTCTGGCTCACTTAGGCCAGCATCCAGTGAGGAACAGTATTGTCTGGTTTTATGGTTTCTTTTGCCCCCTTATTCTGTGGGGTTTCCTCTGTGTCATGAAATGAATGGCCTTTCAGAAAGTCCTCAGTGCACTAACTTTGCTTCCAGTCACAGGTTAAGTGGTGTGGCTACTAAAAAAGGAGAGAGTGCACAGCCCAAAGCTGGATTAGAGATTGTCAAGAAAACAAAATGGGACTTAGGTGTCCATGTGTGGCCTGATTCCCCTCCACAAGAGGGAAGCTACTCCCTGTGTGTGTGTGTGTTACACAAAACACACTGTCTTCCTCCGAGAAATCAGGTCTGGGCAGTGTCAGAGAGGGAATACCAAACTGGACACAAAAGATATAATATTTGACAAATTCCGTTTATCAAAGGAAAATTCTGCTTTCATTTTGCAAGAACAGTTTATAAATCTTCAGTCCAGGTTTGGAAGTCTTAACTCTTCCACACTTTCCTCCTCACAGAGCCAATGATACTGTATTCTGACACGACAACCACCAGCTTTCTGCACTCTGTGCTGAACAAATATCCACTTCTTTCCTCATCTCTCATCTCTGGGAGGAAGGTATTTGTTTTCCTCCATGGTAGCAATATAATCTATTGCTTCAATTCTTCATTAGCTGCCTAATCCAGTTCATGTCAGCCTCTTCTCTTTTCTTCTGCCCTGTGTTTCTAACCTTGCATCTAGAGAAAACCTGCCTTGCTATCCTTTTTTCAAACTGTTGACCAGCCTTGAAAAATTTGCACTTCCCTTCTCTGTTTCTTTTTCTCCCATGCTTCTGATGGTAAATAGGTTCAAACCAGTAAAGGAGTGTATGGTTTTTCTATCACTCATTGAAATTACTTACCAGGAGCCTTGGTAGACACGACACCAATTGTGTGGCTTTTATATAAAATCAAAGCCAAATCATAGCAGCAGGTGGGAAGGGCTGAGCCCAGAGCAGTGGGCAGGGGCATCCACTAGCTGCCTTCTCATGCAGTGCCAGGAAAGCAGTGGAGGACCCCTCTGAGCCAAAGCACAGCACAGCTGGATGCCAGGATAATGTCCTGATCCTGCCCCAAGGGAAGGATTGGGAATAGTGCTGGGGCACAGCCGGAGTGGGAAGCAGCTTGTGGTGCATCCCAATACTCCTGGAAGCAGAATGGGCTGTTCCCCAGGTGTCCCCTCCTCAAGACCCTTGCCTACATGTAGCCCTCTTCCCATCCATTTGTGTCAGTCCCCTGATGCACAGTAGGACAAAGAGGAACGGCACAAATAGGGGGCTGTTTCTTGTCCCAGGGGGTCATCTGGGGCTCAGGCTGTGGGGCTCACCCTCCTCTGAAGTATGGGAGCTGTAAATCCAGAGGGGAAGGGCTGGATCAGGTGAGGATCCCTGCCTCGAGTGACAGTTCCCTCAAACTACCCATGTCTCAAATCCCTCCTGCCCTCCACTCAGACCGCTCTCAAAAGTTTCATCACTTCCATTCCCTCTCTGGAATCCATGACTTTACTTCTCCATCTCCAGCCTGTAAAGCTTTAGTTTTAAACTGCCTGGCCCTGTGACCTCCTTCTGAAATACACCTGCCAAAAAATAACCTTAATCACCTCCGTATCTTCTCTGAAGTTGTCTGTGATATTTCCTGAGCCTGTTTGACCCTCGGGGTCTCCAAAAGCTTGCTGATCTCACTCTTGCCTACTGGAGTCCTCCTGACCGATCCCAGCATTCTCATTCCCATCTCCTGAAATCCCCTGGCCCCTTCCAGCCCTTCTTCTCTCACAACCCATTCTGCTGCTGCCCTGAAAAGAAATTTTTTGCCTACACTGCCAAAAAGCCTTCAGCCATCTCTGATTACAATGGAAAATTTTCTTCAAGTACTCTCTCTCCCAGCTGCAGGAAATCCTGAGGGGGCTATTCAGTGACCTCCATAATGAAATAGGTCAGATTAGATAACCACAATAAGCTTTCCTGGCCCTAAAGGCCTCCTGCAAAACAAATTGCATGATCTAGCACATAAGAACATGGATTAATAAGGACATTCAGGGAGGACAAACCGCGTGTTCCTAAAGCATTTGAAACTCCAGATGCCAAGAGCAGTCTAAACCTGAAGATCTAAAGAGGGAGGAAAACAAGTGTAAGTGCAAAGGAACAATCTCTGTAGCCATGATAATTCCAGCATTACACCCGTATCATTTGGTTTGTATTATTAGACAAGTTACACAGACATCCCGTATTCCCCAGTTTGAACTAGCAAAATGCCAATGGACAAGGAAAAAAACCACAAAAGTTTGTTTTCGTAGGAATAATGTGATGACACATTTTCAGCAATATATACTATATTGTCAAGCCCTCATTAGACAAGCCAAATATTTTTGTGTAATTTCTGCAGTAAAATATGAAAGCAGCAACATTCAGACAGAGAGGCTGGCTTTTGTTAGAGTGGGGCTCCAAGAATAACAGCTTGTGAATTACCAACACCATTGTTTGGGGAGAGAAAGTTGCTTGATATTAACAAATTCATTAAGCCCAAGCTGACATGCCTGCTAAGGCAGCCATTAGTCTCAATCTTTATGGATTTGTGTCCCAAGCATACCAAATAACACCAATCCTGGGTACTGTGTTGGGGCACAGATATGTTTTCCAGCAGATGTTAATGATGATTTATGACTCACATTTCTTCCATGTACTGTGGCACTCATACAACTCATTTGTGCTACGTACTTGCAAGAGTCATTTCACCCACCCACAATGCCAGGGAGAGGTGATTGTGTCTACAGATCAAAGGGAGCAAGGCTTGGAGCTGTTACAGGAGCAGCACACAGGTGTCTGGAGCAGGGGATGAGGAACATGCTCCTCTGCTAAGGCCCACCTCACCAGAGAGGCTCTGAGCCTCTCTGCAATTCCTTCCCTGATCTCCCATCCTCAGTTATCACACCAGTGGACAACTGACCTGCAGCACATGTCAGTGTTCCCTTCTTCAGGTAGGGACCATGCACAGGGACAGGGCATGAGCCCCAACCCGAGTGCAGTCCAGAGCCTCAGCACATGGCAAACTTTCTTTCTTTCTCCAGTAGAAACTGCCAAAAGGATTTAGGAAGATGGATAACAATTTGCCCAGGAGAAATTTGGCGAGGACACCAGTGTAAGTGTTCCAACCCCCCTGATAAACTTCATTTGATGTTACAGCTTTAGGTATGCAGCAGCGGTGTCTGACTGCACAAAGTTTATTTATTTGCTGCTTGATCTGGGTCTTTTTTCTATCTGAAGGACAGTTTCTCCTTGTCTCCCTCTCGTATCTTTGGGAGATCTGATCCAGGATAATACCAGGAAAAGCTGGTTTCCACAGTATTATCAAGACAAATTACAGCAAAACATGTGGGAATCTGTACTTGAAGTACCCACATTGCTGCACATTCATTTTCCTTGTTATCTCCTCCTTTTCCAAAGGAAATAGTTCTGCCTTCCACCTCAGCTAAAACTCCCATTTGCACAGCAACTTCAGAAATCTCATTTACACTCTGTAAGGCTATCATGTTAGACATACAGATTTAGATCTGGAAGGTCACGAACCTGAGTGAACATCAAAATATGACACCATTATGGTGGTGATGCTGTTTCTATTCCTTAAAAAACTGTAGGAACAGGAACAGATACAGAGACATTCATTGAAAGAGTAAAGTTTTTACAGAAGCAGCAAACTCTTTTAGGGTCAGGCTAGCCTAGGTTCACCAAGTAATCTTTCTTGAAGCTCACATAAATCAATTTTAGACAAGGATCATGCTAATTTTCACCTTCTTACCTGTCCACACATGTTTCATTTATGTCCAAAAAGACACTTCATTGTCAAAAGAGATCTCATGAGTACTGTAGAGATGTGCATCTCCCATCTCAGTTAACTGACATCCTACCACACCATTTATGTAGTACTGTCATCTGGAAAACGTTTCTTCCCTGCAGTAGTTTACAGCCTGTATAGAAGAAAAATGTTAAATTTGGAGTGATGGAGACTTTCAAGTAAGAAAGAAGCTCAAGGTTCTTTTTAATCCCTAGGTCCCTGGGAAATTCAGCTGCCAAGTATCTGTCCTACCCAAGAAAGAAAGCCAAAGGAGCCCTACTCCTACGTGTCACAGTCTTTTACTAGTCAAACAGAGCTAAGCTTTAGCTGGATTAAAGCAAAACTGCACAAACCACCAGAGACACATTATCAAACAAACCCTTAGACAGCATGGAGACTACCATGGCAGGATCAGATAGGGAAGACAGATCAGTGTACTGTGCTTTTGTGTAACCAAAGAGTAGCACCAAGTAGCAGCAAATCATCCATGTTATTCCTCCACCATCCTCAGGGAATACATGTCCCAGTGAATCCAAATCCACTTCTGCAGATCTTTCAGAAAACCCATGGAAAACCTGCTTCCTCCTTCCTCTGTCACCAGTAACAAAACCTGACCCCAAAGCCCCCAGCCAGCTTGTCATAACCACAGTAGCAGCCATAACAGGACACAGATTTCTGTCATGTTAAGCCTGCCCTGTACCAACACTGATCAATAAGTTATATGCTGTACCTGTCACCCGCATACAGGTGCCCACAAAAAGTCAAGCACTGCCTCTCTGTTGCACTTGTCTGTGTTCATTAAAGCTTGCAGCACAGGATGCTCACTCTAGCTCATGTCACCAGCATAAACTCCCACAAAAGAGCAGTTACATTCATAGCAGAAAACAAATAAGTAAATTAGGTGACTTTGTTATTTGAGAGGACTGAAGACAATGTTCTAGAACGTCTCAAGGGCATACAAGGTGTAACCCTGAGCTGAAACAGCCCCAGAATTTCTGTTATTTGGGAGTGTGGGTAGAGTTCGTGGTTTGTCTCGCACTTTGCTGAATCCCTCCATTTACTCAACTCTCTCTTCTTTCAGTCCCACGTGTAGTGGCTGAGTTCTGGCACCCTGTCCAAGTCTCCCCATCCTGGGAATACCGACCCCATTGGTTCTGGAATCAAAATGACCACACGGCACTTATAACATTTCCAGACAGACATAAATACACAGATTAGTTTTTTCTGCATTTTTCCTCATAAAAACAACAGCAGATTCGAAGCGCATTGGCACAAGCACTGAGATTAAGTATTGCAACCTGCTATTGTTGGCAGGGTTGCTCTGGCTTCTTCTGCTTTCCCCACCTCCTTGTAATCCTCTCTCCTCTTGGAGAGTAGTTAAATGCTATGTCCATTCATGTCACCACGGAGTAGTTTTGGCAGATGCATGCCCCAAGGCTGGGATGTTTTTACGAGAACCATTTTCATATTTCACTGTTTGCCTGGCTGATCCTTTATCTGTTCTAACAGTTATACAACTAAACATACTGAACCTTCTGTCAGATGATTACATATTCCATGTTGAATTGCAGGATATGGAAATCCTGCCAAACACACTCCTGATCTAACTCTGTCAACTTCAGTGCACAGCTAAGAACGAATTCAGACCTTAAACTCCTTTATGCTGGTCTTTGAGAATAAATAGAAGCAAATCATCAGTAACATGTCTTTGGTTTTGTACATCTCTGCCTTTCTAGTCATAAAGGCTCCTGTGGATGCCCTTTAGCTGTGAGGGATGGGTGTGTATACACCACCCCTCTGCTTGGAGGGCATTAGCATCCCACGGTTTAAAGCTGGAAGCATTTTGTTCTAGGATGAGTGGTTGCCAGGCTCCTAAAGGAAAAGAAAGGATGGCAGGAGATGGAGCCCTTCGCTTCACTGCTGGCCGGTGGCCCGGCAGAGCCAGCAGGGAGGTGGAGGTGAGCGAGGGAGGGCCAGAGAGGAGCTCATTTCCCTCATTTCCCTCATTTCCCTTCTCCAGCTGGCAGCGTCCTCCCGGTGCCGCCGGCTCTGGCCGCACAGCTCCCAGCGGGCACGGGCTGCGCTCATCTGCTGCTGGTGGAAAAATTCAGGGCAATTTTCAGCTTGCATTTAAACATCCCCGAGACCAGGAGGTGTTTGGGGTTTTTTATGAGAAAAACCTCATTCCTTTTTGAACTCATGATTCCCCAGAGAACTGCTTCCGGAGGAAAAAGCTGATCTTATCTATTGCCCGGTCATTCAGCCATTGCTACAGAATCAAACCATTAATACATCCTGAGGGTCAGGGGTGCACCTGAGCAGAAGTGAAAGAGACAACAGATGATTGTAGCAAGAGTTCAGGAAGGGATTTTCTCCACAGGAGAATCCTAAGAGAGAAAGGACACATGGAAAGAAGGAAAAGCAAAAGTACTGATCATGTTTAAAAAATAGTTATCAAAGTGTTCTGTTACTTAGATTTGAAGATTTTTTCACAGAGTCCTCCTATTAATGTTGCCACCTGGACACTTCCCAGACATTTTAGCCAGCTTATCATGTGTTTATCCTGTATTTTCAATGCTATTACTTTGATCACAGCTGCCCACACACAACCAACATTCTTTTGTGTTAAAAGCAGAGAAGGGTTGTTTATTTATTAGGGTTTTTTTTCTGTGTTTTGACAAGAGTGGCAACCTCATCTCCTGCCAGTGTCAAAACAGCATAAAAGAGCCCAAAGCAAAGGAAAACTTAGTCATAAAAAGGTGGGAAGGGAAGTTTTCAGCAGGAAAGTTCTTCAAAAGTATCACAGAGAGTGGCTGAATAATTGTCCTCAGCATCTCTGGGTGACTCACACACTGAATTTCTAAAAAAAAAAGTCATGTCCTGTCAGTATTGGTATTTCAGTTTCTCAGTCCCCTAAGTTGGAGAACCACAGAGCCATTCTTCTCCTCAAACCATTTTTCCCTGCATGACTTCTGTGCAGCCCCTCATTATCCCCACTTCTCTGGACCCTAACAGCAGTTTCTGCTCACAGCAGATTTAATGAGGACTGCATGTTGCTGGTTATTTAGTTGGCTGTAGCTATAATTAGACAGCTGACAAAGACTGGCTGGTTGTGTGCTCTTTTTTTATATGATTACATATCATAGTTGGTCCATGTGCAAGACAAAAGATGATTTTTCTTCTTTGTCACTCCCCAGACTCCTCAAGGGAGTTGATAAGAGTACTGGCTGCTTTCTGCCACTTACCTCACTACTAGCAAGAGGACATTGTCATCATTTCTAAGCCAGTGTGTTGAAGTGACATACACAGGAATTCAGTCAGTCGCCTGCCTATGCCAGCACTTTTCCCTCTTTTTGCAGAAGTGCTGGGGTTTTGGGGTT
>VXAC01003393.1:1232178-1261019 GCA_013399225.1 Rhipidura dahli
TGGGGGGGTGGGGGGGTGAATATAAATGAATATTTTAATTTTTAAATGCTGTGCTTCTCCTTTCATGAAAATAGTTGGTTGAACTGCACCTCCCAGTGCACTGTGATGCCCTCACACAGCAGAGGAAAGCAGTGGAAGGTGGCAATTCTGTGACTACAGCAGGACAGACATGGGGTCAGGCTCATATGAGAAAGTGTGGACATGAAGATGGCCTGACACAGAACTTTCTAATAATATTTTTCACCTGAAATATTTCTTGGTTTTACTCAAATCTTTCTATTTTTCATGCAGAAGACTCAATCCTCCCACAAAATTAGAGCCTTTTAAGGAAAGAGTCAATGAAAATGTTTTTAAACATAATGTGCTAGTAGAATATTTGTTAGTTTATTAAAATAAACACATTATCTTTAGTAATCACTCACAGTAAAAGCCTAGACTCAAAGTCAAGCCAGAACATATATTTTGAGTGAGAAGACAGCATTTCCAAGACAGTTACTTTTCTAATCATAGTTCAGGAGCCTACCAGCAAGAATAAAACTATCTGTAAAAGTACATAGAGCCATTCTTCATCTCCAGTTCACTGAGATGAGCAAGCACAGTATTATTACCAAGATAAATGGGTGAAACAAATTCCTGAAAAATAAAGACCGATTTGGAAAAAAAAAAAAAATCAAGGAAAGACTTTTGATCCCTAGTCTGTGAAATTTCCCAGTGAAGGCAATGGAAATTATACTCGACTTAGGACAAGGTTTCTACCCTACCAAAAAAGGCCATAAACACAGAAAGGTCAGGTGACAGATACTGGCACTCCCCATAACCTGAATTTGCTGTGGATAGCACCACATCTCTCCAACCAGAACCTGTCCAGAAAAAGATGGAATTTTATCCCAAGAGAAATAGAAACCTCCTATAAGCTTCTCACTCAAACATACAGAATGGACACTGGCCAGAAAGGGCACTGCTAACACTAGGCTTTATGTCATGGCATCAGAGGGATGCAGGAGTGCAAGTAAAGCCTACTAGGCTGCAAGAAAAGCTCTATCCTAATTATACTGTGACCAGCCCAACTCCAGCTGCTACACATTTTCTATCAGGTTGCTTCTGGCAAGTGAACAACAGAAAGTAACTTACTCATTTTAGCAGCTACCTCCAATTTCTACCTGTTTTCCTCAGTCAAGAATGCTCTGGCTATTGCTTAGATAGCACACCAACAGCTTTCCCACCGTCTCTCCTGCTTCCTTCCACTGTTCCATAATTCAGCACAGCACCTTGTAATGCTCAGAAATTATACCCCAGGGTATCATTCCTAACACCTTCCCAGTCCCCCCAACAGCTGCCCCCACTTGCCTT
This sequence comes from Rhipidura dahli, assembly GCA_013399225.1. Classification (NCBI taxonomy): domain Eukaryota; kingdom Metazoa; phylum Chordata; class Aves; order Passeriformes; family Rhipiduridae; genus Rhipidura; species Rhipidura dahli. The sequence goes on from VXAC01003393.1 coordinate 1,233,529, forward strand.
TTGGGCAGACCTCCTCACAAGTCAAGCGGGTTGGTAAAAATAGTTCTCCCTGTCTGCCCCACTTCTGATTCATGGTCCACTTAGGTAACGTCTCTTTCAGCTACATGGAATGGCTGGGGCCTCCTGGACCCCAGGGACATTACATCCTCATAAATAAGGAGATTTATTTACAGATATAAATCAAGACACAATGTTTAGAACATGCTACAGGGAAACAGTAAAATGCAAGAAGAAGGAAAGAAGAATAATCAAAAGTCGAGGATTCTGGCCAAATTCTTCTCAAAATAGCTCTTCCAAGACATAGTGAACATTGTATCAAACTCACACAGGATCTCTGCTTCTTCATGACTCATTTCACTTGAGCTGGAGAGTAACAATTTCCTCCCTAGCCACTGACTCACATGGCTAAGACTAGGTAGATAGAGCTCAACGTGCCATAATTGATCAGGCCCCTCTTTAGGGTAAACGAAGCATTTCATCAAAGGCTACTGTACATCCAGATGTCAGCATCCAGCAAATGGTCCTCTTCAACACACGCCAGTGCCCCGCACAGCCACACGCACCCGCACACCCAGCCCGGCGGTCAGACCATCACCTGCTGCTGTTAACATGCACACAAGCAATTACAGAGCAGACATCTGTTCAGGATGTTGCTCACTGGATCAGCATCTTCGTGCTGAGATGACTGCAAGCCTCTGAAGCATTTATGTTCTGACTCTGTGCTGTCCACCAGTGAGGGATGGTTCGTCTGTAAACGTCCCTCGCGTTGGCTCAGCATTCGTTGGTGTGAATTAAGCTGGTTCTGCTTCAGAGCTAAAGCAATGATCCTAATGGGGGAAAGTCAGCCTTGTGCAGACAAGATGAAGCCCACATCTTTCAATTATCGCTAAGTGGGAGTTATGGAGTCCTGGGTGGAAGAAGATTTTGCAGATTTTCCTATAAACAATAAATAAATAGTGTCAATAACCTGTTCTGTTTGACAAGATAGGCACCATCAAAGGGAAATCAAATAATGAATTGGAAATTAAAAGCAAAACACAGGTCAGTTACAGGGTCTCATCTCAATTATACAGAAGTTTTAAAATGTTCCTCAGAATGAATGCCAAAGCAAATTTTGAGTTTTCACTGTGATTTCTGAATACAGACTGATGCAACTCTCTCTGAGGGCATTTGTAATATCTTGAGATTGTCCTCAAAAGTAATTAAAAATTAAACTGGACAGTGGTTGCCAAGAGGTGGTAAATGCCCTTGCCAAGTCCCTGGTCCTCTGTCCTGGCATGTTGGTGGCAGAGGAGCACAGCCCTGGCCATGACACTGCAGAGGTCATCATGCCCCAAATTCTGCACCTCTGCACCATCACACAAGTGAAAATTGTTTCTGTGCCCATCAGCTATTTAAAAAAAAAAAAAAAAAAAGCAAAAATATATTTGAAATACATGTGAGCTAGACATTACTCTGGAATTCACCACGCCTGACCTCAGGCATCCATGAATAAACCCTAGTTATCCCAGCATCTTCATACATCCAGCCTAATGGCCCCTTCTCTTGTGGGCTAGGAGCCAGGCAGAGCAGTGGGATTTTCAGGATGTGATTTTCAGGATGGGCTATGCCACATGTTGAACTTGGACCCCTTCTCTGTGCCGCTGTCACTAAATATTGCAAATAAAGGGAGAGAGATTGGGAGGAGAGAGACAGAGAGAGAACAAGCACTTGTATCTAATGCACACACCACAGATTTAAACTGCACAGCTGTCTAATGTTGCCCACACCAGCAGCTGGAGCCCATGCACTGGAGCTGGCTGGGGCACAGCCCCAGTGCCACAGCCACAGCACCTCCGTGCCAGGCAGGAGAGCAGCACACGTGGCAGCCGCGGGGGCACCCACACATCCCCAGGCCACCACGGGGATCAGGCTGATCCCAGGCTCCTGGAGGCACTGAGCCCACAATGGGCAGTGCCATCGGGATGTGAGTTCGCTCCATGCTGGGCTGGAGGCGCAGTGGGCAGCCAGTGCCGAGGCTGCCACAGGGCACCGGGGCTCCTGCTCACATTCAGTGCCGCCGCTGCATCCTTATCCTGGGCAGGTGTTCCACGCCTCCCTACCCCGGACATGGTGCTGTATCCTTATCCTGAGCAGAAATTCCAGGCCTCCTCACCCTGGACATGGTGCAGGGGTGGCTGAGCTCGCTGGGATGCCGTGGAGCCGGGAGCAGGGCGGGAGGAGGGAGGGATGGCCGACACTTCATTCAGTGATTGCAGCCCTCCTCCAAGGCTCAGACTTTGAAACAAGACATTGGCAGGACTGCTCAGAGAAATGATTTCATCCATGTATGAATTAAGCCAAAGAACACAGTACTTGTCCCTTTGGTGTTTATTTTAAAATAATTATTACATGTTCCCTTTTCTTTCAGGAACATTAAACACAATGCTGTGCATGATTTTGTTCAGGAGGGCTGCAGATGGCTGAGATGGGGGAAAGTCAGTGGCAAGTACTGACATATGCACTATGGCAAGTACTCAAAAATGAACTCCTCATTCCCTCAGTCTGAGGAATGCTGAATTCTGATACCATTTTGGGGGAAATGAAGATCAATAATAGCTAGCAGATTTATTTGGTTGTTGATTTTTCTAGTGCTGGGCCACCAGTCCTGTTGTATTTTTACTCTTAAATCGAGAGCAGACCTTTGCAACCAAATGCCAGCATTTGGTAGCAAGAAAGGCTTTCCTCAAGCAGCTGTCCTCTGAAAAACATGCCGTGGTTTGAAAATGTGGTTGCAAAATGTGGACAATGTGCACAGGAGTTATTAATGATTGCAAGAAAATGTGCTGCTTCATCTCCATTATGGTCATTAAGCACAGCTGTGGTTTTGCAAGCAAAGAATTCTGCACTCATTCTTAGAGCTGAAATTTGGATTTCAGAAGCAGAGACACAGGTAGTTCCTAGAATTCCTCTCCCAGCTACAACACAAACATATATAGACACTGGAAAAAGACTTCCCTTTATCTTAATGGACCTAGCACACAGATTGCAGAAGGAATTTAAAACAGGGGTTTAATATCAGATGTTTCATATGGACCATATTTCTCACAGTAAAAGGGGAATATATAAATATATATATTTNGTCCAGGAAAACAAAGCAAGCCAGCCAGCTCTACGACCACTTGACTGGAGACAACTCCAGAGTCATTCCAGTACTGGCAGTACAGCTAAGCCAGAGTTCTCCTATAAGCCAGATGACACACTTGGAAAAATATATTCCAGAGCTTGTTATCCATCCCCTGCACCTGCCAAATTTGCCCATATGGGACCACAGGTGTTGGCTCAACCCAAGGAGGAAATGGATGAGAAAAGGCAGCAAGATGAAGAGTATCGCTATCTCAAGCAGTGAGTATCATCAAGCCAGGGCTGAAGTTGCTACAAGCCAATTTCTGATGAAAGGATTGTGATCTTTAGAAAGTTCAGTCCAAGGAAGAGGGTGCTTTTAGATACCTGCATGGGCAGATATTTAAAAGGCGAACATATAAAATGCCAATCCAGCTTGGGATGCCCCATTTTCACACATGTGAGCACAATAGTTGTCAAACATTTGTGGGCACGGGTCCTTCAGCTTTGGTGGCACAGGGCCTCTTTTGGGCAGTTGACCATTAAGTGGTTCCCCAGGCACTGCTGACATAACTCTCCTTACAGTGATGTGAACAGGCCAACGCACTCACCCCAAATTCCAAGCTGCTCCTGACTGGAAGTTGTGTCTCTGTGCTAGTGTGGTAAGGTGCCCAAATGAAATACCTCCCTGGAAAGCAGGATATATCATCATGCAGCATTAGCATGGCTCTGTGGCTTCTGGAGCCGAGACCAAAGGGGCTGAGGGCTCTCTGAACCACGCAGATGTAACCAGGGAGGAATTTGCTTAGCACCTGCACAGGTCTGGTCTTTCTTCCAGCAGAGCTGTCCTTGACTAAGTGCAACATACCTGACTTTCAGTTCCAAAGGCTGGCCCCTGGCTGCTGGCTGCAGATGAGTCAAATTCTGAGCAGTGCACAGATCAGCACTATATTTGTCACTGGGAGAAAGCATGGGAATTTTTGCATCAGAAGTACAAAGGCCCAGTGCTTGAACAGGAACAGCGACTCTTACATTGCCAGCTTGAGCCATCCAAAAGTTGCAGACAGGTTCCCATACTCATGAACTTGTCTTTAGCTAAAAATCACACTACAAGATATGATTTTAATAACACATTTGGGGCTGATTGCATCTGCTGTCTAGGGGGTTTTTTTACCACTGGGGTGTACTTCCAAACACTTCCACAACAGGAAGGCTCAGAATGTGTTATTTTATGCTATTTTTCAAATGAAAGTTGAGGTTCTTATGCAGTCATTTTAACTCCAGGAGCTGTGTTTTTTTGAGGCACACACCAAACGTCAAGGGACTCACAATAAAATCTCAAGAATTGGCAAGATTGCCTTCGCTGGCTTTGGGGAATGAGCAGGTTGTTGTTGGAGCCACACATAAGAGGGAGACACACTCACATGTTCTTAACCAGTGAACTGTGCACTGAGGTATAATGGCAATCCGCCCAGCACTGACACAGAGCAACAAGAACAGGATGCACAAAATTCCCAGGCCTCTTAAGCTAATGGAGAAGCTTTGTTAGTTTCACTAACAAGGGAACCAATGACATAACCTGTCATAAACATGTTGGGGCCATTATATGCACAGACATGAGATATATTTAAACTATAAAAACCCGTTTAATAACCAAAAAGACAGCTGCGTAATCTGCACATTACACTCACAAAAAGGAAATAAAAGTAAAATGAACTGGAACACGTGTGTCTGGAGAGAAAAGGGGTGAGAGTGGACTGAAGACCGCTCAGAGGAATCTAGGACCTACTTTAGCAGGAAAGCACTTCTATTCTCCATTCTCTTGCTCTGTACAAACCCTATTTTTAAAGGGTTTTTTGATTTGTTTTTTAATAGAATTGCACATACACTAACAATGGGACAATTTTCAAGTACGGGGAGTAAGCTGGGAGCAGGACTTTATCTTCTCTGTTGACGGGGAAAACAAATGTGTGCTCATCTCAGTGTCCAAACAATCTGGCTGCCATCACTCAGGATTGAGACAAAGTCCAAGGAACACAGTGAACTAATCCTTAACTTTCTTGCATTTAAGTGCAAACACTGAGACACAATATGGCAGAAAAGAAAGGGACCTGTTCTCTTCATCTATCTCTGCCTTTTGTCTTAAAGGCATTTTAGATTTACATGCAACAGGAAAACTGACTGAAATGTATTCAACTAGGACTATGCTCACAGTGTATTTGGGGTAATGAGGTTTTTATAAATCATATCGCTTATGTTTTGCCATCTCTATGAAGGACAGGTTTAGCTCTATAATAACTCACTGAGGTTTTGTCAGGATCAATTTACATTTGTCAGATGCTCTGCAGTCTTCAAACAAAAGCCATAAAAAACAGTACTGCACCAGTATTTCATCTTTTTAAAGGTTATGATTTATAGCCCATAGAGTGGGAAGAAGAGGCAGTGGAGGGGTGTATTTCTCTCCCAGCTGCAAGCACCGATCTTCTCAAGAGAGGAACCAATGTACAAAACTCTGCAACATCTATCCTAAATACTAAAATAGAGATCAAAAAACCCCTCCGAGGTGCCTAAATGTCTGTATCTAATTTATGGGTAATTTACAATGGAAATAGATGATTTAAAAATGTATACAAATTGTATCCTTGCACATCAGGGCAGATAGATAGTTTAACTACAAAATAATGAACATGAAGTGTCTCTTGTGAGCTGCCAGGTAGACATTTTGATTGCCCAGATTTCATTAAACTCAAACCAGAGAGAGCTTGAAGTCTTCCAAACATTCTTTAACTCTATCAAGTGTGTCGGTGCTCTACAGCCGATGACAATATATTTCACCAGAGTTGCCAAAGAATTGTTTAATTTTAAGCAATGCCTGTATTGCATTACTTTTACAAGTTGAGCCAGTGTGTAGGGCATGATCAGCTCCATAGAAGAATAAACCCATTTCCAATGTTTTCTTTGCATCCATAAAACCAATTTCACACGGCCATTCCTTAACCAAGGAAAAAGACGACAAAAATAACAATAGAACCTCTGTCATGTCCTTGTCTCCTCTAGCCCTCAAGTCAGCATTGCTTTTCCCAACTTTGCCAATCAGACTCAAGCGAGTGAGGAGTTACAGAGAATGTCTGTGCTGCCAAGAGCTATTTCCAGTGGACTTTGATCAAATGATGCTGTAATCCCTAATGGGAAGCATACTTCATTTATAAGGTATTCTTTGGTGTCATTCCCAAGGAGCAGGCATACGAGATTTTGAGCAGCAAAGCTCTTTCCCTACAGAAATTCTGTGTGAGGGTAGCACTGCCATGTCCAGTGCAGGTGTCCAGGCCTGCCCAGGCCAGTGGGATCTCGGTGTTAGCCATTGGTGCAGTCACAAAAGGCCAAGGGGGTCAGAGGCAAGACTCAGCTCTGGAATTCCCTCAGCCACAGACCTTCACCCAGCAGCAATGACAAACACGCAGCAGTGCGCTCTGACTTTATCTTTTCCAGCGAGGAGCACGACAGCAGGCTGCTCTGACATTTGCACTTTCATGCAACTTTGTTGAACTCAAGAGACTCGGGTTGTTCAGAACCGTATTTTATTTTCCCTGAAGGTTTATTCCGAGACCAACAACAATTAGCTCACATTTTAACAAGGAAGCAATTAAAGTGCATGACGTTCATAAAAATGATTTATCATGCTATTAAATTAGAATGAAAATCATCAAAGTTCATAATAGCCAAAGAAAAACAAATATAAATTAGCTTCATACTCGGTTTGTACCCCGATGCTTATCAGCCTGAAACGCGTGTATTTATTCTCCAGTGCTGCTGTGCAATTTTGTCATTGTGTCTGGCCATTTGGGAAACCTACCATTTTCATTCTGTTCTGAATAGCTGCCCTTTAAATTGAAAAGGCTTAGACAGCCCTTATCTACTTAACATTTCCTCAAAAAATAGGTTAGGCTTCTAGAGTTAAAGGAGTTTTGGGCACCCCAGGCAAACCTGCTGGAGTCAGGTGTACCACTGGACACAAGGAGATCCCCTTGACACCCAAAACCCATTGCTTCTTCAATTTATCCATTTGTCTATGAATTTACAAAAAAGTCTGCTCTCATAAATAATAAAAAATCTATTCTTTTTTATGTGCCTTCATTTTTTTGTTAGGTTTTCTTCCACTGTTTTTGAATTCAAAACAAAAAACAAAAAAGATTTTTTTTTTCTGAAATGGCAGTTTCAAACCAATACATTTTGCTCCCATTTTCTTCCCTAGCATATTTGGAAATTGCAAAGATATCTATCTATTATGAGATATAAATTTGTTAATAAGTCCTCAAGTAAAGAAGAAGCAATGAGAATATGTCCCAGTTGTAGCAATATGGAACCGGAGAGGAGTTTTTCTACTACTGGCTGCCTCTGTGATGCTAAGAAGAAAAGTTACCTGTGCCTTTGTTTTGTTGGTGAAATTACAACATATTAACTCCTTTGTAAGACTTTTGTCTGAAAAACATTTGGGCACTTCTATAAAGAAGTATTATGTTCTTTCAGGCAAGGTTTCCCAAGCAATCAGGGTTTCCCTTCCATACCAATATACAGAAGCCCCTTGTAGCAGCTTTCTGCTCTTCACTAGCATCTTTCATAAGAATCCTTCCAGCACCTCACTGCCAGCCCTTCAGATTCTGACCAGAGAGCAGCTTCAAAGTCTGGCAAAAGCTGCACCCCTGCAAAGGTCTAGTTTGCACAAAGTTTAGGGATCCTGCCATGCTATCAGAGGCTGTGAGCCTGCTGGCCCTTCCTGAGGTTATGAAGTGATGAGAAGATACACCTAAGAATTGTAAATGAGGCTGCTTGAGCAGTAAAATCATCAGGAAAAATCTATCCCTCAATAGGTAAGAGCCAGTTCAGATAACCTGCCTTCTTATCCAAAATTTGAAGCACGTGGGAAATTGAGTGCCTTACTTATTAACTGCTGGAAAGATTCCTGGTTCAGATGTCTGAACTCCATGTCAACAACAGAGTTCCTTATAGATCTAATTTAAGGGAATTGTTTGTCTACTATCTACACGTTAAATTGATTTGCTGAATAGGGACCTGTGTTTTAAAGTTGTAATAAATTTCTGTCACTGTGGACACTGTTTTCCTTACTGTAACTTGGTAAACATTTATTAATTAAACTTTGGATTACTCAATTTGCAAGTAATTTTCATAGGTTCCTTAAGAAGGCTCCTTCATGACTTGGAAAGCATCATGCATTATCACATGAATGCAAAGGGAGCTAATAAGAGCTAAAGTACATCTGTTTTCTAGAAAGTAAAATTTAAAATTAAAAAAAAAAAAGTGTTTCCATTCCCCATTTCCTTAGCAAATCATCCTTACTTTTTTGAAAACGGGGAGCATTAAATGCTCTGCCTCCATGATGAGTTCTAAATAGATATTTTCAATGAATTATCCTGATTGAGCTGCCTGTCAAGATAATGGCATAAATTGCTCCTTCAATCTACATTTACAAACTGATTTGAACAGCCTCACTAAAGACTCAGACAAAAGTTAAAGGAATCTGATGTAAATCAACAATGAGATTAGTGTTCAGATCTCCTCTCACAGACAGGCTGTGCTGCAGCTGAACAGACTCATGTTACACTTTCTTTTCTGTTTTAGTTGCCGTATTTCAGCTCTGTTTAAATTTTAAGAATATGAGTGGCAGGCAAGAAAGAGCATTCTGACCTAGATAATGAAGTATTTCCAGAACTTCAGGTACTGCATCTTAAAAATTTGCATTCACCAAATGAAGGACCAAATTTTACATGTAGGAGATGCATTCAAATGTTGAAAGACACACAAAAAAGGGATTTTAAAACCTAGGAATTTTAGAGTACTTTACGTTGATATGGGCTTAAAAGGCAGAAGTATTGCAGGTCTTATTAATGAACCTCAATCTCATACAGAAAATGTTATTTTTAGTTTTTCCCTTCCCTGATGTAAAAAAATATACTTTTTTTTACTGTTAGTTTAATTTAAATAACTTGATCATTATAGTGATTCCCATTTTATTTTGTTTGTAGTTCAGAAGATTTAGGTGTTCTAGTAACTTTTAACAGCATATTCCAATACTGTTTTACCTTCTCAATTACTTTACAGCCATTTATAGAAGAAAAAGGAGTAATGATAATTGGATAGAAATTTGCAGTATTCATGTTCTGAAAAAATGATTAGAAGCCTTGAAAAATGTTGACATACCTCACTGTTCTGTTTTGCTCTGGTTTAAATATCAGTGTATTTATTAAAGCTGGTTGGAAAATTTAATCACATATGATATTTTCTTTTTCATCAGATGTGAATTCTTTCCAGGTTTTTCAAGACTCTCATTTTTCTATACCTCTCAGAAAATCTGTATTAAATGAGGTAGGATTTATTCCAAGTTATCCAGTGCATATCTTCAAAGAAGTATGTTATGCATATATCTTTTAAAATAACTTATTATGTAAATAGTCATTAATACAGAATAGCTGGGGAAAGATTACTTCAAAAAATGTTGGTCTTTTAAAATGCTGTGTGAGAGACATTTAATGAACACAGTGAATATCCCGAGTTATAGTTCCATAGTTACAGTTTGTGTAATATTTTACATTAAAAAGATTTAACTCCTGAGGTTATTTTCTATGGGTTTTTTTCATGGATACATGTTATCTGTTGTTTTCCATAGCCAGAAACTAATTCCTGACGGGCAAGATGTTTTCTTTTTGAACTTGCCGTGTGATACATGATTCCCCACTGCAAAGAACTCGCACACGTAGTGGAGAAGCGTGCACGTGTGGATGCTCAGACTGTGATCTCACAGCTCTGGGCACAGACGGCTGCAGCCACCCGCGGCTCCGGCACAGGACCCACGCAGGAGCTGCCGCAGGAACGGGACCAGCTCCGGCACCCTCAGCAGCCAGCTCGGGGTCAGGGGCAGTTTTGGGTGCAAGGACTTCAGAAACATCCCCACACGTGGTTCTTAGACATTAAGGGCTGAGGGTATCCCCTCCTTCCCCCGGCTTCAGGGATCTGACTGAGGCTGGTTTGGAGCCCAGTCACTGTGAGTTCCCAGTGTGGTCCTGCAGGACAGACAGGCTTCATGTCCGCTTGCAGAGCAGAGCTGGGACTGGACATGATGTCTGGAGAAGCTGACCTCTGCCTGCTGACTGCTGTGAGAGTGTGACCTGAGGAGATGCTTACTTAGGCACTTCCAGAAATTTCCTACAGCTCGGCAGAATGGATCCAGGAATAGAAGTACTGCAAGAAAAGTGGCACAGCTGGGTCATGGATTTTGCCAAAGATGCTTATTATAGGAGTGTTTATATAATTTAAGCTTGGAATGAAATCCTGCTAGACATACACTCCATTATTTTTTTTACCCTCTGAGCAGATCTCCCATCAATCTTTGTGGTGGTAACCCAAGGTAAAACCTTGGTTTGTAAACACCCAGAGGTTGAAGTACATGAGCAGTCCTTCTGAAGTCAATGGACCGGGCTTTTTCAAGAGGGATTGCTTGGCATGTGTGTAATGAGCAGGACTTCTAAATGGTGATGCCCAAGCAAAGGCTTTCAAAAGAGAGAGGCGGGAGGCAGAAGCAGTTCAGTTCCTCACAGTGAGAGGAGAGACAAATGATTGTAATTGCTGCCTGGAACTGTTCTTGCTACCCAGGAAGCTGCCAACTGTCTGCCATTGCCTGAAGTTGCCCAAATTCAAGGAACAGGGACAGTCATTATAGTGATTTCTCCCTTGCCAAGGGAACTGAACTACTACAGCTGCATGTGGGTTCACACCAGAAGAGACAATATTCCCAAAGTCCTCAAAAAATTGCTCTGAATTGCTATTACGTCAATGGGAGTTTCACTTTGGAGCCTTAATATTCTTCAAACAGAAAATATTTTAGAAATGTAGAAATTATATTATCAATGCATTTTTCTGGCATCACAATGCTATGTTTGTCACTTCTTTGCATCTCCTTTATTCCAAAATATGACTGGGGCCACGGGGGAGGAAGGCCACCAAGGGACAGATCCCATCTCAAGGCTACCACTACCTTTTGGCAGCAAGTAGAGCTTGCTAAACCCACCTTCCTCTAGCCTGAGGAAGGACACTCAGCTTGACAAGTATGTTCCTCATCAGACCATTGGGGGATTTGTTAAGTGGCAAAACCAAACAATCCTTTTCCCTGTAGGCTGTGCTGAAAAATGACTTCCCTTTTATGAACTGGGCCCGAGTCTCTCTCAGTCACGTCTGTTTTCTGTCCCTGGTCATTGCAGGGGAGGGAGGGGAGTCGGAGTGATTCAGCGCTTGGAGCCTCATCCAGGACTCTGCACAGCTTGGATCACTGTCATATTGGGAGGCAGGAGGATGACAGGAGAATCTGCTCACAGAATGCCTCAGATTGTTTGTCCTTGCACTTAATCCACTTTATATTGCCTCTCATGCCAACACTAGCAGCAACCAGCAGCTTTGAGACACTGGAGGTTTTGTGTAGCTCTTGAACATTGTTTTGCTTCAATTTTTCCTCTCAGTGTTGGACTTCTTTTTTCTCTTTTGTGATATATGTGGTGGTTATGAAAGGTGTGCCTGTGAAAACAATACTGACAAAGGGTTCTATTCAGGAATACAACAGGAATTATGCTGAAGGTATCCAACTATTGTAAAGTCATGGAATAAATTAGGTTGGAAGAGACCTCTGGAAGTCATCTGGTCAGAACTTGTACTCAGAGCTTCAAAGTTAGATCGGATTGCTCTGGGCTTTGTTCAGTCATGTTTTGAAAATCTTCTAGGATGGAGATTTCACAGCCTCTCTGGGCAATCATGCCAGTGGTTAACCACTGACTGTGAATGTTTTTTCCTTATATTCAGTCAGGATTTCCCTCGCTGCAGATTGTGACTATTGCTTTCTGTCCTTTTGCTGTGAACATCTGAGAAGAGTCAGTTCTATCTTCTCTGCAGCCCTTCTTTAGGCAGCTGGATATAGTAGTGAGTAGATGCTCCTCATGCTGAGAGAACCCATAGGAGTTGACCTCTCCTCCTATCTCAAGGAATCACCATTTCCCTCAGCCTGCTGGCTACACTTTGGCTAATACAGCCTAGGGCCCATTAGCCTTGCTGGCACAGGAGCCCACTGAGGAGTTCTTTCCCTTTTGGGTTCCACCAGGACCCCCACCCACGTCCTCTGTTGCAAAGCTTCTTCCCAGCACTCAGTCACTCCCCAGCCAGCAGTAGTGCATGGGGTTGCTCCATCTCAGGTTCAGGACCTCACATTCCTTTTTGTTGAGCTTTCTGAGGCCCATTTCCCCAGCTTGTCATGTCTCTCTGGACAGCAGTCAAACCTCCAGCACGCTCAGTGCTCCCCTCGGTTGGCATTATCCACAGAGGTGCCTGCCAGCCCGTCACCCTGGGCTGTGGTGAAGGTGTTTGACACCATCCAGCCCAGTCCCACAGCTGAGAGACACCACTCAGCACTGACCACCAGCCAGACCCCGGCTCACTAACCAGTCACCTCCAATCCGACAGATTTTCAGCCACCTTTTTATTCCACGTCTCCCGAGTTTGGCTACAGCACCTCTCTTGCCTGTGGACATTAGTGTTGCTCTGTGGTTGAGGAAGCATTGCAAAAATTCGAGCGCAGAGATCAGAGGCAGGAGAGCTGGGCTGTTTCCCAGTCTCTGCTGTGTGACCTTCAGTAAGTGGCCCAAGCCACAGAGACCAGATGCTACATGTTGTTTAAATAAGTCAGCCTATACCAAAGACTGTAGATGCAGCTGCATCTGGGGCAAAACTCTGCTTGTGAGACAGCTGAACCAACATCACTGCCAGCAACGGGAGCTCATGCCCAGAATTTATAAATAAATTTAAATCAAAATATAATTTTTAGAAATACTTCTGTAAAGACATTCCTCTCCAGCATCTCAATCTTAGCATAATGGTTTAGGCTCAAGCCTTAGTCCTTCTCTCTACAAAATGGTGACAAGATGACCTAAACTCATATGCTGCAAGTGTGCCATTGTTGCATGTTGCCCTTCAGTGTTGCATGTGAATTAAGAATAAAATATGCAATCAGCTATAAAACTTTAAGTGCCACAAAAAACCCATTCCAAGGTGATTTCAGATGAGGAGCAAGCTGTGGTAGTGACTGGATAATCTCTCTGAAGGTTGCAGCACACAGGTATATTCACAACCTGTTGTATTGTGAGTACCAAATAATATTGGATCAGCAGAAATTCACATCCAGTGTCAAGATGCACAAAACTTTAGTAATTTTTGACAGCTCCATGGGATGTCACATGGGCTACACAGGAGCTAAGCTGATTAAAGCAGAGGTAAGATCAGAAATCATCAGAAGAAAGAGAGGCAAAAGCCTCCCAGCCACCCCATTGCCAAAAAGGGCCTTTTTCTCACTACATAAAGTCTCTGGATCATTGCCATCATTTCACATTAGGATTCAGAGAGGGGGCCAGGCACATTTGTGCATGGCTTGCTATCATGCATCCTTCTTTGCATGTGTTTTCTTTACATATTAGTAACACAGGGGAACATCCCAAACAGGGACAGCATACAGTACCTGTGACTAGGCAACAGCTCTTCTCTAAGCCTCCCTCCACCTAACTGGCCTGCTTTCCAGACAGTAGGAACTCTGGGTTCAGCCTGAAACTCCATGCAGGTGTGTTGAATGAAGCTGCAAAGTCAGGTGTATGGATACAACATAGATACAGCTCTGTATCTGTGGGGCTTCTGGTGGACAAAAAGCTGGATGTGACACAAGAGTGCCCTTGCAGCCCAGAAAGCAAATCAAGTCTTGGGCTGCATCCAAAGCATTTTAGGCTCCAGGTTGAGGGAGAAGATTCTGTCCCATGGTTCTGCTCTCATGAGACCTCACCTGCAGTGCTGCATCCATCCCTGGGGTCCCCAGCACAAGAAGGCTGTGTTAGAGAGCATCCAGAGGGGGCCACAAAGGTGATGAGAGAGCTCAAATACCTCTCCTGTGGAGACAGGCTAAGAGACAAGGAGCAGAGAAGGCTCGGGGGAGCCCTCTAAGCAGGAAGGTCTCCAAACAGAAAGAGACCTCCTTGTAGCCTTCCAGTACCTAAAGGGGAAACTAAACTGCTTAAAACTACTTTTAAAACAGAGGGAAAGCAACTTTTCCACTGGCAGATAGTGATAGGGCAAGACAGAATGGTTTTAAACTAAAAGAGGAGAGATTTAGATTAGACATTAGGAAGAAATTCTTTACTGTGAAGGTGATGAGGTACTGCAGCAGGTTGCCCAGAGAAGGTGAGGATGCCCCAGCCCTGGAGGTGTTCAGGATTGGATGGGGCTTTGAGCAACCTGGTCTAGTGGAAGGTGTCCCAGCCCATGGCAGGGGCTTGGAACAGGATGAACTTTAAGGTCCCTTCCAATTCAAACCATTCTGTGATTCTCTGACACTCAGCGCTGTTTGTCCCTGCCTGCAGACACGCCTGTCCCGAGCAGAGATGCTGTCTGCCCCGAACAGGCAGGGAAGAGGAGCCCCAAGGAACCCCAAGGATCACTGTGCAGCCCCCGGGAGGCTGGAAAAGAGGGACACGCTGCCCTGACAGCGGTGCTGGCGGCAGGATCCATCTCCCTTCCCTTACTAAGGAAATTTCTCGGGAAAAAGTCCCGGCACAACATCCATCAGTGTGCCCTTAGCCAGGAGCTGCCCGCGGCGGACGGCGGTGCCCCGATCCCGGAGCGGGCGGAGGGACCGTCCCGGCGCTGCCGCTCTCCATACGGAGGGGAAGGGAGACACCTAATGGGAACCGGCGATAAAAGCGGCGGGGCCAGCGGGGCGGAGGGCTTTGGGAACGGCTGGGCAGCTACCGCTCTCAGCACTGCTTCTGCAAAGACATCCACACGGGCAGGCTGCTGTTCCACCCCCCACCAAAAAAATGTTATGTCTGCAGGTGACAGCAGCATCGTGCGCTAGATCAGCCTGGATACCTGGGGACAATCGGCATCAAAACTGTTTCACTCAATAGAACAAAAAGACACTGCACCTTGCTCTCCCCTTCACTGGGAGCCATGAGCCCAAGTCCTACTGAGAGGTGGGGAAGTCTGACAGGTCCCACAGAACAAAAAGACTCAGTTCCTGTAGTGCAGCAGTAATTTAATTCATCGATTTCTGACGGTAGAAAGAGCCAGGAGGTACCAGTGATATGAGGCAGTGACCTCACAGATCATCTTCCCAGACAGACCTCCACTCACAGGGAGGCTGAGCCTGGTGAGTTACAGATACTCTCGAGTTACCCAGATACTAATTAGTAGGATTCCCTACTAATCCCTTGCAAGGTTCCTGGCAGCAAGAACTGTTCCTGTATCACAGGTTTTACATCCCCAAGGGATGAGGGAGGCTGCAGTTCATCAGACTGATGGAAACAGCATTCACCCCCGTGACAGCAGCATGACAGGAAGAATAAGCTGATGAGGCCAGGCAGTAGATTACCTCCACAGCCACACAGGCAAGCACGGAGAACTCACAGAGAAGAGAGCAGCCATGCAAGCCACAGAGTGAAATCGGGAAGAAACCTCACAGATCACTGTTAACGACAGCTGCTCAGCAAGGAACAAAGTGCTTCACACTGGTCATGGGCTGAAGCCCATGGCTGTCCACGCTGGCCATCAGCTGAGACAGATGCACAGCATGAGCTTGCCAGGGATTTCAAGCTTTTGTAGTCCTAACCCACGTTGTGGTAACCCGAGATAGGAAATAAAAGCAACTTCTTGCCAGCATTCCTGGATGTGCTTCAGGGTGAAAGCTGTTTGCTCCTCTCTGGCCAAGCTGTGCCTATAACTGTGACTCTGGGGAAGCACATGAGTGGTTTTGTGGTGAAAATTTGACTCAGCAAGTTCTGTGCTCAGCTGAATCCTGGAGGCATCTGTGGGTGTCTGAGATGGAGGTGAAAAACCTCCAGCAGGCTGCTGACAGCTCCATGGGAGAGGGCTGCCCACTGATGCAGGTATCTGTGGGGAGCAGGATGGGGGATGCCACAGTGCATGGCAGAGAGAGCAGAGATGGTGTAGAAAGAGATGGAGATTAATAATACAGGTATTAGGGGTAGTCAGGGGAAAGGGTAAGAGAAAGAAAGGAGCACAGTGCTCCTCTACAGAAGAACAGGAGAGGGGAAGGACATACTAACATTTGTTCCCTTGAGAGGGAGCCAGGAAATTATGCTGATAATAGGTCAGTACCTGTTGTGGAACTGACTGCAATAAGCATATCAACAAAATGCCTAATTCTTTAATATAGTTAAGATTTTTTTCTTAGTTCTTGACAGTGAAAGGCATGTCATCCTTAGCACAGGATACCAGAGGTACCAAGCAAGGGGAGACACAGGTCTGAGCTTGGCATGCCCAGGGTCTGGGAAAGGTTTATTTGTGTTTAAATCCTACTGAAATAAATGAGATTTAAGCAAGGGTTTAACTACTGCACTCAATAGAGATGTTTTATTGAATCAGGCCCTTTGTCAAGAATTATTAATTAGATGTATTTCATTCTGAAGACATCTGCCTGTGAGGACAATTTCATCATTTCTGAGATGCTCAAATACATTAGTAACAGGGCTCCACAGCCACCTGGGCAGGCAGAGTGCTGAACCTCTCAAATCCCACTTCTGCTGCTGCAGACCATGACAAATAATGGTTTGGTCTGTTTTGATTTTTTTTAAATAACTTCCTAAATAGCTACTTCAGTCCTGCTAAATGTAGGACTGCTGCTCATAAGAGAGATGACAGTCCAGTCTTGGGATTCCAACTCCTTCATACCAGGACTTAACAGACAGCTCTGAAGACCACCACTGTGCTGGTGTCACAGGCACTACAGAAACATGCAGTGCATGGTCCACCTCCTCCACCTGCACAGAAAAAATGTCGTGTGCCTTCAGCAGCAAATAAACCCATGCAGTCAAATACCAGAGTGAGGTGGGGGAAAAGTCAGACAAATTAAATAGATGGATCAGATTCCAGTATGCCCCAAAGGTCACTCCATGCAGGGTCTGCTGGAGGGAAGGTGGGAGCAGCGTCACTCCTCCAGGGAGGGTGCCAAGCTACCAGTCTCTTGATGATTAATCCTGGGGAGCAGGAGGCAGTGGAGAACACCCTGCCAATTGTGAATGTGGTGATGGGGCACTGGGGGCATATATATGCATCATTAGTCATCTGCAAGAATTTTGTTTTTGTAACCTCTGCATTTTTATCTGTCACTTCGAGCAATAAATATGCACTCCCGCCAGTGATTTGACATTACACTTGCTTTGGATGGTTGCCTTTCCCAAATATTAATAGTAACTCATTGTGGACACAGCATTGGTATTTAGTTAGATCAGACCAGCTTCTTTTAAAAAACAACTTTTCGTATAAAGGGAACAGATGTTTTTAATTTACACAAAGAACAAAAACAAAGTTCTATTGTTCGGTTATAGTGAACACAAACATTACAGACACAGAGAAATTAACACCAATTGCATGTTTAAAAAAAAATTAAAAGCCCATCAAGGTATAGGTCTGCTTATTTGTGCTTTTTCCACCACTTTAACGATTTAGTGGCATGCAATGATAGCAACTGTTGTTTTTTGGAATTCACATGCATTTGAGTGTGGCATGTTTTAAAGATAGAAATGGCGTAAACACAATGACAACTTCTAAACACACATTATACAGACAATAATAATAATAATAATAATAATAGTAATAATAATAATAATAATAATTTAATAATAACAGATGAGGAATGTAAATTCTCACAGTCCAGAGCATAAGCCAACTACTTGCTCATGGGAATAGGAAGAAATTGCCTCTTTGAGCTGATTTTTCTATACTCGTTCCTTACAGGTATACTTTCCCCTGCACCATCTGCACAGAACAGTAAGGCCTCAACCCTCTGAAACATGATATGTGCACATGAAGACAGACAGACCAGTGGCATCAGTGAGGTTATCTTTTGCCATGGTATGAAGTTCAACCAGAACTGTCTTTATATGGTATTTTACCCCGGGAATTCAAGAGCCTTTTGAATGCATTTACAAGCTCCTGGTGCATGTGGATGGGAGCAGAGCTCAGGCTCACAACTGTGCCAAGGTGTCGAGGTTCATTCCAGAACAACAATGCTACCCTGCAGATGGAGGCCACTTGCACCTCTCTGTCTCACAGACACCCTGAGAAAACAGTTCTCAGAGATAAAGCTTAATGCCATTCCCATTTCTCACCTTCTGAACCCACAACCTGGTTATCTAATTCTCATCTTACTTCAAGGCATATCTCTTCCCATGGGGAAGCATCTCTTCTAGCATCTCCTTGAAGACTTTCTAGAGGTTGTCTCTAGTTGAAGGCCACATCTTAACTCACCTTCTTGGGCAGCTACTTCTAGGTTTAGAATATTTCTATCTCTATTTCAGGTTTGCCAGTCCTGCAGTTGCAAGAGGATGAGGAGGGCAGAGATGCCTTGTATTGGCTTTTCTCAACCTATAACTAAAAGCAAAGATTCTATATAAGCAAAGACTGTTGCTCAGAGAAGCTGTTGATGGAATTCCCCATCCCTGGAATTGTTCATGGCCAAGTCGGATGGAGCCCTGAGCAACTTTATCCAGGGAAAGGTGTCCCTGCCCATGGCAGGGGGGTTGGAACAAGATGATCTTTAAGGTTACTTCCAACCCAAACCATTCTGTGATTTTATGATTCTATGAATCTGCTTTTGATACATTAAAACAACACTTTGCCCTATTCCCTCTCCCATTGCTCACTAGTTATTTTTTTGTCCAATAATTGATGCCCTATTACTCTGTCCCACACTCAGACTAATTATCAAACTATGAGCCTTACTTCAGATCAACACACAGGACCCAGAGAAAAAAACACCAAAATTATCTTCGGACTTTAACCAGCTGTAGAAATAAAGTTATCATGAAAAGACCTGGGACAGAAAAATTCAAACTTTTTCTGTAGTATTCAGGTAACCTCGGGATTTCAGTGCCACAGAACAACAGACAAACACCATAACTCAGAGGGCTGGAGCCTTTTCCACCACTGAAAGGAAGCCCCACTGGGAGAGGTGCTGCTCCAAGTGGCCAGTTTTAAACCTTCAATCACATTATAAAACACAAAGCCCAGGTCCAGACCCAGACATGAAAAAAAAGAAACCAAAACATCACATTCAAACAGTACCTTTCTGCTCAAAGGAACCCAAGCCATGAATCATCCACCGCAGAATGCCATCACCTCAAAGCTGAAATGCAGCAGCTGTTTATCACCCTGCAAGAACTTTAAGATGGGTGCTCCTTTTGCAGCCAAAACAGCGAGGAAAACCGAGTAGACAAATATAATAACCTGGAACACACAGGCTTATCCTCCCTACCTCATAATGAATACCAGAGGAACTTTAGGGACCACAAGCAGCTGATGCTTCCAGACACCCAGTGCTAACAATGCTTTCCACAGCACTTAATCCATCCTTGGAAGCCAAAAGCATTTGACCTGGACATGCTTTGCTTTGCTTGGTTGACAGTGAGGCCAAGAACTGGCTATCGCACACTGACCACAATTTCTATGTCACATCCAAAGCCACTTCTGTCACATTTAGAACCACAATTAATGCCAGAAACACTGTGATCACGATGGTCTGGGTTGTCCAAAGATGCAGAAATTTGTCTCACTGCTTGTGGCAGCTAATTGCAGCTGTGTACCTGCCCTGACAGTTGACTGCTAATTAATAAATTGCGATCACGCTCTCTCAAACATGGCTCCCTCAGACCCTGACTCACAGCATCTCGGGGAGATGCTACATGTCTCTTGGAAGTGGCTTATCAAAATTGGAACTCTGTGCTATCCAAATATACTGAAGTTTTCACTCAAAATTCAAAATCTCGTTGTTACACCACACTCATCACTGTGGTATCTGAGTGCGGCCATTTCCAGCAGAATTCCAGCCCCAGCTGGATTCAATGAAGAGTCACTCGGACGCAGAGTTAACACGGGCCAGGATCATGCAGCGAGTCCTGTGTGGGCTCTTGAGAAGTTGTTGCAGAAGCTGGACTTGGGTTCCCACTGAATGAGAAAGGGTCTTGTGGCCAAAGGACATTAATTAGGAGATTGCTAAAGCCCTGGGGCTTTGCTCCAGAGCACTCACACAAGATGTGTGCCACCATTCCCTGCTGTGCAAAGTGAGCGTGTCTGGCCGGGCAGTGGTGGGGGTTCTGCTGTTACTGCACAGGTCCTCTGAGAAGGGGAGAAATCACACTGATTGCACTGTGTCCTGGGAGGAGATGTGTCCACTGGCTTTTGTTTATCCTACTGCGGTGCAAAGTGAGCTGCAAAAACAATCTCAGTTCTACAGCACAGCTCTGCTCATGCCTGCAAACCAAAGTAAGGTAAGAACATTTGGACGGTGGCCCAAAATGAGGACAAAAAGGAAATTGAACCCTGGGTTGAAATGGCTAAAATGTCAACCTAAGTCTCCTGTACTCCTCACCTCGCTGTGGTTCATCCATGCCACACAAGCTGTATTTTTAGCTTACCAAACCTCTCAGCTTTCTTTCCTGGGTCACTTGCAGTCCTAGAGAAACAACTCCTGTCAGGAGCAAAGACTTTCCCAGGCAACATGCTTGGCCATTTACAGACCTACACATGGTCTGACTGATACAAGATATTGCAGCACTTCTGAAAACAAGATGTTTTCAGCAAAACACTCTCTGATAATCAAATAAATCAAAGGGCAACCTAACTGGAACCACAAAAGCAAAACGTGCTGCTGCCAAAGTACTGCTGTTATCTCTGGCACGGCTGGGTCACTGGGACATTTCACAGAAACAAAAATGTATTTCCTGTGTAGATCCAATTAAAATACCTCTGGGGAAATGTTTCATGTGTTCTAAAGACCTGAAGCCAGAGCTACCCAACTGGCCTGTAAGGAATGAGGGTGCTTCCCAGGGGTTGATGGAAAGCACCAAGCACCCTTTGCTATACTCATTACAATTAGGCTCAGCAGCAGCCTCTGACCTTGCAAATATCTGGCAGGAGGGTGCTGTGCCCTCCCAGAGAGAGGGAGCTGCCTCCAACTGCTGGCAGCGAGCTCTGATAACGTTGGAGGGCACTGCAGGATTCCACCCAGGTGTCCTTCCTCAACAGAAGCCACCAGCCTCTCCTGATCCACACACAAGGTTTGGAGAAGACAGCACAAGCTGTGAAAGGTGACCTGTACCCCTCCCCCCGGGTCTGACCAAGTTCCATCGGCACACCTGGGTCTGCTTTTCTTCACAGGCAGGAGGGCTTTGCTGCCCATGCACAGGTCTCTGGGGACAGATGGAGGCTGGGGCTCACTTCCTATGCAGGTAACAACACTTTGGTTTCCACCTCCTTAATTTTCCATTTTGACCTCTTATTTTTTCTCTCTGTTCTTCCTGTTATTAGTTCATGTGCTTATACTGCAGGATCTGGCTGTTTTTCTTGCTGTTCTGGCTGGGACAAGGGAGGCGGATGGCTCCCCCAGGTTGGTGAAACATGATAAAAGCAGAGTGGGGAGAGAGGCAAGGATGACAGCTCAGTTATTTTGCTCATAACACAATGTGCCTCCTCTCTGCCCTGCAGTCCCACTGACTCAAAAGCTCCATATCTGCTCCCACCAGGTTTTGTAGAGAGCAGTTGCCGCTCCAGAATTTTCTGGATGAAACTGAATAAACTCTTGCTCCAGGGAAAGTTCTTCCAGCTGGAAATCTATGGTGAGTTACAAGTGGCAGTCCCGAATAACACTGAAGGCTGGGGAATCACCTAAGTGATCGCAGAGTCTGGATGCTACTGCCATCTATTGATAATTGGTAACTCACCCCAAGGAACCTGCAGCACATCCTTGTCACCCTGGTCACCCTCACAGGCCTGCCAACTGAGGCCTCTCCCACCTCAGTTTGGCCACCACCCTACAGAGGAGTGAAGCTGGTGACTCCAGCCACAGCCCCCTCTGCCCCGTGCAACTACAGTGCTGGGAGAGGAGAAAGGATGGTCTGGGGAAGGAGAAGAGACATTTGCCCTTCATTCTTTCCTCTGCTGAGCCCTTACACGTGTCTAGTAAGGGAAACAAAGGCAACATTGCAGATTGGATATGTCCTGAACAGCATAATGACAGCAGCAGTGTAGGCTGGGTAATACTCAGAAAACACACTCTCAGTGAGTGCTGAGTGAGTGCTGCAGCAATTAAAGGACTTTGGAGGCCTTTTTTATTTCCTTTTTATTTAACACCGGCATTTAAACACTGTAATTCAGATTGGACAAAGGGCTTCCATTTTCTGAGGAAAACAAAAATCTTTGGAACCAAAATGAAAACCAGAAAATGTTCACATCAGATTGTAAAAAGTATGTGATTTCACCCCAAACCTAATTAATTTCTCCTGAGATCAGTGCACTTTTTTCTGGGTTATGTTTTTTTTCATTTGATTTGGAGGCAGAACTGAAAAAATCAAGTACGGAAAGGGTGTGGGCAGAAGGGATAGCATTTATGAGAGTAACTGATACTGCTGGAAAAAACAGAGCAGCCTTCAGGCACAAAATGCTGTTTGTTTCTTCCAGCTCTATCAGTTGGTCTCATAAAAGTTATTCCTTCTTCTTCCAAAATCGTTCCCACTTATCTCCTGAGCCTGTCCTGGCTGCAGCCATACATCTACTGAAACAGCAGTTCTAGAACTGTCCGACACACAGACATGACAGACAAATCTAGAAATTGCAGTGGCAGCTAGTTAAACCCTATCTAGTTGTACAGATTCTTGTGTCTAACCCAAGACTAAAATAGTTCCTTAATCAGAGGGCACATAATTAACTCTACCATCATCAAGAGCTGAGCACAGCCAGTCCCTGTCATGCCCCTTACCTGGCACCCCCATAGGCTTCACAGCCTGCAGAGAGGAGCAGCAAACCTGATCAATACCTAGAAGTGCCCACCCACAACAGGTCTATGACCTCATCCTTTGAGCAGAGTGAGCAGCAGATTATCACAACCTGATGATTTTTAGAAACTGATGGGCTTAATAGCCAATAACCTCTCTAGAGAAAAAAATCAGGGAGGGAGAGATGTAGGTGATGCTTCAGAGAAACTCTCCATAATAGCACTTCAAAGTGGCAATGGCTCAAGTTTCTGGATGCAAGGAAACAGGCATTGAAGTGCACTTTGTGTGTGTGAGCTTGAATCATGCCAGACTGTCTCATGCACTCCTAGACATGCCAGCACAGTGTCACCAGCTCCATAGCAGCACATGGCACTGGAGAGCACGCAGCCCACGTGGAGAAGAGCTGTGTGAGAGGGTCTCAGCACCACTCAGTCCCAGGACTTGCCTTGAGCTTTACATCCCACATCTCTTTCCCTTTTCCTGTAGATCCTTATTCTGGGCCTGTTGTGCTGGATGAGAGCCTAGCCTCTCGCTGTGGCTACGTCCTGTCAGAAGACGTGTGGGGCAATCCCGTCTTCCGCGCCTCAGTGCTCGGCTGTCATGTGGCCAACGAGGTAAGGCCCAGACACGGGCTTGGAAACAGCTCTGGCTGTACATCTTCTCCAAAAACACAAGACTGAGATAGTGTATGGCATTCTAATGGCATGTTTTGAGAATACTCAGCTCAAGGAACTAGTTTTGGTAGCACAGTGTAGATATGAATAGGTAATGGCTCTCTGCTGGGAGGTTTGTTCAGTGTGACTGACATGGGATTTCCTCTCTCCGTGGAATGACACTTATCCTAATGCTGCTGAGTAGCTGCCAGTTCTCAAGCATATCCTTGTAGCTGCTGATTTGCCAGAGAGTTTCTTGAAAGCCTCTCTGGAAAGAAG
Source organism: Rhipidura dahli (assembly GCA_013399225.1). Lineage (NCBI taxonomy): Eukaryota > Metazoa > Chordata > Aves > Passeriformes > Rhipiduridae > Rhipidura > Rhipidura dahli. The sequence continues at coordinate 1,257,443 of VXAC01003393.1, forward strand.
TAGGCATCTGCTTGAAAAAGCAATGTTTGCAGTGTGATTCTGGCAGATCATTTCCTGGCTTAATTTGTATGGTAATATGCCTGTTAACACATGCCTAGGAACGTAGATCACACATGTCTATTAGACCCAGATTTGCCTCACGTAACTTTAGCCATCTAAAAGATAATGTCTAGCCTAAACTAGTTGTTTACTCTTCCACAATAGTCAGTGGAGAGAAGCAGGCATCTCTGGAAGGTGATTCACCCCTTCCAAAAATACATGTAAAACTGTAGCCTGGATTTCCAATTTCTAAATGTTAGTTGAGATGAAATGTACCCAAAACCAGAACAAATCAGAGTAGAAACTTCATTGCTTGTCCATGTTTAGTCTGCTTGGTCCTGGAAGCCCCACAGAAAAAATATGGTAAAACTTTATAGGCAGAGGTTAGCTAACAAGAATGGGGGTGTGCAGTGTGCTGTGCAATGACTTGGATTTCCAGGCTGGAAATTTCTCTGTAAAGGTTTTGCCTTCTTCTGTAGAAAAATACACATGTCCTATAGATAGAAGGACAGCCCATGACTTTGTGTGTGGCTCCTGGGGAGCTGAAGAACCAAAAGGATTTTTGCTGGAGTTAGTCTAGTGTTAAACACTAAACAGCATTTGTAGGATGGATCTGAACTACTTACATCAAAACAAAAGTTCCAGTACTTTCTCTCCATGTGGAGACACACAGAGTCACAAATGGGAGAAACATCACAGTAAGGTAGGTCAGATCTTCCCTTGACCAGCTGCTCCTTTATAGTGTGGCAAGAAGAGTGCTGAGATGGAGTCTGAGGCAAAGGCTGTGAGAGCTGAGGCAATGTCCCTGGCTCCAAAAGACCCTGCACACAAACCATTTCAGACAGAGTGGTATGTTGGAGGACCTGTCCCTGCAGCTCTCAGCCTGCTCTCATCATTATAAAACACTGTCAGAAACAGGATGGTCCTGGAAGGGACTGGATGGTCCCATGCAGCCACTCCTGGAACCCTCCACACCATCTGCTGAATTGCCTGCTTTCCTTCCCAGGCAGATGAGCTGTTCTCACTGACTGTGAACATCAAGGTCTCCTCATTTTCAAGCATGAGGGCAGCTGTCACCTACACCTACCCCATGTACTGCTCCTACACTTCCTGGGCTTCAAGAGAAATTATGTGTGAAGAAAATTATATGGAGGTAAAAACTTTCCCACTGAAGGTGAGGCTACATCCAAGCTCCCTGCCAGGCACAACAACCTGCCCAAATTCCTTTCAGAAGTTGATTGTACCGCATGTACCAGGCATAAAAGCAACATGCTGATATTTAGCAGGATGTGTAACTGTAGATCTGATTAGTAACACATTTACATGCCATAGATATTTTGGATGCAGTGAAACTTGGTTAACTGTACAGATGAAGTAAGGCAAGCCTCTGCAAGCAAATCAACAGAGAGGCTTAAGGCCAAGCTCTTAAGCTCATGAGAGTACCTTTTTGTCACAAATTGCAGCAGCATCTGTGAGAATGTCATCCTCATATCTGACATAATAAAACCTAAAGTTTGCAGAGCTGCATCTCTGCTGCATCACACAACTCACAGGACATGACTGTGAGACAGGACCTGACTCCTGCCAGGTGGCACAACTGGGCTGCCCATCCTGCTGCCATCACCTACACACCAGTGTAGACATGAGGCAGTGAACAAACCAAACTTCATTGCTTTCCCTGCACACCTACAACAGGCAGGACACAGAAAGCATACTTGTCCTGCTAGAACTCGAGGCTGTGCAGTCACATCTGGGTGTTGCAACACACTTAAACCATGGTACAGGTGTCTGAGGCAAACACTGACTCCAAGCTCAGTGTCCTCTGACTCTGTCTTCTGTCCTTGCCTCAGTCTGCAGCATGTGTGGGCAAGATTTACACCACAGCACCTACCTTAGGTACTTAGGGATCCTGCATTTTCAGGTGTTCAGCCTGCATGGGAAGAGGGAACCAGTCCTGTTTGTGCCAATAACCTGCTTTCCTGTATCTCCAGTGGAGGGACCCAGATGTCCCTGAAAGTCTCTGGAGTGGAATCTCATTTACAGCTTACCAGCTATGAATCAGGACTTTAGGTTTACCTGGTTATACATGAAGTATTCCCACCACTATAAATGCCATGTTTTAACTTTCATTTTAAGGCCACATAAATTACTGCCATCAAAAAACTCCATGGAAACACTTTAATTAACTCCAGGGAATGCAAACTACTAAATCCTGATGGACACTGCTCCCCATGCCTGTAATAATACTAAAGATCTGTTTGCTCCCATTGCTCCCAAAGAATCTCCTGTGTCCCCAGGTGTCAGTGAAGACTGATGTCCCAGCTGTGTCAAATGACTACACCGTAGCATGGATGTCAGCACTGCCAGAGGTACGAAGGGGAGTCTTTCCTAACAGTTCCTAGCCTGCCTCTTCTCTCTACTCTTATGAGTCATTCTTGGGGCATAGCTCCATCTCTGAAAAAAAAAGGGAGATGACAAATTTGCCATCAAGTACTGAAAACCTCTCAAGTATTTTTAGACCTCCAGACTGCAAAAAGACATTTAGGTGGGAGAACAGACTCATATGCTTGTTCCATTAGCAGAAAATGAGTTCAAGACAAACAAAGGTAGGTGGTTCTTCACACAATGGGTAGTGAAACTGTCAAACTCATCACCAAAAGATGTTGTGGCTGCTAAAAGTTTACTTGATCCCAAGGAGAGTCTGGAGAAGTTGACTGAAGAGAATAAGTCCAATAAGACACAAAAAATACAAAGAAGCTACAGACAGCTCAGGAGTCACTGAGATGCAAAATATTTGAGGCTGGAAAGAATGAGGGGGAAATGGTGACTGGAGCATCTCTCTTATGAGGAAAAGCTGAGGGAATTGGGCCTGTTTAGTCTGGGGAAGACTAGGAGAGGATCTTACCAATGTACACAAGTATCTGAAGGAAGGGTGTCAAGAGGATGGAGCCAGGTTCTCCTCAGTGGTGCTCAGCAGTAGGGAAAGAGGCAGCAGACAGAAACTGATCCACTGGAAGTTCCACCTGAACATGAGGAAGAAGGGAACAGATTGCCCAGAGAAGGTGTGGAGTCTCCTCTGGAGATATTCAAAAGCTGCCTGGGCACAATCCTGAGTAATGAGCTCATGGGGACCCTGCTCAGTCAGGGAGGTTGGACTAGATGGCCTCCAGTGGTTCCTTACAACTTTAACCATTCTGTGATTCTGTGAAATATATATGCTTGTCCCATTTTTTTCATGTCTTACATGCTCCTTATGCCTATTTTCCTTTTGACTGTGCTCCCATATGGCCATCATTTCAGGGCCAGTACAGGCATTGCTCTCTTCTTATCTTTGACACAGTACGGCTACACACTATAAAAGGGAGTCTGTCATTGGCCTCTGGGCTGCTCCAGCAATCAACAGACACAGAGACAATCAGTTTCTTAACAGAACAGGTATTTTGTCCACAGTGCATTTGTACAAGGCCACCCGTCTACATTTCTTCCAGGACTGCTAGAAGACTATCTCTAAAGATGCCTTAAAGAGCTCTAGAATTCC
>VXAC01003394.1:0-95000 GCA_013399225.1 Rhipidura dahli
GTTTTCAATACTCAGGGGTGTCAACAAAACCTGTCTCTGTGTGCTGTCTTGGCTGAATAGGGAGGAACTCACGGGTAAAAATCAGAGTGTATGACCTTTGAAAGAAGGAGCAGGCAAGTGGAAGAAGAGAACAAGGATGTTGTTAAGTCATGTAGAGAAAAAATTAGCCAGGTTAAAATTCAGCTAGAACTCAATCTGGTCACTGCTGTGAAGAAAAATAAAAAGTGTTTTTATAAATACATTAACAACAAAGAGCAGGCAAAGGAAAAATCTCCACCCTTTATTGGATGCGGATGCCACCAAGGATGAGGAAAAGGCTGAGGTACTTCAACCCTTCTTTGCCTCAGTCTTTAAGAGTAAAAATGGTTATTCTCTGTGCAACTGGCCCCCTGAACTGATAGAAAGGGTCAGGAAGCAGAAGAGACCCGATGCAATCCATGAGGAAGTAATTAGTGATTGCTGTGCCGCTTAAGACACTCACAAGTCTATGGGGCCAGATGGGATTCAGGGTGATGATGGAGCTGGCAGAGGAGCTCACCAAGTCACTCTCCATCATTTAACATGAGTCCTGGTTAACTGGAGAGGTCCCACATGAGTGGAGGTTGGCCAATGTCACATCCATATACAAAAGAAAGATCCAAGGAACTACAAGCCTGTCAGCCTGGCCTCAGTGCTGGGGAAGGGTATGGAGCAGAACATCTTGAGTGCGATCACATGGCACAAACTGCAAAACTAAGGCATCAGGTCCAGGCAGAATGGCTGAAGCCAAGTGGTAGTGAATGGAATTGTATCTAGTTGGTGGCCGGTCACCAGTACTGTTCTCCAGGGCTCAGTACTGGGACCAGTTCTGTTTAAAAACTTTATAAAGGATTTGGACAAGGGGATCAAGTGCCCTTCAGTCAGTTCACAGATAATACCAAGCTGGGCAGGAGTGTCAATATGCTGGAGGGCTGGAAGGCTCTGCAGGTAGGTCTGGACAGGCTGTATCAATGGGCTGAGGCAAATTGCCAATGGAAGTTCAACAAGGTGAAAGGCCATGTCCTGCACTTGGATCACGACAACCCCAGGCAGTGCAACAGGTTGTGGGCAAAGTGGCTGGAGAGCTACCCAGGGGGAAAGAACCTGAGGGTGCTAGTCAGTAGTGGCCGAACATGAGCCAGCTGTGCCCAGGTGGCCAAGAAGGCCAGTGTCATCCTGGTCTGTATCAAAAATAGTGTGGCCAGCAGGACCAGGGCAGTGATTGTCCCCCTGTACTCAGCCAGTACTCAAAGTGAGGCCACACCTCAAGTCCTGTTTCCAGTTCTGGGTTCCTCACAAAACATAGACATCAAAGTCCTGAAGCATATCCAGAGAAGGGCAATGGAACCAGGGAATGGTCTGGAACACAGGTTATATGATGAGTGGCTGAGGGAGCTGGAGGTGTTCAGGCTAGAGAAAAGGAAGCTCAGAGTGACCTATACCCTATTGCTCTCTACAACTATTTGAAAGGAGGTTGTAGCAAGATGGGGGGCTGGTCTCTTTTCACAGACAGCTAGTGAGTGACAGGACAAAATGACACAGCCTCAAACTGAGACAGGGGAGGTTCAGGCTGGACGTCAGGAAGAATTTCTGCACAGGAAGGTGGTAGAGTTACCATCCCTGGAAGTGTTCAAGACATGGATGTGGCATTTAGTGCTATGGTTTAGCTGACATGGTGGTGTTTGATCAAAGGTTGCATTTGACGATCTTCTGCAACCTTAATTATCCTGTGATTCTACGATACTGATATACACAAATGAAACTGGCATCCTTTATAAATACAATTCCAATAGAAGTAATATACTGACAGTAATACCTAAAAATGCCAGATGATATTATTTTATAAAATATTACCTGCAGAGTGATGTGAAGTACCATGCATTTCACTGGAATGACTAGTTGACTCTTTCAATTCCGGCAAAGCTGTTGATGCATCAGAGCTTTCACCTGCATTTTCATTCAGTGTCCTCAGTATTGTGGTAATATCTTCCTGACTAAGAATTAGCTTTAAAAGAGATTGGAATGGAAATCAGAACAACTCTGTTCACATAACTTTTGGTAACTAAAATCTAAGCTTACAATTAAACATAAAAATCAAATTAATCTCATCAGAATCTCTGTTTAGGACACTAAACATTTTTCTCAAATTCACACAAAAAATTACAGTAATTTCTAGAAATTAGAAGTTAGTCACACATTATTTTGTTCTCATCCACAAACTTTCCCTACCAAGTTACAACGTAGAAACTGAAATGTCAGAACACATACGGTTTGACTTAGAGTCAACCAAAAATTTTTATCTGCATTTAGTCACAAGGCACTAGTTACTTTACATTAATACTTACAAGTTCTATTTCAAAATCTGGCAAGTTGGTTTTCCTCATACATTCCACAACCCTTCTATTTTTTAATGTTAAATTTAAATTATACTATGTTTAAAATGTAATTTGTGTTAATTTTTTTTTTATGTTAAATTTAAATCATCCTAGGATGAATCCCATCTGGTCCCATAGATTTGTGAGTATGTATGTGGCACAGCAGGTCACTAATTACTATTCAGGCTTGTCATAGGTACGTATTCAGCACTGCTATTGAACAAATCATTAAACCCCAAATTTTCCAATTGAAATTCCAATGTTTCCAAATTTTAATTGAAAGATATTGACAGGTAAAAGGCTAGAACAGCATAACCATTTTTAACTAGCAACAGTAATTCACAGTACAAAGTCTGCCTGGAATAACACAGATGAAATACAGAGGTTAAATTAGAACAGAAATCTATTAATTTCCTTTTCCTCTATAAAACAACAAAATCTACTCTACTTCTATGCTATGTCTTGAAATCAAACAATACCTTAACTACTGAGCTTGGACTTTTATAGAGAAAAATGAATCTGTTTTCCACATATATTTTAACAGGTAATTTCAGAAACAAGTACTTACATTCATAGGCTTGAGTCGGCCAGATATTTCAATATCAGGAACTTCATTATACCATGCAGCAGCTAAATTTCGTTCAACAACTACTTCCAGATTGACTGGCTGTAGCAACTGTACTTCAGTTTGCAAAGAATCTTGCTCATAGTAAGACCTGTGAAAAGAAGAAAAAATACTCTCAGCTTTCACATATTTCCCATTCTAACAAACACATTTCTGTCTGTTCCTCATCTTTTTAAATAATGCTGTAAAACTGCCTTTGTACTACCCCAAGTAGCTCTAGTTAAAGCCTTACTCCAACTAGACATCTTCCCTTGGCAGAGAGGAAGTATCAGGCACATATCAGGCATGCAGCACACAAACTCTTGCAAGTCAGGACCTCTTACCTGCTCTCCAGTGGACAGCAATTCCTTCTTTCTTTAGTACTCTTCAACAGTGTTTGAAAAGCCCCTTCCCTTCCCTCTCCCCTCATGAAACCCCTGCTGCACCAAGGACCATTTTCAAACAGTTCTTTATAGCTAACTCAGTGCCTTTGCTGCTATGCATAGCTTGAAAATCCCATCAAAATAGTCTAATACAAATAGTTATAACCTGTCCCAAAGTAATGAATAATGCGTAAATCTACAGTACTACACAATTTACCCTAAACAAACATTTGCTTCAAACATTCTTCTATTTAAAGATGTGTAGATTGCTCTTTTTCCTAAACCATACATTTTTACTGCTTTAAAAAAATATTAGTTTGCTGTTATATTCCAAGATAATAGTGTATCTGTCAATCACCAACCATAAATTAACTATTTAACAACTCCTCAAAGCTCTCTAACTGAAGAACACCAAAATGATTTAATGAATTTTAAAAATATTGGCACTTTATTACCTGTATAACTTCAGTTCACTCAATTTCACCGTCATAGAGTCAATAACAGGTGGGAGATTATACCGTGTTTTTGTTTTAGCAATGAAGAATTGGTTCTTGACGGTGATCAGACCAAGATCAGCCACCAGGACATTCGCAGACATTGCTGACTGAGGAACTATCACAACAGGCGCTTTGATATTGATATCTAGCGCCATACGGGAACTACGCTCTGCTAACTCTTTTACACCTGTAGCTGCTTTCTCTGCTGCTTGAACAGTTGCCTCAGTAAGAGCTTCCTTGGCAGCTTGAAAGTTATTTATAAAAGCCTAGGAAAAGAATACCGGTTTCAGGAATTAATTATTAAGAATTACAGTACTTCAAAACCACTATGAATTATAGTTATTTAAGAAGTAAACCATCCTAAGGTGTTATTTTTGCTATCTACTTTGTCCAAATTCTTTAATAGGATCATCTTCCCTCAAATACGACAAATTATGCATATATGAAAATAAATTTCTATCCTAGTTATTTGGAAAATTAGATAGTAAGAACAATGACCTTGTAACATGACTGGTAGGAATTACATTTTATTTAAACATATGAGCAGCAAAAGATTGATTTACTTAGCAGAATCTATGTAAAGGGCATTAATTTTCATGGTTTCTTACTTACATTTTAGTGTTATAAATAATGAATGGATGTATACTTAACAGCTGTCACAAATCATCTAAGAAAAACATTATTATTAATGACAGCAAACCTTTTTGCTTACTCATCTGCTCCACAGTAACAAGCGTATATAGAACAAAAATAAATAGCCCAAATATCAATCCCAGTAAAGTTTTTACAATAGTATATAGGACCTCTTACAAAAATGGACACCACCCTATATGGAATACTCCTATCCCTTTCTTGCTCTGACAACTTCCCCTGGATGCTAAGAAACAGTATCTGGAAAATTTAACTTACCAAAATAGATGAAACAAACTTTTTGACAAAAACTACTTGAATACACCCAACAGTTAGGTAAATACGATTGTCAACAACATCCATATTGGTATATGCAATGCCATCTGTAGCATTCACATATGATACCATTCTGAAGTTGAAGACTTCTTTTTCTGTGATGTAAAGAGCCTTAAGAAGAAAAAAAATAGTATCTCTACTGTAAAAACTTACATACTGGAGAAACTTAACTCTAAAAACAAAATGTAGTACTTCACACCACTATGACATTTTTACTTCAAATATCTTAACAATATATATTAAAAAAAAGAGAATTTAAAAATCCATTTAAATAGCTGAAAATACTTAGTTGGCATCTCAGCTTGAATAATTCTCTTCATTAAAGTCAACAGAGTAAGAGGGACAATGAGCAACTGAATATCACAGTTGCACAAATTAATGTCAGCCTCATAATTACTGGTTACGGGAGCAAAATCAATCTGTCCTATAGAGAATGCTACTCCCAACAAATACATAAAACATGACTGAAAAAAATCACAGTAAAAAGTAGAGTCTACAAAGTAAGTTTAATATAGCATCCATTAAAAAAAAAAATCGATACATGCATATGCCTACCTTTTTATACAATGCTGACTCATCAGAATCCACAATAATGATGTTCTTCAGTTTTGCAGTCACATCGGTTGCTGTTTTCTTCATGATCACTTGACTATCCAGACCTCAAAAAACAAGACATACAAAATCTATACCCTATTACTGTTACAAAGTTTTGTGTCTTCGTGATTAAAGTTTTCTTCCTACCTTCAATGTGAATTTCAGCTATTCTGTGGTTTTTCTCTCTAATAAAAATACGCAAACATGATAAATCCGCACAGATAATGAGGTCAATAACATCATCACACTGCGATTTTTTTGATGCTGTGGGAAATAAAAAATAACAAAAGTTACCATTCTTCAATGAGGACATGTAATATTTTGGTATCCCTTTGAACTGCGCTGCAAGAAAGAAGTTAATGCTCCTCAAGTATAACATAATAACTGTAAGGCCATCAAAAGCCTTAATTCATACCAGGAAAAAAACTGACAACAATTTACGGGTTTTCTATTTACATTGACTCAGTGCCTCCAAAGCAAAGGTATGCCTTGACCTATGTGTCAGAAAACTGCACATAGTTAACGATACAACCCTACAAGTATATATAATCCTAAGCAAAATTTCTCATATCAATCATCATTAACAGGTTTACAAAAATAGAAAATATATTTGTTTTCTTCCTAACTTAAATGAAGAGAGAGGAATGAAAAACGGAAAAAATAATTAAGAAACTTACTTAATTTTTTAAGAACATCCTTCTTCTCCTCTGTTTTTTCAGGGACTGGTTCTTCCACAACTTTAGTTCCTTGTTTGGGTAGAAGACTATTCAGATAGTTCATAGCGTTCAGCAGAGCTTCAGTATGCAAATGAACATCTAGAGAAGAGAAGTTCACCTAAAAGAAAAATTTTTATTTATCCAGTATGCCTGTCCTCCCACACTGAGAAAATTATGTTTAAAAAAGATAACATACCTTTATTTTCTGTAGAACATTCTGACAGACAGTTTTCAGTTCTGGTCCCTTAATATCAGTCTATTTCACCAAAAGTGCACATAAAACAAACAAATCAGAAGTTAGCAAATTCCATTAGAGAAAACTTATTTTCAAAACCATTACAACTTAAGATGTAAAAGTTTTTTTGTTGAAGAAGCAGACAGACTTTGCACATGACACTCAAGATGTTAAAAAACCTTCAACATCTGCTCCACGTTAATGTGATGTTCATGACAGGCTTAAAATTCAAAAGCAAAGTCTACTCTTTCCTAACCTTTGTATACTCCAGAGTGAGAAGATCATCTTCTACATTATCCAATGTAGTAATTATGTAAACTGGCTTGTCATTATCATCTAAAAAAAAAAAAAAGTAGAAAAAAGAATATAGTAATTTACTTTTTAAAAAACCCAGAAATTAAAACTTTCTTAACTATAAACTGCAAACTAAGCTACTAGCTGTCATTACTTCTTAATCACAAAACCTCCTTTGCAGACATAAAATAGTTAAATGTCTCTCTGCAATCCTCAGCACCCAAACATACTTACTAAAGCACTAACAAGAGGATGAGCTCCTGATTTACTTCCCCTCAGCCCTGCATTTAACTTAGGAAGCAAGTCTTCCTTATCAGATTTTTGAAGACAAATTCACAGTGTTTTTTGTGAATAATTCCTTGACCAAATTATAAATACTTACCCATATACTCTGGGCACAGAAGACCAACTTCACGAAGGAAAGCACTTCCAGTCATGTCGAATGTTCTTAATTTAAATTCAGTGCCTAAGCCCAAAATATCAAGCTGGAGCACAGGCATCTCAGTATCACCAGTAAGACGGCATAATGTAATTAAGACCTAAAAAAAAGAACCAAAATACACACCCAAAATCAGTAAAGGACTATAAGTAGTATAAAAACTTCTTAGTTTTTATACAGGATATAATATATTTATTTATATTTTATTGGTTAGTGTCTATTTGTGTATTGATCATTTAACTTTATACAGCAAATGCCTTGGAAAAAAATAAACAATTCAACAAGTACTGGTCACTGATACCGCAACAAAAACTTCAAACATGCATGTATGTAATACAAAAGTAACAGTAACAAACTAAATTATTTTTAAAAACAATTCTGTACAACACTTAGCAATGTTCAATACAGTCAAAACTAGATTTTCAGTCAGCACAAAGTGTTTACTACTTTCACTAGAACTTCTCTGAACTCTCCTGCTGAGAGTGAGATTCCCAAGCTGAATGTTAGGAAAGAGTATTTACTACATTTCCACCCACGCAGGACAATACTATTGTTAAATAAATACCTAGCCAAGCTGTAATATCTGACTGAACCAAACAAGTATATGTATTCTTCCTTTCCATGTAATGCTGTCTACAAATAACGAAAATCAAAACAAAACCAAGTAAGTCATTTTAAACTCTGCGGATGACAGAGGTGATTTCTAATAGTTTCCCAATTTTTTTTAAAGATTGTAAGTTAATTGCCACTAGAGAATAATGTAAAACACAGCATCTTCCTTTTAGACTAGTAGTTCTTAAATAAGGTCTTGTCATCACACAAACAGTACATTTCAGTTTTATTTGTAGTAAAGATGTAGTATATTAGTATGGTACAAGCTAGCTGTGATGTGTTGAAGACCTTCTCTAAGCCCTACCTTAAAACAGAAGTTGTAAAGTTATGTGAATTTGTATGATTTATTTTTTTAAAATAAATGTAAAGTAAAATACAGTGAGTAGCAGGAATAACAGTCCATGATGATCGAATGACAAAGTTAACAATAGTGTTAAGAGGTCACCTCATTTACAAGAAAAATTGATACAGTTAGAAAGTGTTCTTGCATTTGGATAAAACACCCTTTTTTTCCCCTCAAGCCTGAAACAGCAAGAACACAGAAAACTCTTCATAATGAAGTTGTTACAGATTTACGTGTGTGGATAACAGCAACTGAGAAAAACTAGAGCAGAAAAATGTGCTCGTTACAAGATAAAACATTAATGAAGTTTTCCCACTAACCACAGCAGTATCTGGAAAAAAGATGTCACAAGCACAAATTTAGCTAAAACAAACATTTAATGTGATTTCTGAGCCATAGGTGAAGAAAATTCAGTAACAAAGTGAGTTGGGAAATCAAGTGGATAAATCAAAGCATTTCAGTGATGACAAGGATACAGAAGCACAACTATGACTTGGAAAAAACTCTGCATAATAGTTTTAGGAAAAAATGGTGAATTAGTATCTCTGCAGACATGGACTTACAAACTCAGGAAATGTGAAAAAAAATTTCCCTGATGTGCTTCAGGGAAATTTAAGAAGTAATTTTACCTCAGCTACTTCAAACCTCAGCTGGAACTCTGTCATATTTTTCAAAGATTCTTGTTTACGTAGGGTTTTTCGCCTTGTACTGCCAGCTCGCTTGAGGGAATCAGATGGGGCTTCAAAAAATGGCACATCTTCCACAGGACTGCTTAGTGCATCATAAAATTCTTCTTCTGATTCTAAGGATTAATTCACAACAACATTACATATGCAGTTAACACAGCCAGTATTTTACAGTACTATGACCTAGAGTTTTTACATCTGTATCTCTAAAAGCTTAAACATACTAGTGGTGCCATGATGATTTTTGTCTTTTCTTTTACACCCCTGTTATACCTTTTTACAACTTCTGTATTCTCAGTGCTTTTTGCCTACATTCTTGGACTTGTTTGTTAAGCTGAGAGACTGAACATTTTAGAAGCTTCATAGTTAGGGGTCAGTGTGCCCAGAGCCCAAGGTCCTCTCCAGAACACATTTTGTAAACTAAGATAGAACCATCCAGAGGAAGGTTCCTGGGGGAAGGGGGGCTCATTGGAGCCTCTCACTGGGGAATTATGGATAGATATGCTAATTAGTAAGACCTAGAATGTAAAAGTAGATCTTGAGGAGGGGGATAGCGGTGGCCATTGCAGGGTACATGGACGTGCATTCAACCCGGTTGTGGTGCACCTAAGGATCCTTATAATAAACACCAAGATGAAACCCCTTTTCCCCCTCTAACCGTGTTCACCTCTTGATTTTAAGGCCAGGAAAAGGCATCACTAGTATCTAGCTGACAACTAACAACCAATAAAATCTGTTTCCATAACCAATTCCTGCCTCCACAACTTTACATCACACCTACAGCTGCCTCCATCATGTCATCATAAACTTCAGTTCTCATTAGCTAATACCTTTGTCAGCATTCTCTCACTGCTGGCTTTGCAAAAGACAGCACAAACTATGCTTTGTCTTGCCTCTGGTGTGACCTAACAGCTTAATTTGTCTGCTGGTCAGACTGCTCTTGACAGTACAGGAGCCTTTGCCTCAATATCAGGCACATTACTTGGGATTTCTCCCAGCTGTAGATCTCCCGTTTCAGAGAGACTCCTAAGAACTATCAAACTTTTAATCTACTTGACATTATTCCAGAACTATAACCAAGATAAATAGATTGCACTGTCTTGTGAAGGTCTTCTCCTTTACCTAAAAACCAAAACCACTAAAGTATAAGGTAATTGTGGAAGAAATATCCTTCTTCTAAAAAACTCAGCAAATTACATTAAGTATTTTCTAAAGCTTAAGAGCAGCTCTGGATTTTTGGAGGGTGAAGATAGAGAATTAACATAAATCACTTAAAAAGACTGCAGGGCTGTATGTAAAGTATAGATTAAAAATCAGACTTGATTTGGATCTAAATCTAGCTATTACTTTTTCAAATTACTTGTTGCCAACATGCATTCTCATTTTAGCCTCATTTTTAAGTACTGAAAGACATTTCCACTCTACCTTTGGACAGTTAAAGAAACTCTTATTAAAACAGAGGAAGATATACAAATACATATTTCTATGCATACTGCATACATGCTGAATTTAAAGCTATAAAGGAGACATAAAAATTAACTTTGCTGATAATTTTGCTAGTGTTTGCTAACCACATATATCATTAACTCGAGAAAGGAGTAGTAGTTTGGTTCTCTGTTCAGCTGAGCGTTTTGGTATCACAAACATGATTGACACTGAAATAACACTAACATATTTGATAATTTTTGTAATATTACTACTAGATAAAATGTTAGGATCTAGCTAAGCTGTTTTGAACAGCAAGGCAGTATTGAACACAACTGGTTCTCCCACAGCCAATCTTCTGCTTTATCCAGTAGAAGTCAAAATGTTTGTTTATAAAAACACAGCAGTTTCCAACAGTCATCACTTCAGTACCTTGTAATTTAAATAAATAGGAGAAAAATCCTTCACTGTAAGAAAATAATTAAAACCATCATCAGAGGACTAAGCACATGCTAAACCTAAATATGTCATACTACTTCAGATACCCTGAATACAGATTTGCAATAACATATGCCCTGACAAAAATAAACCCACCATACCAAACAAAATTTTACTGCTATACCCTTCAGGAAGAGAATGACAAAAACAAACATACAAATTTTATTGCTATGAGAAAATACTCTAGTAGTTTATACAGTAACACTTATAAGCTAAATAGATTATAACACAACTCAGCCCTCAAGAACTTGAAACAAAGCCCCATATCCTTGCTTACACCAAGAATAGTAAATTACTTCAAAGAACACAAAAACTTCTTGACTTGACCTGCTTCTTAAGCAAGACTTTAAAATAGATTATATTACCTGACTCAGCAAATGAATGAAGATCCAAAACAGGATACACGCCTTGAGATAAATGTGGTGCTGAAAGCACAGGGGACAGTGCAGCCTGAAACAGGAGATATCATAAATGTTTTTCTTGTATTTATTGGCCATGCTACTGCATGTATATATGCTGCATCCAAATTTTACAACTTAGGGAAACTTAGCTTAAGTGCAAATCAATAAACACATTACTAAAATTATAAGCATGGGGAGAAATGAGGCCTAAAGTAGGTAGAAGCAGCAGCTATTGCATTTGTATCTAGCTAGTGAGAACATACTAGGAAACACAGTGAAGAGGTTCAAACACTCAACTTCACAGAACAAAAGATGGTCAGAAACAGCACATTATATGAAAAATCATAAAAGACAAAACCTAGTTCCTTAAAGGACTACAATACAGCAACTTCAGAGAACAATGAAGATCAATGGTTCTTTACAAAAATAACACAAGTGCCAGGTGGGGAAGAAAGAAAAAAGAGTCACACAAAACATTGGAGCAGACAGTAGAATCATTTATGTTAGAAACATTTATGTTAGAAAAGACCCTTCAGATCGCCAAGTCCAACTATAAACCTGGCACTGCCAGGAACATGGCTTAGTGATGAACTTAAATGCCACATCTACAAGTCTTTTAAATAGCTGCAGGGATGGCATCTCATCCACTGGGTGGCCTGCTCCAATGCTTGAAAATAATTTTGGTGAAAAAAAATTCCCTAATATCCCACCTAAACATCCATCTGAGGCAATCTGAGGCCATTTACTCTTGTCCTTTCACTTTTTACTAGGGAGAAAAGACCAACACCACAGGATTTGAGGTGGGGCCCCACCAAGTTTCAAGGACAGGGGGGCAATCACTGCCTTGGTCCTACTGGTCACACTATTGCTGACACAGGCCAGGATATCACTGGCCTTCTTGGCCACCTGAGCACAACTGGCTTATGTTCAGCTGCCAGTCAACCATCACCCCCAGCTCCTTTTCTGATGCACAGTTTTCCAGACACTCTGTCCCCAGCCTGTAGCACTGCTTGGAGCTGTTGTGAACCAAGTGTGGGACCTGGTACTTTGTCTCATTGAATTGCACTGCTTCACACATACAGGAAAAAAAAAACCCAATCAGTATACTGAGGGGAGACATCATGGTAGTCTTCATCTTTTTCACAAGGGGCAGCAGAGGAGCAGACACTGATCTCTGCTCTCTGGTAACCAGTGACAGGACTTGAGGGAACAGCATGAAGGGGTGTCAGAGAGGTTTACTGGAAAAAGGTCCTTTCCAAAGAAGGTGGTTGAACACCGGAACAGGCTTCCCAGCGAAGCGGTCACAGCTCCAGTCTGACAGAGTCAAGAAGCATTTGGACAATGTTCCCAGTCACATGGTGTGACTCCTGGGGATGGTCCTGTGCAGGAGTTGGACTTTGATGATTTTTGTGGGTCCTTTCCAGGTCAGGATAATCTATGATTCTGAGTCTTCAAGTGTGAAATGCAGTTATGCACAACCAAGAGTAGTAACTGAAAATACGTGAAATGCCAC
The DNA here is from genome assembly GCA_013399225.1 of Rhipidura dahli. Lineage (NCBI taxonomy): Eukaryota > Metazoa > Chordata > Aves > Passeriformes > Rhipiduridae > Rhipidura > Rhipidura dahli. Next base: position 12,600 of record VXAC01003394.1, read on the forward strand.
AAGAGTGCACTATAGAACAGGAATCCTCCACTCCACATGGTTTCATATATGATAGAATTAAATTAAATTCTCTTAGTAAAGGTACCCAAATGGTTTATCTACCATCAAGTCTCAGAAAGCACTCTCAGCAATCTGAGTCTGTAAATAATTCTCACCTGCAAGTTCGACATGTATTATACATGGGCCTTGCATAGAGTACTAAAGTAAGAGAACTGTGCACTTTGTGCCCTTTCTTCTTGTGTGTCTTTGCCTCCGGACTGCACAGTTGACAGCAGCTCTTTCTCTGCACCACCACACCTTCTCCTCTCCCTTGTTACTGCACCTTTCAAAGCTCAGGCTCAGACAATTATTCACAAAATCACAGTATCAAATCTAGACACAATGCCAACAAGAAACACTCATCTTGAACATTGTTTCCAAGGCTACATTTCTCATCTCATTCTTAACATCGCAACATCTCCCTTGGTCTCCAGCCTACATAATCTGATTTTACCAAATATATTCATGTCTATGAGTAATAAATAGACAAAGTATTTAAAAGTCTTGTAACTGTAAAAGTGTGTCATCTGTAACACTTCCACATTCTAAGAAAACAAGAAGAAAAAAACTGAAATTTGACTTCATAGTACTAAACCATGAAAAATAGACTTCCCCATTGAAGTGGACTGTCTTGAACTAAAACACTGATTGTAAAAATGCAGAAGGATATCTTCTGTTTTCACAGCTCAAGAACACTTCCACCACTAACTCAAAATGTAAAGAAGAAAACAGCACTCTGAAAAAGGATTTCACATTCTTTTCAGTTCAGAAGTGATGTGATGCTAACAAAGTTCAGAAGAATTATAGCTGTACAGATGAAAGCATGGGAGTATACCAGCCACCACCAAAGCACAAAATCCAGTCAAATTAACTGAATTTAACACCAGCAATTAAAGTCTGTGAAGCTCTGAAGTAGACAGAAGGTTGAGCAGACAGGTTTAAGCGTAAGTTTTGATACATACAATGCAAATACATTCATCCTTGGTCCACAGTCTTTCCACACCTCATCTAGTGTATATCACAACTAATGCACAGGTAACACTAACTACTTCAAGGTCACTTAAAATACTTCAGATGTAATAACTGAATTCTGTAATTAAATTCAAGTACAGGCAGTGTTATAAAGCACAGGGCAACCATCTTATACATGCAGATTCTATTTATGTAAAAGTAAAGTCCCAATACCTACGCTCAAAAAAAGTTAGTCTGTGATTAGTTGCAAAAAACAACAGAGACTAAGGCAGCTTTTGGTTGTGTATACTATTAGTATATGAAGAGTGAAAGAGCAGGTCAGAATTAGCTAAAATTTTAACAGCACCACTAAAGAGATGGCAAGAACCACATACTGAAGTAAAACTGTCTTCACTCAATATATACTTTCAACACCTATGCATGTCAAATTGTTGTATTTTCTGTCAGTAAACATTATGCTAATGCAGAAAATACCAAACTGTAGCAACAGCCTTCCAGAACAGGGCAGAATAATTTGTACAAAGATGGAAAGATTATTATCAAATAATCTAAAAAAACCCCAAATACAAAGACGACCACTAGTCCATTAGAACCAAGTGCATGAGTTATTAAGTAACAGATTGTTAGAAGTATTTACAAATGACAGAAAAATTGAGAGCCAAATTTTGTCTTTAAGATGAGTCCTATTCTAATGATAGGACTGCTCTACACATACAAAAAACATAGCCAGATCACATAGATTAGTGACGTCAAAAATTAACAACTGTGAGTTAATTTCCTAATTTTGTTAAGAACAGCTCGAAAGGTAAAATACATTTTTCAGGAATAATAAGAAGGGGCAAATCTCTGTTCTGAAGAAGGTGTAAAACAGTGACCCAAACCATCTTCACTAAGGAAAAGGGCTGGGGAAAGAACAAGAACCAATCTCCAAACTCATAATTGTTACAAGTGCAAGGAAGAACTCCCACCCCTGAGCTACACTGTGTAATGAACTTGAAATAGGAAAAGCACTGAGGTCTGATGAATAAAACCTGCTACTTTTTCCAGGCAGGCATTGTTTATAAAACAGATAGTGAATATTTTTTGTTTGGCTTTTGAAATTTTTATCTAACATCACATAATACTTGAACTTCAAAAACTCCAGTGTTTAATGTTTTCTTCACTACACAAAATAGCTGAACCACATTCTGGAGTACTATGATACACATGTAAATTTGAAGGTACAACTAAACTAATTCTCAACAAAACTGAGTATGTTTGTTAATCAAGATTATTATGAGCTACAAGTTAATTCCCATAGTAGTAAAACTCTGAGGGGTTCTATTTTAAGTCCAAATACTGGACAACTATTTCATAATTATTGGCTAAAGTTCACAATAAACTAACCAGCAAGAAAATCTTCTACAGCTTTAGAGAAAGAGGTAACTTTTTCAAGAGGCACTAAACCAATGCTTGTTCTTCACTTTCTTGTACACCTTTCAAAGCTGGAATGCTAACATCAAGAAGGTATTTTTCTAATCATTTTGATGAAATCTCTTTTAAGAACCTTACCTCAGTTATTTTTGGAGGAGAACTGGTAGCAGGTGCACTTTCTGGCTTAGGAATGCTATCAATTAGCTCCAAAATACTTGTCAGCTTCTGGTCTGATATTTGGACAGAAAGTAAAGGCAACTGTCCAGACAGTTTGAACCTGTTTTTAAAAACCAAAGTCAAAAGTTCCACAGTTAAAATAATGAATCTTAAATTTTTTTCAGTGAAACTTCACATTAGTTTTCTCCTGAAAAACACGTACGTCTTCCTGGTCAGAAAATTATTCATCTAATCATTACATGTAGTGTGTATATATACATACATATATGTGTATATATATGTATATATACGCATGTGTATATATACATGCAACCCTTCTGTTGCACACAGAAAAGTTACTAAATTAGCAAATACCCACTCATTAGCATAATTTGTATTTCTGTTTGCTACAAAGTCTTGTGGATCAGGACTACAAACAGTACTAGTAGTCACTTCTCGTTAGGCTACATAAGGCTTATTTTCCTTACAAACAGAAATTGCTCCCTCTTGTTCATGTATATAATTTCATTACTTGCAATAAATCACACAACTGAGCTTTACACAGTATTTTACAGAAGAGAAGGTGGAGGGGTTTTTTGCATATGAAATGTTTAGGGCTCAAAATATTAAAAAAAATTATACAAAATACTTCCTAGAAGTGATGTGTAGCTAAGTGGACTCTAGCAGTAGTCTAGATACTTAACAAAGAAATAAACAGTATAGCATTATAGGATATAAAAGAATAAAATAACCATCTTTAAAAACGAAAACAGTAAAACATATTTTCATTGTATTTGAATAGGCTTTGGCCAAAAAAGAAGTAGAATCACATCAAACATAGAAACTGAGTTTTTAAAGACCAAAAACATAGCTCAGTTTCTCATACAAGTGAGTGTAACAGAAGTAAGCAGAAAATTGGCTCAAAGAACATTATTGTGCTTTTATTACAACACCTGGTTAGAACAAATAAAGAGGTCTATTCAATAGGTAACTGTTGAACCAACAGGCAGTGCCAGATGCTTAACATGTAGTGTGTAAGGAACAAGACAAGCTACTTCCATCGACTTTTGATGTCCTTAACTCACTTCTCAGTCTTCAAAGGGACATAAAATATAAGACCAAAGAAGATGTGAGAACAAAAAAGCTCCATATTTTCAATCCATCTCAGCTAACTTTGATACTATAAGAGTATCTGAAAAAACAACTTCTGACACTTAAGCAAGCACAAAATAATACATGTTAAACTGTGACAGTAACCAGTTTTCTTCAGTTTATGAATTTCTTCACATTCTTAAACTTACAGGAGTAATTCTCAACTACTATTCTTATTCCAGTAGTCTAACAGAGAGAGATATAAACTTCTTTTTTTTTTTTCTTTTTGTTCTTTTATTATTATGGAGAGGGTTAAGATAGATGTATAGCCACCAGATTTGTAGGGACTTCTACTGTGCTTCTCAGTTGTTGGAGGAGCATACAACAGCAATTCTCACTTCCATTTAAATTAAAACCACTCAACAAAAATTTATGTATAATATTAAAACACACATTTTTGATGAGTGTTTGTACAACAGACAGCCCATAGAGTTAGAAGGCAGGCACTCAGCAGATACAAAGCAGACAACTGCCAATAATCTCAGCTCTCTGCACTCCTCTTTACAACAAAAGCTTTTAAGGTATGGAAAACCTCTGGATGGAGAATCAATTAATCCCCATCTGTAGAGACTGAGGCATGGAGAAGTAAGTGCTTCAATTCATGAGGAAATCTGTGCAGGAATTTCCTTCAAGTTCAGTCTGGTTGTGTTTAGAGAGAAAAAAATGTTAAAAGAATGCCACCATCAAAGCTCCAAATAGGTACATTCCTTCACATTGGAATTTTTACTGTGTTTATAATGAATGCTATTATATAGGATGCTCTTAACATTGCTATCCTAATAATTTCTTCATACACCTTCAAAAACCATATGATAGACTCTCAAACACCTCCTCCAGAAAATGGAGGAACCATATGACAAGATAAAACAAACATTAAAAACATATAAAACCTTACACAGGCTATAAAACTACAGAATCATATTAGTGCTACCAAATGTGAAGTGACAGAAACCATAAGGAGCATCCTATTGCTAGGTAGGAAAGAAATGCAGATATACATATCCAACCAGAATGAAAGTCCATTTTAAGGATTAGGAAATATGAGTAGATGAAAACACAAATAAACACTGAAAGTTCCTTGATACAGTAGCCATTAACAAAACTACCTACATTAGTATTCTCCTCAAGGTAGCAATATAGAAATGCACCTTTCTAAACAAAGCCAAGACAAAGCCTAATAAATTGATTACTGTTTTCAACAACAAAATCGCAAGCAATTCAAATTAATTCAATGGTCACTGAAAGACATAGAATCAAAGAATCAAAATAGAGAGACACCAAACCACTTGGTTTTCATGACTAAATGTAAAGCAGAGGCTTTCCAAATTAAGAAACTGATTAGTAAAAACCTACTACATTAAACAAAAATTCTGGTACTATGTTTTGCTGTAAAACTAACATCTTTCCACTCTTTTTTCTCAACAGAACTATGCTGTTCTATGCAGACAGTTCAAAATATTAATTTTAAAAAAACTATGGAAAAATATAATTCTGGGTTTACATGACAGTATACTTACAAAAACTGAAATATAAAAGAATAGATACATGTATATTAAAATTACATTTTTATTTATATGTAATTGATGTGAGCATAATACCCTAATCAACTATACTTAGTAAAACTTACAGTTTAGGCAATGCTTGCTGACACAGAAGCTAGAGTTAACTTTTAACATTTATACCCAATGTGATACAGAGAAAAATTAGGGAGAGATTTTCCAGAATCAGTTTGGACACATTAGCTGCCAAAGCACACCTGGTAGCCAAGACAGTTAGACAGGGACTATTGCAATACTGCAACAGGTGTTCTCATTAAGAGAAGACATTCAGACATTCCTTAATCCAGGTTATAGCTGCATAGCTTTGAGAGATGTCAATTACGAATCTACATTAAAACTATGTCATTCTATGACAGTATAAATGAAATTTCACTTTCCAATATAAAAAGATTCCTGTGAATTGAATTCCCCTTATATGACCTTCTTAACCCAACAGAGGAAAAGTAAGGAGGGAAAACATAACATCTGTTGTAAGCATAAAAATTCAGTATCTGGCCTCCCAGGTTTCCAGAAGGTGGCAGCATTACACCACGCAATCATTGATGATTATTAACAGTACTAATTATTTTCTTCTGATGGGTACAATTTCCATAACTAACAAGATTTTGCTAAATAAGCCTAAGTGCAAACATCAAGGCATTATGAGCTGTTTCCTGGAGAAGTGATTCATAGCAGGTAAACTAATTAGATCAATAAGCTAAGTCAAAAGAGAGGGAGTATGACAGCAAATTCTTGTCAAAATATTTTTTGATACTTATAAAAGAGATTCTTAAGTTCAGATTTTTAGTTCCTTGGTATTTTCAGTGAGAACTGAAATGCAGCTGTAAGACTGAATTAGAAGAGGCAGTAATATCTTTAATAAAAATCTTTAAATGTATTAAACATACTACTATAACATTCTATCAGCTTTTCAATATCTAAAAACTAATTAATTTAATTTCTATTTTTCTAGGTAAATGTATTTGACTTCCAAGCTTTACATATAACCAATGCAAAAGAGCACAGGTATGACTAGATTCTTATTTTTTTCTCTTTTCCCCTCAAAAAAGTCATTTAGTATAAAATTTCAAAATTGGGAAAAATACGTACTTGGGCATTCTTGCATCTGTAACAACCATAGCCCTGCTAAATTCCAGTTTTACATCCAAGGGCTGCAAGATACACTGAGATGAATTTTTTAGCTTCCGAGCTTCTTGCCAGTTCTCATCTAGAAGAGCAGAGAAAACCTACTTTAAACATTGAAAGCCATTCCTTCCCAGTACATATCACAGAATTCAAGTAACTGATATGAGCATATATGGCTAAAAACTCAGGTGCCATGATCTCTTACAGCTTTATCAATAGATGTATATTACACATTATCTGAACTTTAGACATACAAGACTAAATAATAATTTCTCCTTTCTCATCTACACAGCTACCCCATCCATGGGGTAGGACTTCTAAGGACCCAATTTTTAACATGCATGGTATTGGGAGTTTAGGCTCTGGATTCTCCCCTGGAACCAAAGGATTAAGAATTAAATGCTTAAGACTTCTCTGATTATGTCTGACTCTGTGTTGCTAGTTCCCAAAATACTAAAGTTTCCTTTGATACCTTATTGAGATAAATTGACTCCAATTCTTGAAGTAAATTGATTCTGATCCTTTCTTTACTCTCAAAAAAATATCAAACCTACAACTATTTGTGGATTCTGCTTTAAAACTGGAGAAAAGCAAAGGCACTGAAGGAAAATACCATAAACAAAATAATTACAGTCTTACATTTATTTTGCAAGAAATCAAATGAGACATCATCAACAAGAGGTATTTTATTATAAATTTGCTGAGATTGGAACTGAAGTCCTAAAGATACATTTTAGAAACTCGTAACATGTTCACAGCACTGAATTTAGAACATTTACATTTGAAGAATTATATTCTAAGAGATTCTCCTCTGCTTCAGCTAAAAATATGAGGCACAACAACCACCACATTATATTTAGTCATATAGAGAAAGATTACGTTCATGAATACTTACCATGTTTGCTATACAGTAACTGCATACTGCTGAGCTGGACATCAAAACTGTCATAAGCTCTTGACATTATATCTTCAATAGTGCTTTGTCCTACTTTGAGTTCTGATAAATCAGAACGACTTTTGCTTGTCATCTTGAAACAGGTCCAAAACAAAGCATAAATCAATTTCAAAAATAGTCAAAGCACTAATTCCACAAATACTTGTTCCTACCACAACAAAAGGTTAAGTCCTCACTATAAGGTCACAGAGTCTTACATCTATCACAGCACAGCAAATACCTAAAATTCCTAGCCTGCACCAAAACAAAACACAGAGTATTAACACCATTTCTTCCTCAAAGAAAGAAACAAAACTGTATACTTTGTACAGAATAATTTTCTTTAGTAAGTGGCTTATATTTGAAAGTATAAACTCTCAAGCCATTTGTAATCAGGAGAATAATAATTCAGAACTTTTATATATAAAATATTACTGCATTAATCAACTCAGACACATGAAATTTATTTCTGAATCCTGCTGAATTCAGTTGTGACATATTAGAGAGGAAAAGATTATTTGGACTGTTCATCATCAATGCCTTTCCTTTAATATTAGTCAATGTTCCTCTGATTCAGCTTTGGGACACCCATACTTCTGTGATATTTCCCATTTGTATGAGCCCTCCCTGATGTTCATCTCTGATGAAATGGGTATATCCTCATCCTTACATGTCTAATAACTTTGGATTCATATTTGGTTTCAAACCCAGGTAATATTCAATAGAACTAAAATAGGTTTAAAAACTAGTATCTAAGACATAGCATTTATTTTTCAGTACAGCTGGACTGTAAATCCATTTTAACTTTTATAGTAAAAAGAACTTGGAGATACAAATTCAGAATGACTAAATTAATAACCCTATTTATCTACACTGAGACACAGTCTTAATTTTATATGTCATTTTTCCTCCCGGGGCTTGATCTTTTCCAGTATGCAACTGAAGGAAAGACTATTTGTTTTGTGTTAAGCATAGTCATTCAACAATCAACCTACCTCTCACTTAAGCATATGTCACTCACAATGAATACAGATTTAAAAATCATATCCTGATAGGCAACTGATTTTTCTCTTATGGTATTTCTAATTTCTATTGAATCAGAGGAACCAATCCAGGAGTCATATTCAGTTAAAAAATTACTCATCCATTTCAAGAAAAAGATCTCACAGACACACCAAAGTCTGATTTTGAAATGTATTCTTTTATGTAATTCTTCAAAGAGTAATCTTGTATGGGTGGAAGAGGACTTGGGCTATTAGATCTAGGATTAGATCCAGGAGGCTGTCTCAAGCACAAACAACTACAAAGTGCCAACTCCACAAACTGCCTACAAATGACTAACATTCAGAACAGCTGGTGAAATTATTTGTCACTGAAATAACTTGGATTTACAACCACACCACATAATTTTTAGTATCTACAGAGCAATCTTCTTCACTAATTTTGTTTTCTGAAGCAACTATTTTCTGAAGCAATCCAATATATTCTTTTCAAATGTGACCTATTGCAAGGTCCTGCACTTGGACTGGAGCAGCCCCTGTTAGCAAACCATGGCACCACCATGAAGGTGCAGCTGATCAAACACAGCTCTGGTGGGAACACGCTGCCACCCAGGTGCCAGGCTGCAGGATTGACTCATATGCCAACACCAGACAGCAGCAGTGAGAAGACCTGAGGGAGGTGTGCCCAGGTAGAGAATTCCTCTGCTTAGTGACAAAGCTCCAGGAGGAGGTCAGCAGGTTGGACTGATCGCTGTTCAGACAGCTGTCTGAACATGAGCCAGCTGTGCCCAGGTGGCCAAGAAGGTCAGTAGCATCCTGGCCTGTATCAGAAATAGTGTGGCCAGCAGGACCAGGGCAGGGATTGTCCCTCTGTACTTGGCACTGGTGAGGCTGCACCCTGAATACTATACTTAATTTGGGGCTCCTCACAGCAACAAAGACATGGGCGTGCTGGAACACGTCCAGAGAAGGGCAACAGAGCTGGGGAGGGATCTGGAGCACAAGTCCTATGAAGAGCAGCCTCAAGGGAGCTGGAGTTCTTTATTCTGGAGAAAAGGAGGCAGAGAGAGGCCCTTACCTTAAAACTACCTGAAAGGAGTCTGTAGCTCTTGAAGATACAGGAGGGGAGTTAGTCTCTTCCCCCAAGAAACAAGCAACTGAACATGCAGAAACAGCCTCAAGTTGTACCAGGTGTTTAGAATAGATACTAGGAAAAATTTCTTCATTGAAAGAGTTGCCAAGTACTCGAACACCCTGCCCAGGGACGTGGTTGAGTCATGGTCCTTGAAGGAATTAAAAAGCCATGTAGACATGGCACTTAGGGACATAGTTTAGTGCTGGACTTGTCAGTGCTGGGTTAATGACTGGACTCAAGTATCCTCAAGGTCTTTTCCAATCTAAGTGATTCAGTAGTTCTGCGATCAATGTAAGCTGCTAACAAGGGGACTGAGAGTTGCTCTATGGAGTAGGGCCTTGGGGGTGCTGGTGGATGAAAAGCTGGACGTGACCCAGCAACGTGCACTTGCAGCCCAAGAAGCCAAACGTATTCTGGGCTGCATCCAAAACAGCATGGCCATCAGGGCAAGGGAGAGGACTGTCCCTCTACTCCGCACGTCACCTGGAGTACTGCAACCTCTGGGAACAGGTCTAGAGAAGGGCCAGAAAAGTGATCAGAGGGACAAAACACATCTCCTCTGAGAAAAAGGCTGAAAGAGTTGGAGTTGTTCAGCCTGAAGAAGAAAAGGCTCTAGTGAGACTTTTCAGCAGCCTTTCAGTACCTAAAGTGGGCCAGAAAAAAAGATGGGAACAAACTTTTTACCAGGACCTGTTCTGACATGTCAAGGGGTAGCACTTTAAGAGTAGATACAGACTAGATATAAGGAATTTTCCTACAGTGAGACTGGCAAGACACTGGCACAAGTTGCCCAGAGAAGGGGTGGATGCCCATGCCTGGGAACATTCAAGGTCAGGATGGACAGGTGGTTGAGGAACCTGATCTAGCTGAAGATGTCTCTGCTCATTGAAGGGAGGTTAGACTCAATGCCCTTTAAACGTCTCTCCCAAGGCAAATCATTCTATGATTCTAACTGAAATAACAAGTTCAGAAAGTAATTTTGTGGAAATTACAAGAAAACTTATTCTCTTTAACAAGATTTTAAAATTTGAAACAAATTCTTACTAAAAAAACAGACAGTAATCTAAACAGATAGTAAGTGGCAGAATCAATCTTCTAGAGAGTACAATTTAAAAAAATTAAATTGCCTGTATATATGTAAGATCATTTCTCCTGAAGAACACAAGTTCATCAAGGAGTAAGAAGACTGCTAATAATATGGAAAAAGTCTCTTTTGTGATTTTGTAGTGATAAATTATAATTTTACATACTTTATGCAAGGTAAAAGTCAAAAAGATAAATCATTATCTCAAACATACTTGTAATTTTATCCAAATTATTTTTAAAACTGCCAGTATGTTTACTTCTCTTATTTTAAAGTAAACCACCCAGTGATTAAGGGATAAATAACAATAATATGAAAAACAAGAATACCATTTAATCATGTAAGAAAGAAGTTCACTATTTCATATTACAAGGCAATGTAAAAAATTATTAGACATTTTCCATGTAACAGTCCAAAGCATCAACAGTAGTTTCATACTAGGGGAAGAATATTTTCTAGTAATTCTTTTGTATTGAATCCACTGAGAAGAGTTCAATAACTTCTGCCTTGACTAGAAAGCATTTTAAAATAAATACCTAATACATAGGTAAACTAAACTGCAAGAGACACTTTTACTTAATTACTACCATAAAATGCAAATTAAGAAACTGGAAATCATGTAAAAGCTGAACTACCATTTTCAGTAAATTAGTGCATTAGGCAAATACATACTTTAAAACTACCAAGATCCAGAAGTAGCAAATTTGATGTATGATCATAGAATCCTTTTTGTGGAACAATGATATATGAAGCCATGAGGTTAATTTTGAGGTCGAGAACTTTCTGGGTTTCAATAATATACAACAAACCTGAAAAAATAGTACAACTAGTAAATATAAATAAACAAAAGTAATTAATACAGAACCTATAGGATTAAAAGAAAGCAATAAAAAGATCAGGTCTAATTTTAAATAAATTCTGTATGCCAGATAATGAAGGTAGATATGATCTTCATTTTTTTTCTGAACCAATCATTAAAGGCAGTCCTTAAAGAAGCATCAACTCCATTAAATGATAGCAAACAGTGCTAACTGACAAGTATAAACAAACAACATGACATATGCAAACTCAAAAAAGTTTCCCACTGAGTGGAGATTAAATGAGAAGAACCAGAATGTTATCTGCAACTTTGCAATTACTGAGTTAACCCACTATGCTCTATAGATTCAGAAATTTAATTGCTCTAGATTTTCTTATTGGGAGTATCCAACTGCATTGGTCAAACTGCTAGTGTTTGTTAACACTGAGACACAGAAGTTTACACTAACTCTGCTGATAAGCATCTCCATCTCAAGAGAGCAAAGATACGCAGATATGTAATCATGCAAAAATTATGTTTAAAAATTATGCAATCAGATCAGACAGTCCTAAGATTTGAGATCAAATTTGTTTTTGCTCAGCTGAAGAGGAATGAATGGTATTGCTTCAAATTAGCCTGGAAACTGCCTTATGATACAGCCACAATCCATTAAGTATTTACTGTGTACAACACGTTGATGATCAAAGAAGTAGAGATAATGAATTATGAAGATGACAACATGATATTCAGAACATCCACTGGTAAGAAAACAATTAAAACTGTTACATTATCACAGGTTGTCCTGCCACAGGAGAGCTAGACTAGTCAGTAAAGAACTGGATGGCAACTACATTTCAGGATTTGCAAGACAAAACAACCTGGAATAATAAAAAGAGTGAGATTTTTTCAGATTGCACTGTCTAACTGAATTTGAGTGATGTAGAAAGGTCAAGCAAATATTTTCTTGTTTCTTTTATTTGGGAAGAAAATGTAGCAGAGTCCATAAACTGACCTCTGGTAACCAAACTTCTGTAATGTCTTTTAGTTCTGAAAATCATAACTATTCTGGTGTAGCAGGTTCCTTCATTTTTGCAGTTCTCAGTTCCCCTGTATTTTCCAGCTATCTTCTACTGCTTCAAAGAAAAGTGTTAAGAACTCATTCTTGAGGACTGCCAGTCTGAACATATTAATTACATTGATAAATTTCCATTTTTCTTACCCTCCCTCTGAGATTAGCATAGTCCCTTGCAACTGAATATTCTGCAGATCAAATAATTTTTCCCTGGCAATTCCCTAAGACTCGGACAAGATTTTACAAGCAATGTACCATATATTTTTAGACATTCTCACCAAATTTTCCATTTGTGACTAGAACAAGGTTTTAGATTACTCAGAGCAACTCAGCATTCTCATGAGGGTATGGTATTGGGTATACCTCTACAGTAGTGATGTCTTTAAACTGTAATATACACAGAGCATGATTTCATAGTTCCACAAAAAATTAATTATGATCAACACCACTGTATTTGGTGCTAATGAACAGAGAACCAAGCATATTTTATCTAAACAAATTTAAAATTTCATTTCAGAAATTAACAATGAACTGTTGTATCTAAATAAGTCAATACTGCTCAAGAAATTTCTGAAAGACAAGCAAGCTGACCTGCATAACTCTGGTTAATGTGATATTAGTCCTTAAATAAACAGTTCAGTCAAAGAAGAATTAATGAATAAAAATACCATTGATGCTTGATTTCTCTCCCAATACTAGCCTGATAAAAGCAATCAATTAAATGAACATACTACTGGAGTTTTCTTCAAATTCTTTATGACTTGAGTATTCAGATTTTTTTATATTTACAATATAATTACTGATAGGTTATAAAACTAATAGAGGTTTAAGAAAGCATCCATTGTTTGGTTATTTCCTTTTAAAATAATTTATATAGGAAACCTCTCCTCAGCATCCACTCCCATGCACAGAGACAAGACACTGTGCTGGACACATCTCTGATTTACATAGCCTCAGACATCCTTACTAGAACAAGTTAATTCCATAGATCTCAGTGGTAGTCTTCACAGTAGTCAACACTTGCATTCATGTCTTAAAATGTAAGATCTCTAGAGATAAACAGGATGAAATGAAAACTAGTGAAATGGCTGTAAAGCTGAGCAGCTGCAAGGTAGATAACTATATTTTATTTAACTTGAACTGAGTCAATCCAAACCAAAATCAGTGTTCATCAAGGAAGTCAGAAAATCAAAAATACCTATACAAAGGCATAAAGTCCTGAAAAACAAGAAATCTGAAAAGATTTAGAGGTTAACTTAAAGGACTAATATCTCAGTATCAATATTTGAGAAGTATTAAACAACGAACGCCTTTTACAAATCAGATGAACAAAACAGAAAATGTAACACTCTTTCAACTGTGTATGGAGTAAAAATACTGAAAGACTATATGGTTTTGGAGCATATTTTACAAATATGTAGAAATAGTTGAAGATAAAAAAGATACAGACACAAAATTATTCAATACCTAGAACAAACACATTGCAATGAGATTGAATAATTCAACTTTTTTAGGTGGTGTGTTAGAAAGGTATGACTTGGATGCATACATCCAAGTAAATATAGGGAAAAATACAGTTTTCACACTCCTACAATCTAAAATTTGCCTGAGTGTGCCATCAGAAGAGGATGCAGCACTTGCCTGTTGATGTTTTTTCACGGAATTCTTCAAGTTTCATCAGAGTTGCTGATGTCAACTGCTCTAAATGTACATCTTTCGGAGGTCTGAAGAAATCCACTAAGCTATTTACTGTCATCTGTTAAAAAAAAAACCATGGTAAATTTACTGTTAAGTAAGATTTTTGATGATTTATAGTTCATTCAAATATTTACTTACTGCATCATACACTATTTCCAGTGGTTGTGATTCTATTCTAATCCTCTGATCTGCTTTCTCATCCAAAGGATTAGTCTCAAACATGATGCTTAAAAGTGAGGTACTCTCATCTGAATAGACCGTTCGAGAAGACAGGAGACAGGGTGTACAGTTTTCTTGAGACACGCCTGTAACTTCAAGTGAGTAAATTTCTGTTTCAAACCTGTAAAGAAATGTAAGCAGACTGTTCAGATGCAATATCCATCTGGCTAAGTAAAATTAGATGGTAAGAGTATAAAAAAATCAGATGGGGAAAAAAAAAAGCCCACAAACCAATGTAGTACATCTCTACCCTACCTCAAACAGCTTATTCTAAGGATTTAATACATACACCCATGCGTTAACTGTTTTCCATTTCATTATCTTTTGCATCTGTTAGCTGCCGGTGTCTAAATAAAAAAGGACGTCCAAGTTATTTCCTTCGTACACTTTTCTTGAGGACAGGTTTCAGGGCAGGTAAGAGATACAAATAGGAATTCTTTAGTATAACATCAGGAATTAGAAGGTATATTTATAGTAGGAAGCAGACATACAGCAGAGAGAAAAAGGTTCTTGTGCAGAGAAGTAAAATAAACAAAGATAAATAGTCTCATTACTCTAAGGGGTATTTTTTAGGTCTTGAATTAATTTCTTTTTCAATGCACTGTCCATCTCTGTAACAGCTCTCAGCTGAAGACCTTTATCTCCCAACACTCTAAGAAAAATAATTCACTGTAAAATATGTAGTATTTTTTCCTTTTTTTTTAGTACAATAGTATTGTCAGGGCCATTTGGACGCACGGGAGTACCAATAGAAAACCCAGAAGCAAAACTTAAAATTATAAAAAGCATAAAAATAATCAAGATCAGCCATATCTTAATGACTTCTATGTCTCAAAGGAGAGGGAACAAGTTTTAAAACGGGAAGGTTACCTTCTCCCAGAATTTTTAAGTCATTACATTTGAAATAAAATTTAAATATTTCAGTAGATGCTTTTCACCACCTACTTGGAGACCACAATACAAAGGTAAAATCATCAGTTACATCTTTCTTCCATAAATATAAAAGTGAACTGGGAACACAAGAACTTTTCAGTCATGTTAAATGCCCATGAACAAGTGGTTGTGAGATCACCTTTTTCAGATTAAATTTCAAAAGGAACTTAACAGTCACTTTTCAAAGCAAGTAACAAGTTTGTAACTGGATTATTTGCGCACAACAATGACAAACTGAAAAAAAATGCGTGTATCTGTATTGGCACAAAAAGAAAGACGCAAAGATTCAAAGAAATCAATCATGGAAAGAGTATCCATGATTCATCTGTTAGCTGCAGAGAAATTCCACTCCAAACTGCACAAGAAATGACCACTTCAATACCATAAGAGTCTTAAAATGCCTACTAGTCATCATCATCATTTCATGAGGAGCAAAACCAGTTTGACAGAGAAAGCTCACCTTATTGCTTGTGCACCTGGTCGTTGGGTAAATACTGTACTCAAGTAACCTAATGCAAATTCTACCAGCTTAGGAGTTTGCTTGTTTTCTCTTATTGATATAGACATGCTTAATAACTTCACAGAGAACTTCATGGCTTCATACTAGATGTGCCAGAAAAACAACAACACGAAGTATAAAATATGTTAATATACATCTTGATACAGTTTATGAAGAGATGACAGCTACAAATAAGTTTGAAACTGTTGTTTTCATGCATGAATAGCTTGTAACATAGCTGGTGCAAAAGTCTACAGAGACTACACTGTTCTTACAAACAATTGTCTGCGATGACTTTACCACATTTTGTGATAAAGACCCTCTCTTGCAAAATTAGAAAGCAGTTTATCATATCATCCTTGTGATCTCACATTAAGATAATTTATCAGACTATTTCCAAATGGTTCAAAATG
This sequence comes from Rhipidura dahli, assembly GCA_013399225.1. Lineage (NCBI taxonomy): Eukaryota > Metazoa > Chordata > Aves > Passeriformes > Rhipiduridae > Rhipidura > Rhipidura dahli. The sequence continues at coordinate 28,803 of VXAC01003394.1, forward strand.
TTGCTCTTCCCCATTACAATCCATGAATCACCTCCTTCTTTATAAAACCCCTTACACTATCTCATCTACTATCACTCATATTTTAGGTTCCAGTACACATTCTGATCCCTTATTAACATTCCTTAGTGCATTTTCTTAAAAAGCTTCTGAATATTGTAAGATAATACATGAATATACTTCAATATTTAAACCACAATACACTACATCTACAATTTTATTCTTGTTAGAGCAAGAAAAATTTTATTCTTTACTGTTTTAGAATACCCAAAAGTAAGCTTTATGACCAAACTTTTAGATTCAAACTGCATCTAATGATGCTCTGTTATGTACAAAACTGGCCTGCAGTAACTTCATTAAAAAGTATCAGAACAGTATTCAAATATAGAGATAGAACTTCAAGTAATTTAAAAGTGATTTCCTATCATCTTTAGATTTTTATTAGTAGATATAGCTACCAACTGTTTGCTATCATATAGTCAGCTATGACTTACTGATTTTGGAAGGGTTGGATCCACAGCTGTTTCACTATATCCGATTGCTGCATAAAGTTTAGCCTTCTCTTCTTGTGTCATCAATTCTTCAAGACCTGTCATATTTCAAGAGGTTAGTTAAACTCAGTATAGGTATATGAAAAATGCAAATACTGTTATACACTTCCCAGTGCTTGGCAGCTCTATAACATACAATACAGACTGTCAATATTGTCTTGAATTAGTAGAAAAAAATACCCTGGGGTTTAAAGCCAAGTCTTGAGGATCTAAAGCATGCTTTAAAATGCTCTTACAATTTTTTCCTTATCAGTTTTATTTCCTAGCTTGCTAACAACAGAAGGAGCCATTCTGATTTACTTTCTATGTTCCATAACCTTTACTACGTGCCTCATAAAGCAAACATACACTGCATGAAATAGACAAATTTTTAAATGAATTGAAGTAAAATTGTTTACATTCCATTTACTTCTACTGTATTGAAGGCAGTTCAGAAGAAACTATGGATGGAGTTGTACAACTGTATAACCTCTGTTACATGCAATTAACAATTTCATCAGCAAAAGAAAAAGCTAAGGGAAAATGTAAACAGCAATAATTTGATAACAAAGTTCCACTGCTCAGGACCTAGGACTCTAATAGATTCCAGTAATGAAAAGAATACCAATAAATTATCATACTTGAACCCTTTATTTCTTGGTGTTGTTTATCCTTTTTTTCACTTGACCAGCTCCATATCCAGCTAAACCAGCCACCAGAATTTTCATCATCTTGTTTTACCCCCGGTCTGTAGATTTTCAATCCAGCCTTAGTTGCCTTAAATTTAAAAAATATTCAGGTAAGTAATTTTCATCATGCTTCTTTCTTCATTTTCCTAAGCAAAATATAGACCCAAGGCAGCTCTAACACACCAGAACATAATTAGACAACAATTAAAAAGGCAAAATGCTGGTTTTTAGTTTCCCTTCTAGTCACTTTTTCAAGTACAGAGTGCATTATCAGACCAATTTTATTCTGCATAATAACAACCACCTTTATGGAAAAACAAAGCATGTAAAATGTCAATAAACATTTCTTACATAGCAGATCTTCTCTCTAGCTTTCACCATAAAAAACTCTCAGCATTATATAGTGTTTTACATTACTACAACAGTAAATATATGAAGAATAATTTAAAATACATACATAAGCAATTAAATAGCCCTCACGGGCCAAATTTTACATTAGCCCTATATTTTTCATTACAAGATGGATACCCAAAACAATTTAAGAAGTATTTACTCTTGTAATACAGTATCTACTCTAACTCTTCCTGCATGTGATACATACAGTTAGAATAGTAAGGAAGCCCTCCCTTCTCCCACATTCATTATTTCCACAACTAGGGGATGCCCTAGCTGATGCCAGTGATGATTCCAATACTAGGTCCTCACAGAAGGTGTGGACTACATCCAAAATTGACCACTAAAAGTTTGTCATGGGGATGGCAAATAAACATCAAGTGATCTAAGAGACAAAGTGGTTCTCAGAACTGCAGTGATCCACACAAACCAACTTTCTTTCTGACTAATACGATCCAAAAATACACAAACAGTTGCAGATAAGCCCTAAATTTAAAGATACTCTAGTGGAAGTGAGACAAGGATCCCTTCTCAGCATTCAAAACCCCAAGATCTCTGCAACACAATTAGGGAAAACAGCTGACTATAAATCAGTACTCCATAGGGACTTGTATACCTACTGGACAAAGGAAGGCAGGACTCACCACATAAACATAAAGGCTTCTGAATTTATACTATTGAATCACCTCAGAGAGATGACACAGAATGTCCGCTTAACAACACAAAGCTTCAAAAAGTTTGAACAAAGTCCTCAAAAGTCTTCTTTATAAAGGTTACCACGCCATAAAGCAGATGTTACAAAGTGAATGGCCCAAAGTAAAAACAGACAGGTCGCAGATAAATGGATGTTGAGTCTGTGACGTTACAGGTTTCTGGGATACTGAGGGGTTGGTGCTGAATGACAAGTGCCATGGAGAATAAGTGATGTTTAAAGACTCTTAATATGTCTGAGGCAGAAGCAGGCACCAGTGTGCAGGGTAAGGACTGCAGACAGAAGTCACTTCTGCAAACATGAAGAAAAAAAATCTGTGCAGTATACTGCAAAAATTTGCTGAAGAATCCTCTTGGGCTTTCCCTGTCCTCCATTTACAATGGTTTAGTAATCAACACAGTCATAGAATTAAACCTTAATCAGCAAGGTCAACTATTTTGACTAAAAAAGAGAAATACCTGAAAGGTGGGTGTAGCCAGATAGGTCAGTCTCTTCTCTCAAGTAACAAGACTGAACATGCAGAAACAGCCTCAGGTTGTGCCAGGGGAGGTTTATATTGGCTATTAGGAGAAGTTTCTTCACTGAAAGGGTTGCCAAGCAAAAGAACAAGCTTTCCAGGGATGTGCTTGAATCACCATCCCTGGAGGTATTTAAAAGGCACATAGATGTGGTGCTCTGGAACATGGTTTACTGGTAGACTTAGCAGTTTTCTGTTAACAGTTGAACTTGGTCATCTTCCAGGTCTTTTGCAACCTAAATGTTCTTACTTAAGTAAATCCCAAAAGTCTGCCGTAAGTTGAAAGGATAACATTTCTCCAGCTGAGACTGAGACTTGATGCTTAGCTCACTGAAGCTACTATTTGGTACTTTGGGCAGTCATGATAAAGAAGCAAAAGCATTCTGAGGTTTGGAATATAAAGTTCTGGCTACAAAGTTGCCAGAAAATCAGCACTGTGATCACATACATGATTTCTGAGGAACTAGATTTCAAGGTCTAGATAAAAGTAAGCCCTTGAAATTTAACTCTTAAGTATGTTTTTAAGAAACAGAAGCTTTGCAAGCAGCAGGAACATTTGCTTGGCTTTACTCAGCCCATATCTAATGGGTGCTCCTTTAAATACCTGGCAGAGTTAAGGTTAACTGTCAGGATACCAAACCAATAGTAGATTTGTCTCTTGTAAGTCCTTCAAATCCCTTTTCAGAGGTATGACCTGCTAACAATGACACAGATGGGTCCTGACAGGTAGATGGAGATAGAACACAATTTAGAATCACTGTGACCTGATTTTCAGTACTTTGAAATATTCAGATAATCATCTAGCACATCTTTCAAGATACACTTCTAACATTTTTCTAATGCAAGACTTAAGGCACAAACAACTGAAAATTCATTTTCTTGCAACCCAGTTCTAAGTGTTATAGAAAGGTTTCTTAAAACTCAGGATTTGAAGGTAGTCAGGAATGGAATATGACATATCCTTTTGTAAGCAGCATGATCATACTGGGGAAAAGAATAAGAAAACTAGATAGGAAATATTTCAGGATTTCCTTGACCTTGCAAACAGTTGGAGGAAAAAGACAAAACCAAGAGAATTATTCACTACAAGGTAAGACTATTTCAAGACCAAATGAGAACTAAACCGAAACCAAACCTTCCCCTGCCCCTTGAAAAGCCGAACTGAAGGGGAACGGTAATTAATAATTAAACTTTCTAATATCAGTTACCACTTACAGCAGTGCTTGAAAATAATTAGATTTTTTTGTTTTAGTATGTGAAGCATATTGAATATGGAATATATGTAATTGCTGCAGTCATAGATACTGTTCTTCTAAATCAAAATTCTAAAGAGGCATCTATAAATGTGATTTTTTCCTTCTATTTGTCTGTATGTACACCCACATTTGGATGCTTGTGTTTATACTATCCAGACTTTAACAGAACCAGAAGAAACATTCAATCATAGCTAAAAGGTGTCTGCCTAAAATTTCCACAACCTCATGTTTCAGTTATTCATAGACTCATTAAAATGATGCAATTTTACCTCAACTTCTGCTTGTTGCCTTGCTAGAGTGATGTTAAAAATATCCAAGGCTTTTTCAAATTCCTAGGAGAGAGGTGAGAAATTATTTTTGACAATTTGACAATTGTTACAGTCTACAGGTCAGTGTTACAGGACACAGGAGCAAGCAATTAAATTTATGTAATCCAAGTAAATTTGTTCAATCTGAAAACTTAAAAGAAACCTGGAAACGAAAAGCACATCAATTTAAGCTGTTCTTTCTGGCGGTTTCTAATTTAAAGACTTACCCCAGGTATTTGTTAATACTATTCACAGAGAAAGGTAGGGACAAAGTTGCAAGTATGGCCACTGAAAATTTTAGTTTAACTTAGAAGTGATTTAGGAACATTTTAACATTCAAGTTTTAACAAGTATCAAGATGAACAGTATTTAAGCCTTCAACACAAAATTACTAACCTCTAACACTTTTAAGATTTCTTCATTAGGTTTTTTTGACGTTATCTTTGTTTTATACAGCTCTTTATAGTTCTTCACTTGCTTCCTATGATGCAAAATATGTTCCCATGACCACATTTGGAGTTTAGGTTGAACATTTACTTCAAGGATGCCATAAATAACATATTTCCACCTAAAAGCAAAAACAAACATATAGCTTACTTTTCTTTTGGGACATTGAAAAGACTCCTAAGGCTTCGCAGACTTTCACTAACAACATCAAGTTGCAAAGAATGAAATCCCCTGACTAATACTGCACTTCTGATCAGTTGAGAAACCTAAGAATTTTACTATTTTTCCCCACACAAAGTTGACAGATTGCAGTTTCCTAAAATTCAACGGTAACTGTATGAAAAGTACCCACAAATTATGCATGCATGTGTGAGAATAATAAAAATATATTTGTACAGAATCTTCTGAGAAGAGATAAAATCCTTGCCATCTGTGTTAAAAAGGTTTGCCTATTTTAAGATAATAGCTATGTTCTTGTAATACTACCTAACACATAACAGGCAGGCCTTCATTTAAACAAAGTTATGAACAAAAATACTATCAGACTTAAGTTCCTGACAATGGTCTTTAAAATATCAATCACAGGTTTTAAAATATTGTGTCCTCAGCTTTGGTTTGAGGTCCTCATCAACTTCTTAGAATACTAGCTTAAGAAAAACTAATAAAAACAAAAGAGAATACTTCCTTTCAGAAGGAAATTAGTTCTAATCTCCTTAAGTAAGAAGCAATTCCTTGGTAATTATTTCAAGTTAATAAATAACAAATGTTTTCCAAAGTCCGAGGTTGCCTACCATGTCCTGGCGTTGTTGTGCAATGGAACATCAGGTCTGTACTTCCTATATGGCAGATTTCGAGTCATCATATCAATAGACTCAAGAAGCTCCATAACACTGAAGTACTAGGCAAAGAAATTCAAACTGAGCATTATTATCTGAGAACAATAGGTATCAAGCTTCTCTTTGAAGAGAAAATCAGTTACAAAGAAATACAAGACTAAGTTAATAGATTCTATAGGTACACTGTAAAATTTCAGACTGCCTTTCTTATTTGTGCTAGATAACTTTTTTACCACATTACATATAACTTCAGAAAAATAGTTTGTACCTGTGGCTTATTGAATTCAACAGTTATATCCTGTAAGTTTACATCTAAATCCATTTTTGGTGATGAAAAGTCAACATCAGATCGAGGATTCATAAGGAGTTTGGCTCTAGCTGATATTGGGCGGAATACTAAAAAACAGAAGTTGATATAAAAAGTGCAATTAAATTATTTAAGACTGTAATAAATTTTATATCTACTTACCTTAAATATGCCAGATTATTTGTTTTAAAATGCTAGACTTGAAAAGTCTAGATGAAGTCCATCGACACAGATAAAAATAGAATACATCTATACTCAATTTTCAGTTTCACTCTGGCAACATTCACCATACAAATTATTGTAGAACATCACCACAAACTTTCCTATATGCTGAATTACATACAGATGTTTAAATAGTTTACATTTGTAACAAATGTAATCTTTTTTGGCTATGATACATTTATAGTACAGAGAAAATCAAATATAGCATTTATCTTACTATAGGAACTCTTATTCCATAAGATTTTTTTGTTGTTGTTACGAATGCTTAACTGTTTGATAAGTTATACTCACAACAGTGGTTAAAACCAAACATTCCATATTTCTAAATCCAAGCCCAAGTAAGCATGGAAAAAAATCAATATGGATTCTACATAAAAGTGAGGCACATCACAAGAAAACACAGTCAGAGCAGAAATGCTTTATCTGTTACATAGTTTGGCAATATCAGGCATTTGAAGCCACGTCTAGTTCAATATTTTCATCTGTTTTAGCAATTTATCCAACAATGAGAATTTTTATATGACTTGAATTTGTGTAAATCATATTTTTATCACACATAATTTCTTTCAACTCTGATGTATAATACAGGAAATACCGAAATATTACCTACATAGCAAATATTCCAAATTCTCTGAAAGGTTCAAACAAGTGGAAACATGCATTTTTTCTATGATGAAACCATGAAACTTCTAGCTACACTTGTATATGGTAGCATTTCAATTAATCTTCTCCCTACATTTAGGTTCCTAAACTTCATTTTTTATAGTTCTTATACATAAGTATAATGTCTGGATTCATGTCAAGTAATAGAATTGGACTTCATGCTTATTACATTCCTATCAAAGTTTTTAATCTAAAGACTTGCCCTAAACAGGACCAAATTTTCATTTACCACAGAACCATGGTCTGCATCTCTGATAGCACTGCTGAATTTAAAGAGTGTAAATCTTGAATCCTAAGCTTTACATACACTTATTTTAAACTTACTACATAAAGATTCAAACATCCTATGATGTTTTTAACACTTGTTTTCTTGCAAAACAAAAAAAAAAGTCAAAGCCAGCAACTAAAAAAGATGGTAAGAAATAAGAAATTTCTAGACAGTTCTCTGTCAGTCAAAACAGAGACTCATTCAGGGGAAGGCAGCAGCAGAAAACTGACAGTGCCTTTTTTAACCCTGGATATAGTGAACTGAGGACTTTCTTGATGGAGAACAAGCCACTTCAAAAGCCATTCAATGTTGTGAACAGTTTTTAAACAGTAACATAGATGTACACAATAAAAACAAATCATGTACTCTCCATACAATGCAAAGTAAAACTACCACCATGTTTGAGTGATGCCAGTGTGACTTTCACATTTAAGTAAGCAATACTCCAAGCAATATAACTTGCAATATTCCCACTAAAAAAAAAAGTTAATGTTTTAAAGATGTGTGATTACTGTTTCCACCTCTCATGAAAAAAGATACTTTGCATAAAGCAGGTGACCTCAAAAACATACTCAAAATTATCTGAATTCACGAAACTCACACAGTGCACATGTTATCGCTAAACTGCTTAAATGAAGAAATCAATCAATGAATGTTAAGAATGAGGATCTATGTATGACATTCCATAAGAATAATACATGACTCAAGACTCATTTTTATCATGGCTTTTTTAAGGCTACCTGTAAAATACAGTATTCATTGTCAGACAGTTACTCTTACAGGATTAAACTGCACTCCTTAAGATTTTTGAGTAACAGCCAAAGTAACAACCTCTGAGATGCACTAAAAATTAGAATTAAGAATGCCTATTACAATTAAATAACACTCACCAAAATCATAACCCTCTGGAATCACATTGTGGCTGGCAACTCCATGTTTTAAGTTAACCTACACACACAACAGAGTTAAAAGAAAATTGCATTTCTATTTACTGATAAAGTTTTTAAAGTACAGAATGTTAGCATTTTTAAACATTTCTCAGATAATCCCTCTGATCCAAAGTAAATTTCAAATATTCATGTATGTTTTAAACAGAATGATATGTCTATCTTTAGCTATCACTGAATAAGATGACAATCAATTGTGTATATTTTGTTACTGGCAGAAGACTGTTTTTTTTTAACTTTCTCAGATGGGTGTTATATGTCCATCACATAAAAGCCTTAACATGTACGATTTTTTCCTAAAAACACCTTTAGTTACAAACAATTTCCCAGAGAATTGACATAAAGAGAAGCAGGCCTGAATGTGAAGCATGTTTTCTGCTTCCTAGTTTCAACTAGAATGCTAGATACACTATCTCATGTTTTACTTACCAATGCTTCATCACAACCACCATGGTAGAACATCTCCGATTTCACATTCCAATAAGCAAAAAGGTTATCTAGTCGCACAAGCTGAAAATACAAAAGAGCATGTGTATTAGTATCTACAAATTTTAGATTAATAATTTAAAATTCACAAAGACTGGATGAATAAAAATATTCAGAATGTTACTCTTATTTTAGAGACTATAAAGTTACATGTTTTCTTGATCTTAATAAGTGGAAGAAACTCTAATGCAGCTTGTTTTAATAGCAATTCTTTCTTTAGCATACAGTTTATACTGTACCTTGTGGAACAACTTGGCAGTTTCATCATGTAAACATGGTTTCCAATTCTTATCCGAGGTCTGAAATGAAAATTAAACAAAGTTATTCCAATATCTATAATTCACCAACATGTTGTAACTGAAACAAACTACAAAAAAAGAAAGAAATATCATCATAATTAAATGCCATGGAAAATAATGGGACACAATCTTCTGATTTTAGACAATTAATCCATTATTCTAAGCAAAAATTTGATAACGCTACTTCCCCCCTAAAATATGTATGTGTATGTGCACTGATTAGTAGGCTGCACAAAAGAACCAAAGACAATATAAAACTATGTTTTCAGTATTGCAAGCTGTTGTCCTTCACACCAATATTATTTTTAGGCAGGCTCTTTGGACAGAGCTAAACAAGGGATTGAATTCTTCTATAATTCCAGAAGCAATTCATTTTACTTTGAGCCTAAAGAAGACCTTGCAATGTGCTAGGAACAAGCATTCATGAGATCACCATGTCATTGAAGAATGTAGGATTTGTTCAAGACATATTTTCTTTAAGACTAGCAGTCACACAGCAAAAACTACTGAATCAGAGCAACTCAGCACCATCAGCATATTGCTCCTACTACACAGTATTCCAGAAAAAAAAATTCCATACTGTCTGTGATGACTGTCTGTGACTCTAAGCACTTTAAAGTTCAGTTCAAAAAAAAATGAGACCCAGTCAAAAAAAAAAGACGTCATCCTTTTTTTCTTTCTCCTTTTTTTTAACTCCTCCTGCCCCCCTTCCCCCACCCCCCACCATTATCAGGTAGTAACTTCCTTTCTTGGAGCTCAAGTCAGTTTCAGTAAAATATTCAGAGTTTGAACAGCCAAAATCCAACAAAGTGGATTGGAAATCACAAAGTACAGCAGTCAGAAGAATAAGGATTTCCTCCTAAAAATCTATTTTAATGCTAGCATTTTGCCTTTAATGGCACACCCACCACAGTATTTATGCTGAATTTGATAAACCAAGTAGTTACCAATCTTCATTGCTGATAATTACAGCTATACTTTCATCAGACAGTATGTTACCAGAAGCACAACACACAAAAACACAACTTCACCTATTGGTATATATCAACACGTAAAAGGTGAAAAATAAAATTACCTGCAAACTTAGATTCTGAAGTGAAATCCCAAATGACAAGGGGTTATCACGATTTGTTATCTAATAGAACACATGAAAAGACAAAAAAAGGATTATTTCATACTCTATGAGCATATGTATTTGGCTACAAATTTAACTCTCTTTAAGTTTTGGTACAAGCTTTTTTTCACATTTTATTTTTCTTTTTTTTTAATAAGACTAAGCAAATTCCACAACTTTACTAGTATTCTCTCAGCATGAAAAGCAACTAGAAGAAATCAGACAGGTTCCCAATTTCATGTTACAGAGTGCAACCCGTTATGCTAAGATATACAAAACTACTTACATCATCTTCATAGCGAATATGGATGTTGGAAATTTTCAGCTGAAGATTTTTGATGACCTGAGTAACTAGCTTTTCTACAAAAGTGTCTTGTTTTTCTTCTTTTACTTTATCTATGTTAAAGGAAAATAATTAATATTTTGTTTGCATTTCAGTATTTTTGAAAATTAGACAAAACATTAACATAATAAATTTAGCATGATAAGCATTTTAATTCTCTATTACATTGTACTCCAGTTGTATAAAAACGTGTTTGTGCTGTAATCTACAACATTTATATTCCCAGACTAGAAGGTTTTGTAGCTTTACTATGTGCTGAGTGAAGAATCAGGTAGCTCAAAAGTATGACCAGCATCCACCAATACTCAAGGTGGCCAACACATACTTCTTGGAAGTAGTAGAAGTTGAATTTAAAGATAAGAATTTGCATGTATTGAAGAAGAGATTAAAGCAAACTTTTAAAAAGCTGTATTTGTAAAAATGCTTTGATATGGGAAACAAAGTTAAATTATGCCCTAAGAAAGAGGAAAGAAAATGTCAGTTGACATGATACAAAAGTAGTGTTTCAAAAGCCCAATTTGTATCAGATCATGTCAATGCTCAACCGTTTTTATTTTTGGAATGCTGATTCTGCAATACTGATGGCAATTATACCTAAAAAAAAGCAATTCATAAATTTTTAAGTAATAAGGAAAAAATGAGAATCTAGAACACTTTGACAAAGTCTGCATCTTTCTGGATTAAAATAAAGAAAGAAGCAACAGTATTTTCATTAGCTTTTCCCACTCTTACCTTGGTCAGCTATCTTCTGCTTTGCTTCCTCTATCCTCTGCAATTCTCTTTGTCTTGCTTCTAAGAGTTGCCTGGCTTCTTTTTCAGCATCATATTTTATGCCTAAACACATAAATGTAAAAAGATATAATACCAAAAACCATACATTTTTTTAAAGATACTGTTTCAAAAGCTGTAATTTTTGTTACAGTTACATAACAGAAAAAAACCTTAGGCGATTAAATGTAAACTACTGAAAGACTTCCACTCCATTATTTAATTGTAATTGTTAAGAACATCTACTAGGAATAAAGCTCATGAAAACAGAATCAACCTACTCCAGATACTTCCGAAATCCCACCAATCTATAGTCAATTCTTCCTTTACATTAACTTACTGGCTGTGGGCACAATAAGCAAGTAAACTCCATCAAGGACTGCCTCAACAGGTTGAGTGTAAAGGTTTTGCCATGGAATCTGTAGGTTAAGCTGACCTACAGACACAGAAGAAAAAGGTTGAAGTACACAGTTAAATTGTTGACTGGAAAAGAAATGCAAAGATAATAGATATTAGACACAAAATCTCTTAACAATTATCATATTGGACAGAAAATACCCCAGTGCATCTGAGGAAAAGTCCTTCGGGTTGTATATTCTTACAAAACACACAAACAACATGAGTAGTTTTTCCACAAGGAGTACTATTAAGTCTTTCCTTGCCTTTCCTTACTCCCTTGAATTACATTCTTCCTTCTAAACAGTAATGTCTCCCTCCTTGAAAATCCACTGCAGTACTCTCAGAAACAAGAAAAGCACATGGGCAGCTCATACATCATCAGTCAGCTAGATACTGTGTTTTGTGAACACAGGAATCATGAGGTTACAGTGTCACTTCTTCCACACCCAAGAGCCAATTTTAACAAAATATTTAATCTATCACAGAAAATACGTTATTCCAGAGTAGACTTAAAGGACACATAATGGCTTTAAACTTTGTTTTCTTTAAGAAACCACTAACTTTTACAAGACAATCAACTTGCAACAAGAAAACTTTTTATTTTAGCAAAAACAAGGAAGGAGATGAAAAGGCAAGAGAAAGGTTAAAATCAGTTGTGGAGTCTTGTCAAGACAAGGACTGCGATCCAGTCCAGCCCAATTGCTCATCTTTGCTATGTTCTCTTTAATATTGAGGTGATTAAACAAGACTCCAGGATACTTTATCAGAAGGAGCTTCTCCAGAAAGTTTTTTTCAGATGAGACAAACTTCAGAGTGTACAAAGATAACTAATCAATGAACATACAGAAATTTCCTGCTTAGGATGCCTAAAGTCACTTGCAAGGAAAGGTAATATGTTTAGAAATTATTTAGAAATTATGTTCAGAATTTCCTTCATGTGTACAAGATAAAATGCAACTTACTAATATGTCCTGCTTTAACCTTAAATGGCACATCCAACTGACTCTGAAAGAAAGAGTCAGAAAAAAGTCAGTTAGAAAATTTAAGCTCAATTCAGCAACTTATGAAATGTTCCAAAGCAGGAAAAGGTATTAAAATAATTTTAACAAACCACTGAAAAAAAAATCAGTATAATGAATAAGCAAGCATTTGGTCACCAATTTATACTGTTGAGCCATGTTAGGCTAAATACATTCCCAAAAACAAAGTCCTAGCTTCATTAGCTATAGAAAAAAAAAGTCTTTCAGTACTGTTTTTGACCTAAACACATTCTTTTAGCATTTTCTGAGAGGTCTCTTAAGGGGAAAAAAAATGCATACACTTTCCCCTTTAAATTTAATCTCAAATTAATCAGATCATCTACATAGGCACAAAGAAAGCAAATCACTAAGCTTCCCCCTCAAAGAAAGTGTAGTCTAAAATAAGAATTAAAAAATGCACATTAAACCTAAAACATACTTCAGGAATCATTTTTGCAAGTATTATTCTTATTTTCACTAGCTTACCAGTGCATTTTCTTTTATTTCCAGATTCTTCAGTGCTACAGCTCCTAAAAGAAAAGAAGCCAACAAGTAAAACTGGAATAAGTGTAGTAGTAGTAGTGGTACACACTTTAAGTCCCATGGTCTAAATCAGTGGGTTACAGAAGCTTAGAAGATAAGGGGGCCAATGTGTATGTCTCAAACACCAGTGGAGGACAGCAGTAGAGTCAACCTCTGCTGCAAATTGTTGGTAAGAACATGCCATGAGAAAGAACAGGATGTGGCAGGAAGTGGGGGCCAAACAGTCAAAAGCCAGAACTCTCCTTGGACGAAGGTCTACGTTCTGGCTCCTGAAGCAGAGCACAAGCAAAGCAATGGGGTGAAGAAACAGGCATGGACTGTCAACCTAAGGTCAATCCAGTATGGAGGGATTGAGACCACCAGAGACCCCCAAAGCCCTCTGACCCATTTCCAGAAAGGTCTAGAAGAATGAACTGCACATGACAACTCATCTGCATAGTAAACAAGCAACTTAGCTCCATGGCACAGAAAACTTCACTGTATAAAAGTACCCCATCAAACCTGGGCACACATGTGCCCCAGGACCCTGGACACCCCAGCTGCATTGGGCTGGAGCCAGGACTGCCGATCTTTCTTCCTTTCTTTCTCTGTACTGCACTTTAATCTCTGTGTGTCTCTCTCTTTTTTACCCTATCCCTTATCCAAGATCTACTACCATGTGTTTATACTATAAGGGACTGTCTTATGCCAATTTCCATGCTGCATGTGTCATTTAATAATAAAACTTTATAAGTTTTTACAGACACACTGACTTTTGTTGCTCCTTTTTGACCATGGGTACCTACAAATCTTGGGTGCTCCCTTCACAGTGGGACACCTCAGTGGTCCATGACTTATGGCTCCCAAAATCTTTCCCATGAAACAGATCTACATCCTACATGTTAAATACCCCTGAAAAATGATTAAGATTATGAAAGATGATTAATCATGCTACAAAATAATATCTGAGATTGTCTCAGGAAGCTTGCATGTCCATGAAAAATAACCTAAAATTACTCAAAGTAAAAATGCTGGAAATCATTGTCTCAATTTTGTAAGGACTCATTTTGAAATCAAAAGTTAGCTTCTTTTTCCTCAACCATCTGTTTCCTATGCTTGTAAAAATCTAGGAACAGTAAATGTGAGTGAAATTTTAGCCCTCAAAAGATCTTACTCTTGCCAGTTTTATTTATAGCCCTACAAAAATTCATAGGAAGCATTTCAGTAATCTAACTTTTAAGGACAGAAATTCAGTATACTGTGAACAAAGAAAATTCAAATTGCAAGATCAGTTTTACAATATACTTCTCATCAAACACTTGTCATAACAAAAGGAATACTGGGACCAGAAAACTAATAACTTAAATGTGCTCATAATCCAAAGCAATGTCTTCTGCAAAATCTACAAGAGGAATGGAGCTTGTGTGATGGTTACTTTCAAATTAGTTGTATAGCATTAACACATGCACATGGAACAGACACCTGATACAGCTGAGCAGGGGCATAAATGAGATTCCAGAAACTAGAAGCAGATTACAGACCTGGAAAGGAATACAAGTTGAGGTTGCAAATGAAGATTTAATAGACTCAAAAATTCTTTTCTTTTAGGATGCATGTTAGAAATAATAAAATGTACGGGGAAATGGGAGCTCCAATTAGAAGAACATTCTTGCAGTTATATAGTGCTAATGGCAATAAACAACTGTGCAAAATACCACCAATTTTGGGAAATTGGACCCAAATCTCAAAAATGCATACATTAGAAGAATTGGCTCAAATTGTTTAACTGATATGGAAGACCTGATCAGGTAAACTAATCCATCCATCTCATAGCACTCACAAAATACTATGAAGTTATAAATGTTTTAATTTGTTCATTGCAACAATTTATAATCACTTTCCAGTAGAAATCTATACATCTGACAAGTGCTAACATTAGCCTCTCCAGAGAAATGCTACATGCAGAAGAATGTTTTTTGATAGCTGATGATGCTGCTGCTAATCCTTAAAATACACACACATTGCCAGAAACAACAGAAAAGGAAAAAAAGATAAAAGCAAAGAGAGCATTCCCAAAAGTACTCTGTAACTACTCTAGGAACTAGAACTACATAGTCTTTGTGGGCAATAACAAGATGACAGTTTTGTATACCATTGGTTCAATTCCATTCTAAATTTATTCTCTGATAAAGCTTATCCTGCAGAGACCATTTAACACTGAAACACATCCGGTTTGCTTCTTCAAGAAGATATCACTAATTGTAACTGTATTCATGGCAAGTAACTCTAATAGTATCCAGAGCAAAGGTCCAGGTTTGTAACCATGTTACCATGCACAACACGCAATTTCTTCAGGCCAGTTGAGCCATGTTAAAAACATTCATAAGGAAACTGTAAGACTCTGTGACACATGAAGCAGCTTAACTGGGTTGAGTTTCTTCATTTTCACTGATGGCTAAATAAACATTGCCTCTCATTCATCAAGGGTCTGACACATGCCACAGTACCACAGAGGCACAGTAACTCAAGCTACAATAATTTGGCAGCCCAGATGCTTCCAAAATAAAGTACTGCAAAGTGAGTAAGGATTATTTTAAGCATTTACAAACAATACTTTATGAATGCAGAACTCTTTCTCATTTTACCTGAGCACAAGGTAACAGCAGACAATAAACATGGAAGCAACAATGTTTCAAACAGGAAGACTTCAAAATTTCTGCAGTAAATGCTACGATTTGGAAGTGGGGTACATAATTCTTCACCGGTTTTACTTATGATTTTACAATTAAAATTTTTAATGTTTTAGTTAAGACTCACTAGCAGAAATACACATTAGTAGAACTCAAGGCACCTGAATTTTAGCATGTAACTACTGAAATACATTTACTAAAATATAACCGTTTACTTACAGAAACCTCAGTTGAGGGTTTGATCACAGTGAATGGCCCATTAAAGCACACAAAAGACGACTAAAGAGGCACTAGGTTTTGTGTATTGATGTAACCTTTGACTTGTTCCAGCAGGTGAGAGAGAACCCGAGAGTAAACATTCCTGAAGTAAACAGGAAATATTTCCAAAGCTATCACAATTGCAAAGCTTGCAACCAACTCTGACGCTCAAGATTCGAAATGCAGCAACTGACCATGCCATTGTCTTTCATCACCAAAATTCAGTCTCTACCATATGTAGCCACTTCCCTTGCAATGAAATGTAGATCTAAGTGCAACTACACTGAATACTGACCATTCTGTTGGGGATTGGAGGCAAAAAACCAAAAGTCCCCACAAAACAGAAGCAGGAAAATCAGGGAACAAACCCTAGTTACAGGATGTAACACAGCTAGTGAATTAGTATTGGAATACTGACAGTAGATTTTAATCACAAAAATCAGGAAACACATCAAGATTTGATTGTTAGTTTTGATGATGGTTCATTGAGGGTTTTTTTGGCAGGGGTGGTGTTCCCCTGTTGGGAGCAACTGGATGTTATGATGACAGAAATGCATCCAATGCACGATTAAAAATTACCCAACTAAGCAACCTCAGAAACTGTATGTACAAGCAGTTGGAGTTGTATAAATATCTAGAGTAAAACATGCAGGCTACCAGCCAAAACAATAATAAAAGCTAGAACAGTTATAAATACCTATAGCAAAGTCTAGGATTTACTTAGACTACATTATAAAGCAAATTTTTAGATTTACTGATCTCTGGACAATGTGGATAATTCAATAGAACAAAACAAGCTGTCAAAACTCTAGAATAAATAGGTTTATAGTTTTAATTTTAGTTACTCAAAATAACTTCATGAATTTGAGTGCACGAACCAACATCTACTACCAAGGATTCAGCATGCAAAAAGAGATCTGGTGAACTATTTCACTGAAGAGGACTAACTGAAATTTTGTTATGGTTGTAAACAGACGTTAAAGGGGGAGAAGAAAATTAATCTACATAAAAATACTGCAGGTTTTACCTAATTAACCACTCTCTGCTGTCTTGTAGATAAAAGAGGAAGGAAAGCAGAAAGAGAGATGAAAGATCAGAAAGTACAAATACCTTAGCTAGTATCTGATCAGTACACAACACTCCCGTTCACATATTTTAACAAAATTTCTGCTTTTCTCCAACAGCATTGTCAGCTTGTGAAGCCCTCTAATCACTTAATACAAACAGCTGCCTTTGCTAGTCATTTCCCACTTGTTTTTGCACTGTTAACTATTTTTGTTTAAGCATACCCTCTAGAGACAAGCTGCAGGTCTTTGAGGATCAGTGTCTGCCAAACACCTCCTCTGTTGACAGCTATTGTAAAATAGGTCATGAAAAACAGCAGAAACTACTAGCCATAGCATATCCCTCAAGTGAATTCAAATTACTATTATGTAAGGGGAGGGCAGAAGGTTGCACCTGCTATGCCTAGACAAGGCAAGTATGCAAAAGTAGTTGTCTTTCACTATAGTAATAGTTGTAGCCAAAAAAAAACCCACCCCACAAAACTGTTTGTGTGCTCACAAATATGCCAATTATCTGACTATATCATCTTACTAACACAGCTGCCCCAAAAAGAGATACCAGCTATTCAAATAAGTTGTGTTAAGTAAGACACGCTTGAGACATTATGTAATAAGCAAGTGTGCCAAGTCAACTGAGAATTAAGCTTTTTAAAGGGCAGTACAAAGGGTCTGACACTGGAAGGTTACTTAGACATAGTCAAAAGAAAATAATGGCATCATGAACTGTATAATAAAATAATTGCTTGGTCTCTCAACACGGTCTGGAAACCTCACTGGCACTTCAGTTCTGGTCAAGGATAACCGTATATGTCTCATATTGCTGCAAGCATCTTTCCAGGTATTTTAAACTGACCAGGTCTAGAGCATTCAAAAATATCTAACTCACCTAAATACTTACCTAACCTGTTCATCTAAGCCAAGTACTTGCACACTTGTTAACACAGCTCATTGAAACTATCTTTCTTAGTGAACGCTGAACAAAAAGAGGTTAAAAAACACTGTCCTTTGCAGCATCAGCCATCCAATAGCTTTCTCTGATGGCTGCCTAACACACTGTATGTCTTTTAGTCTTTTACCCTGCTTCATATTAATGGAGTTCCTTACACATACGAGTTTGTTACCTTCTTTTCTGAGCCTTGGCTTTGCCAGTAGTAGCTTTACATGTTCAAATTACCTTCTTTACCTGTGTAGATTGAGCTACCTTCAACTTTCTGCACAGCCTTTTATGTATCAGGTCATTCAGTTCTTACACCATTCTCAGCCATGAGTGTTTTCAGATATCATATCTTTCCTCAGTATTGAGACAGTCTACAGTTTAACCCTTCAATCTGAGGGTTTTTTAACAAGAAAAAAAATCAAAGTATTTCTGTAATTATTACTATGTTCATGTGTTTTCTGGAGCAGCATCATCACACAACTTTACTACACAGATTGAATCTGGAATAGCTTTAATACAGTATGATGAATTCTCTCATTTATTCTAAACCAAAATTAATATTAAGCATGCTCATTTAAAAGTCATTAATAAAGCTCCCAATTTAATTTTCAATTTAGAAGCTGAAACTATGCAAAATTAGGTTTTATACATATATTCAGTCTACAAACAAAAAGCAGTGGTGGTTTGTTACAAGGAAAAAAACCAAGCAACATTTTTTTTTCCTGTTCATTTGATGCATTTAGGACAATTTAATTTCAATAGTACCTAATTTATGTAAAATTTAGTAATCATGATACACAAAGACAAACACTGTATGAAAACACACAGCTGTCACGGAAATGCTTTCAGAGCATGCAGACAAGCATTAAAAGTATTAAGTCTTAATATGAAGGCAAAAAAGTAGCGTTTTTTTTAATATCTTAGTTACAGAATTTTAGTAATTAACAAGCTAAAAAAATTATCTATTGACTTTATACTGTGAGTGTAGGGATCTGCTAATCAATGATGCACTCCATATAAAAATAGTATTCTGCTGCTGTTGTTACTAATAGTCATTGCCTTTTAGATAGCAGAATGCAATTTCTAGGTCATTTGAGATATTTGAAATGAAAGAAATACTGCAGATGCACAAACCATTAAGCACAATTTTATTAAGTCAAAAAAAAGCATCATGTGGTAGACCAGGAAAAAAAACTCTACAGGTGATGCTTCACCAACACTATACAGCAGCTCTGAGCCTCTTAGATCAAGACATAGAAAGCTTATATAACAGTATTCACTATAAACAAGTCAATAAGCTATGTAGAGAAAAAATAATCTTATTCCAACACATAGGCACTAGAGAAGTGAAAAATTTAATTTAAATAAAAATATACTAAAGCCTCTAAAATATGAAAGCTTCTTGAAGAGGAAATAATAAAAAAGAAAATCAAGTTCCACAGACATGAAAAAATATGACAGCTGAACATCAAAACTTCAAAGTAAAACTGAGTTGGTGAGGGGTTTTTTTTAGTTTTTAGTTGATTTTGGTGGGGTTCTTTTTAGTTTTTTTAAACTGAGACAATGTGCACCTAATCTGTTAATAGCTGCTTCACAGGGGCATAAGCTGTCATGATTAACCATCAGCAACCTAGCAAGCTGGAAAAAGAAGCTTCTACCTTTTTTGTAATGCATAAACATTGCCCAAAACATTTACACAGTGTTTCATATTGTTCATTAAATATTCTGCCTATCTTCACTGAACAGAAAGAAGATACTATAGCAACTTCATAACTTCAGAACACAAATCAAGCAATTAGTTTGACACAGTTTTGCTGAAAGGTGCAATTAGTCAAACCTTTCAAGCAAGACTCCCCTCATCAGTAAGAGATACGTGATATTAAGGAACGTATCCTTACGTATCACGTAAGGAACGTGATATTAAGCCTTACTGCTATAGATCAAGGACTACTACTTTGTCTCCAGCAGTTACATGTGCTGTTGCTGTGTTAAGACTCCTTACAGAGACTGAAATTTACAAAGATGCCATAAATGCCTTGACTAACTGAAGGAAAATTACTGCAGAGATGGAACTAAATAAGGATGCCATTTCAGAAAACAAGCATGAAAACAAAAATGTCCATGATGTAAAAAGCTCCAGGAGAAGCTTATAAAATCTGGTTAATGTATATGAGTGCCTAGGAATGGAATTGCAGGTAGGCAATACCTCGAAGATGTTTCACACTTGCTAATACATGAATGCACCTGCAAAAAAAAACTTGAACCTCTGTGTTTGCTTTTGCTGATGCTGCAGACACCTGGAAGGCACGTTAGAAACCGAGACAGCAGTAGATACTACACAGACATCCGTTCATGGTCTGTGTCTGACAGACCACTGATGCTGTTTTGTTGCAGATACCTTAGAAGGGGACCTCCAGAGAGTACATTCACTTTACTGCCATCACAACGGGCACGTTAATTTAATTCTACAGACCACCGTTTACCTCGCATAGCACAGCTGGAAACCACCTCTGCAGACACCTAAGGCAGTATCTACTCCTGGTTCTTTAAGGCTAAAAATAACAACTATTCCAGACCTACAAATGACAGCACCAAGAAAAAAAGGGATGTCACTGCCGTTCGCAGAGAGGCCACTCACTCCCACGAGCAGTAAAAGCCTGGCACTGAAACGCCATCAAAACCCTTGGCGTTTACGCACGGTTTATTTCCGGGCGTGGAAAACGCCCGCAAGCCAGTTCAGTTTCGCATTCCCAGAGCCAGATCAGGCTCCCCGCTCCAAGATGCCCGCCCACCAATTCCCAAACTTTCCGCGAGCACCAGAGACACCGCGCCCAGCCAAGGTCCGTCCCCAGCTAGGAGACAGTACGGAAAAACAAAACAGGAGCGGCCATCCATGAGCCTCCAGCACTTCGCCCGGTTTCTCTTTCCCCCGTTCTGCAGCTCCTCCCGCTCGGCCGCCGCCCCCCGCTGCCGCAGCCGGCTGCTCTGTGGACACCGCCTCCTCAGCCCGCCCGCCTGACCGCCCTCGCGGCTATTTTTAAGCGGCCGGGCAGGTGGAGCGGTGGCAGAGCTGTCGGGCGGTCAGGCGGCCCGGCTCGGCTCGGCTCGGCTCGGCCCAGCAGCGCCCAAGGGGCGCCGCCCCGGCCTCCTCCCTTGTGCGGGAGGCAGGGCGAGCCCGGCCGGGCAGGAAGGCACAGGGCGGCATATGAGCAGGCAGGCGGCTCCCCTGCGGCGCCCCAGGCCCGTACCTCCCCAGATGCCCAGCTTCAGCTGGGAACTGTCCAGGTTCACCACGTAGTCGCCAAGGAAACGGTTCAGGACGTCCACGACCAGGGACTCAAACACCATCCTGCACCCCCTCGCCGCCGCCGCCCGGCAGCAGCGCCGCCAGCCCGGCTCCTGCAGCTCCCAGCCGGTCTGCCCCGCCCCGCCCCGCTCGAGGGGGCGGCCCAGAGCTGCCCGCGCCCCGTCCCGCCCGGCTGCGAGAGCAGCTAGGAGGGGAAAGGGGCGCGGCTTGTCTGAAGCTACGGTAGCCGGGGAGGGCTGCGCAGCTGTGCCTGCCTTGGGTCTTTCCTTCGCAGTGTCGCTCCGTACGGACGCTGTCTGCCCGCGCTTGGAAAGGTACGAGTTATCACAGAATGGGTCAGGTTGGAAGGGATTACGGGGGATCATCTGATCCAACCTCCCTGCTCAAGCCGGGTCATCCCAGAGCACGTGGCACAGGAGTGCGACCATGTTGTTCTTGAATATCGCCAGGGAGGGAGACTCCACAACCTCTCTGGGCAGGCTATTCCAGTGCTCTGTCACTGCACGGTGAAGAAGTTCTTCCTCATGTTCAGGTGGACCTGTGCACTAGTTTGTGGCCATTGCCTCTTGTGCTATTGCTCGGCACCACCGAGCAGAGCCTGGATCCACCCACGGACACCCCCATTCAGAAACTCACAGACATAAGGTCTCCTCCCAGTCTCGAGGCTGAGCAGGCCCAATTCCCTCAACTTTCCCTCGTAAGAGAGATACTCCAAGTCCCTTAATTGTCTCTTTGTTCTTCCCTAGACCCATTAGTTTGTCCAAGGGATTTAAATGTGAGATAGCCATAACAGTTTTTTGAATATTTTTCTCCTCCAAGCTAGGCAAATGTAGAAATTACTGCATCTCTTGAGCTGTTCAAAAATGGTTGAGCTATTACTGGCATAATGGCTAAAACAAGTTGAATTGCGTTTATCTCTCCAAAGACCTTGCCTCCCAGTCTGTGTTCTGGCTTAGGTGCCAGCTGAATCACATTGAAATAACTAGGCCTGTTTGCCCTGAGTGGCTGTGCCGAGGACCCCTGCAGTCACAAGGTTTTTTGAGGTAACTTCCAATGTGACCATTCACAAGACTCCTTGACAGCCACACTCCCGATGCCAGAGACTTTCACTGCTAGAAGGTCCTTCACAGCAGGTGGCTTCAGCGAGCCCATGGGTGCCCTGCCCCACTGGACTTCTGCACATTTCACTGTCAGTGTTGCTGAACGTTTGTATTTAATATAAAAAATTAAACCACTGGAGAAAAGGAATGAGAAAATTGTCAGAGGATACACCTTTTCATTCCTTTTTACAGAAATAAAAGAATACTGCCTACCGCTGCTGACCTTCTCTTCCATTATGAGAAATATAAGCCTGCTTACCTCAACCTGCCACACCAGCAATGCCTTGCATCCACCCAATATGCAGAATAAAACAATTTTAAGAGAAGTAGCTTGCTTTAAAGAAATACACTTTTATCAGGGATGACGTTATTCTTTATCAACACAAGGAAGGAGAAAGAGTGATACAGAAGAAGGTTAACGGAAGACAAAGAATACACTGTCTTATTGAGGCTTAGGTTCCCTGAAGTTATTTTGTATTGTTTGGAAAAATTACAGTGTCAGCATTTCCAGTTCTTGGGTTTAGCATCTTTTTCTATTGAAAAACAGCAGTAATATGAAAAAAAAACCCTTGCATTATAAAGAAATTAATTGGACCAGTTGTGCATGCCAAATGTAACTGTGTCCATGAACTAATACACAAACAGGAGAATATTTATGCAGCTGGCTTTCTATGAATTTCTTACACAAAGCCAGACATACTTCTTAAAAGCTATCTCTACAGAAAAGTGTGAACACAAGGCTTTATTTTGTGACTCAGTCACATATCTTCCTATTTAGTTGTGGAAAAGCTAGATGTTGAACCCACTTACATCTATGCCTGTCCATCTGCTACTCCAAAGTTGAGCTTTGGCAGTATGTGTCTTTGGGATTATCTTCTACCAGTCAGTTTTCCAAAATAACTTTACTTTGTAAGTCTACAGCTCCTTAGGGTGTAGGTAAAATTTCTTTGTTGTCTTCAAATGTTCTGGATAAGTCACTCTGAAGTCAGGGGAGCAGAAATGTCCTAAGTCAAGTACCACTTCTTTGCATCAAAAGGACACAGGATTTTTATTTTGTTACTGCAAAGAAAATTTTATTGTATGATAGATTTTTCCAATTCACAAAGTGTGGGTGAATCTTCCACAGCAGTCAGCTAGGTTTGAAGCTCTACATCTGGGAAAACTGCTTGCTGCTGATGAACTACTAGGGTAGGCAACCATGGACAAGCATGTGTTTCTTACTAGTCACTCTTACCTGCTAAGAAATCCATAATATTTGCAGACTCATCTAGGCACGGGGTTCTGTCTTTTTCCCATTCCTTCCTTTTCACATCCCACAGCTCACTAGCACTAGCAGGTGCAGTGTAATTTCAAGCCCAGGCTGGAGCAGTGTCTGAGAAGTAAGGAACCGAGTGCATCAAATAGTGGACTATCTGTGGGGCATCCATCCAGTCCCACGAACCACATTTTCTCCCTGGCATTTCCACAAAATTTGGGAACTCTGTCTACATACATGACACAATCAGAGCCACCTGGACAGCAGTTTTTCCACTTGAACTCTTGTTCTGTATATTCTCCTCTGAAACCAATTAGTAATCACTCTGCTTTTCCCCTTCTTGTAGTCAAAGCTTGATACCTTGATGGCACTTCACACCCCTAACAAAGCTGTTTAACACATGGCTGGATGTTAACAACCAAGTTTCTGGGCTCCCTGCTCATAGAATTTCTGGAAGCTGAGCTTGGAGGCCACAGACTTCTTTGTGATTATGAGGAATTCCATGTCAGCTTTCTGCTGCCCTCCGTGTGAAGGCTGCTCAGACTTCTGCTGAAGTGACTCAGCACCTCACAGGTCTGCCAGGATGGCAGGTCATCTTCGGGGTAACTGTTATCCTCTGGTTCAGGACAATCACAAGCAGCCTTCTCAGTTACATCTTAGAATTCAGGGAAGTAGGTTTGCTCATTAAAAAAAACCAGAACCCAGTGTAAAAGATGTTTCTCCTTTGTTTTTAGTCTCCTCAAAAACTTCTAATTTCCAGTGTCTTAATGAAGTTACATAACTTTAGTCATACCGCCATGATTTTATGCATTTTTATGTTCATTAATATGAATATCCTTTTCCTTATTTCTGCCATGTTGCAGATAGTGCTTTTAAAATGGTTTTAACTCAAAGAAGCACGGAGTGCAGTGAATAAAGCAGGGTATGAACCTCTTTAGCTTAATCTTACCAGGCTTTCAAAATTTTTGAACTATTTCTTGGAGAATTTTAGAATATAACTGCGGCAAAACCACACACCATAGGGATGCCTTATTTCTAAATCTTTCAGAGTCACCTGGTTTTGAATCTCCTTCAGAATCAGCTGAATCATAATGGAATGTTTGCTCTACTCAGTCACATTGAGCCTGAACTGCTTAAAGATTTTGAAAAGCAAAGACAAAAGCAGAGTTTTTTACCCAATCATGCTATGCAATAAAAGCTCCAACGTCTTTGTATCAGTAGAACACTTCAGCTAAATTTTAAAGCCAGTTCTTGCAGTTCAAAGAGCAAACTAGAGAGTAATTATATTCTTCCTGTCATCGTCAAAGCAGTGCATTCTGTGGCTTGGTAAAATGGAAACTTTAGAAGTCCAATAGCCTTCTTAACACTTTCACTAAGAAGACCCTGATCTTCAAGCTTTGTTCAAAATCGTCTATCATGGCAATAGACAAAGCATGTCTCTAATATATTTGGCATGTTGGCAGATCTTCTAGTTGATTAAAAGAACTTATGAAGTACCATGCTTAACATTATGAATACTGTCTTTATACTTCATTTAAATGTACATAGTTTACACCATATTTCTGAATTTACATTTCATTTTACATTTGATAAATCATTCATAAGCACTGAAAAGCAATATGACAGAGAAGGAAAATCAGAATTGGAAATATGCAAAGTAACATACATGCGTTTTACCGTCTGGAAATAGCATTGCAGAATAAATTTAAATCTGACAATGTATTTTGCTACATGTCCTTGCCTTTTTCTTTACTCATCAAAGTATGTGTCAGACAACACAAGGCATTACAAATAAAGCCCTGATTTCAATCAAAACAGATTTACTATCAGAAATTTTATCTTGGTAAAGGGCATCATCTTCCCTTGGAGCAGATAGGAAGTAAAATAGAGTGCTTACATATCTAGTAGGCATGGTTTTGCTTTATTTTGAGCAGGGCCATTAGGTTGAAAGCCATCAAATGATCCCAGAATTTATGATGGACTCTTCCTTTACTTCTTGTCATTCTTAACTCACTTTTATACTATTTCCTTACAATTTGGTGGAGCTTGAGTGTCTACAGTTGTACATCTTGCTCAGTGAAGGGTGACTGTACCTTGGCAGCAGACATCTCAGTGTAGTACCAGACATAACCTTGGGTCGGGGTCATGTGTCAGTACAAGGAGAGTGATTTCACCACAGTTGCTGTTTCAACAGCAAGACATCTTTCTTTATCTCGCTTGGTTTTCAGCTGCTGTGCAGCTTATCAGCTAGAAAGTACCACCAAGTTCCTCCCTCCTCTGCAAGGGTGTCCGCAGAGCCTGGTCATGGTGTCTCCACTCCACCCTTCATTTAGTTCCCCTGAGACTAAATTGTGTGGGGGAGGTTCAGATATGCTGGCCGCATTCCACCCAGGGAGTAGCAACTGTATTTTCCCCTGTGCTTTCCATAACATTATCTTTTTACCCCATCATCTTCCCACAAAAACAGTATTCATGGATTTTGCAGTTTATCTGTTCTTCTTAGAGCAGGCATATATCCAGGGTTGACAAGTAGAAGGAGAGGTGTTTTTGTTTGAGGGAATGATGCAGAATTTGTTGTAAATTAAGAAACTGCAAAAGGAGCTAAAAAAGGTCTGAATGGAGACTGGGACAATGTGGAGAGGTCCTACAGACATATAGGTGGGGTTTTTTTTCAAAAAAATGAATACAAAAAAAGTTATGCTGATGTATAATTCCAAACCTATGAATTATGGTTTCAGACAGACAAGAACTTTTGACCTTTTTTAGTAGTAGCAGTAATTTTTTCCATCAAATTTTTTAAAGGATTTACAGTTTTATACATATATATCATGAAAAAGTCCATCCAAAAAGTTCGCAGATAAAGGATCCCTTCTTTGTTTTATACAATTTGAGAAATACTGTCTCCACCTTTATTTCTTGCTTCACTACTTTTCTAGGTCTTTGATTGCTGAAGCCTATCAAAGCATCTTTTACACCTTTTAAATGTGCAGTTTCACTGAAGCCCAAGTATTATTACATAAACAGAAAACTGGAGTTGAAAGTGAAAAGGGGATGAGTGAAAGGTCTACTCAGTTTGAACACACACAGTGCAACAATTGCTTCACTATTAAAGTGCTATTAAAGCATTTGAAATGTTGAGACCTTCCATCCTTTGAATTGTTAGACCAATCAAACCTACTGTATTTCTTGTATAACTCAAAGGATTTTGGAGGCCTATGATTCCGAGTGATTCCCTTATTAGCAAAGTAAACACAGTGTTGCAAATTACTCGAGTAGGAGTGGCATCAGGACACCAGTGGGGCAACTCTGAATACTAAAAATACAAGTAAACTGTATTCGACATGACAAATTTGCACAGGAGAAGCCAGTGTAAATAAAATTAGAGGATACAGATACTGTTGACAGAACTGCTCAGGGTACACTCCCTGATATTTTGTATGACACAGACCTCCTTTTGACACAAATGGCAGGTGTATGTTATTTCCTTAGTTTTAAGAAATCAATTCACAGAACTTACTGGCCATCCTCATCTTTTTGTTTTTTTATTATAGCACAACTCCATGTATTCAACCACAGTGTACATTCCTGCTGTGCTACAAATACCTACAGCATGCTGCATATCCTGCTCAACATGTGGAAATTTGCTTCTCTTCATACATGATACGTAATTAGTGAACACTTTCTTTGTGTTTTAATTAAACCCTAAGCACTGGTCTTCAATGAAGCCTGCACTTCTATGCTGCATTCACACTTCTGTTGTGCTACTGAACCTCAGGTGATATTGTGCTAATGCAGCTGCACGCTTGTAGTGCTCAAGGTTGGTAGTAGCAGTAATAGTCAAACAGTGGTCTGTATGCTAGATTTAATCTGTAAGACTCTAGTCTGATAAATGCATGTCTTGATGGGGGAAAATAGGAAGGAAGGGAGGCAAGAGAGAAGTTGTGTGGTGTCAGATCTGAAGGTCAGCGTATGGCTAAATATTTTTTTACCTGTTTCAGTTGACCAAATGTCCAGTTTTAATCCCAGCTGGCAACTAAGCACCACCCACCTGCTCACTCACTCCCCTGCAGCAGGATGAAGGGGAGAATCTCAAGTGAGAAAACTTGAGAGTTGAGACAAAGACAGTTTAATGGGTAAAGCACAAACCATGCACACAAGCAAAGCAAGACAAGGAATTCATTCATCACTACCCATGGACAGGCAGGTGTTCAGCCACCTCCAAGAAGGCAGGGCTCCATCACACATAACAGTGACACGGGAAGACAAAATTCCCCTGCTTCTTTCTTCTTCCCCAACACCATATGGACTGGAATATCCCTTTGGCCAGCTGGGGTCAGTTGTCCTGTCTGTGTCCTCTCCCAGCTCCTTGTGCATCCCCGGACCATTTGCTGGTGGGGTGCTGTGAGGAGCAGAAAAGGCCCTGAGGCTGTGTAAACCCTGCAGTAAAGAAAATGTCCCTGAGTTAGCAACACTGTTTCCAGCACAAATCCAAAACATAACCTTATAACAGCTACTGTGAAGAAAATTAACTCTATCTCAGCCAAAACCAGGACGCTAAACCAGAAATAGGAATCTTTGTCATGAAGTGTGCATTGCTGGGACTATTTTGCAGAAAAGAGAGAGAGCATGGCAAAGCTCAAATGCTAGTGAGAGGTCTTTACCATAATGGAGCCTCTGGATATGGAAGTTGGTATTTGGTTTTTTACTCACAAGACTGCAGGAGTCAGAGCAAATAAGCAATTTTGGTTATGTGGAGGACAATTGGAGTGGGGGAGCTCTCCTTATGAAATGATGAACGTGGCACCATCTGGTGGCTGTATGCAGATTTTTGTGAACAGTGTTGGACTGATGGGCTCAAGCATTTTATGCTAGTTTGTGTTCAACTAATAATTACAGTTAACATTCATAATTTTAAATTATTTTATGTCCCTTTTTAAATTAAGTGCACATGGAGAATGTGAATTCTCACAATACAAACATAGTTGCAGTGGAATTGGTGATTGGAAAGCACCCTTGGCAGCTCAGCTGTCATCTAGCATTGAATGTGTGTCTTCTATATGGAGTTAAAGATAAAGACTGTGTAATTTTCCCATCTTGTTTATTCTTAGGTACCATATATAAAAGAGAAGGTAGAACTTATTGCAGACATATTCTTTCATGTTTACCTACATGAAAAATAAGGGAATATAGATACTAAAATAATTTCTAGAAGTTCTAGGGATTAATGCTGCATTTGTGCCTCCTTTTGAAAAGTCATTGATATTGTAGTCTTTGGAAAGTCCCTGAAGACAGGCCCTTGCAAAACAGTTCTTTGAAGTAACATCTGGATATGAGCCATGACTACCCCTGCTGAAATGGAGTGTCAACTTAGCCATATATGCTCAGTCCTGAGGGACTAGAGCCATCACTGCTATACCTTGCTTTCTGGCCTTTCTGCACTGTTACTTGCTCTGTTTCTAAATGAAGATACTTTGACTCCATGGCTGAAATGGCAAATCTGAATCCTGCAGTTCCTCTGTATGAGCTTTTTCATATGAAATTAGTGTATGGGCACTTGTACTCCAATGGCCTTTAGAGAGACCTCGACAAATTAGAGGGCTGGTCAATCGCCAACCGTATGAAGTTCAGCAAGGGAAAGGGCCGGATTCTGCACCTGGGATGGGGCAACCCTGGGCATACAGACAGATTGGGGAAGGAGGTGCTGCACAGCAGCCCTTCAGAAAGGGACTTGGTGGTCCTGTTTGACAGAAAGTTGAACATGAGCCAGCAGTGCCCTGGCAGCCAGGAGGGCCAACCCTGCCCTGGGGGGCATCAGGCACAGCATCACCAGCCTGGCGAGGGAGGGGATTGTTATGCTCTGCTCTGCACTGGGGTGGCCTCACCTCAAGTCAGTCCTTTGTGTAGTTTTGGGCACTGCAACATAAGAAAGGCTTCTAAGCTACTAGAGAGCATTCAAAGAAGGATCACAAAGATGGTGAAGAACCTTGAAGGGAAGCCATATGAGGAGTGGCTGAGGTCCCTTGGTCTGTTCAGTCTGGATAAGAGGAGACTGAGGACAGACCTCATTGCAGTCTACAGTTTCACCATCAGGGGAAGAGGAGGGGCAGACATAGTTTCATCTCTCTGTGACTAGTGACAGGACTCAAGGAAATCGCATGAAACTGAATCAGGGGAGGTTTAGGTTGGATATTAGAAAAAGGTTCTTCACTCAGAGGGTGCCTGAACACAGGAACAGGCTTCCCAGGAAGGTGGTCACAGCACCAAGCCTCTCTGTGTCAAGAAGCATTTGGACAATGCTCTCAGGCACATGGTGTGATTCTTGGGGTGTCCTGCACAGGGCCAGGAGTCGGACTTGATGATCGTGATGGGTCCCTTCCAACTCAGCATATTCTATGATTCTGTGAGTCAGGTGGTTTAGAACCTCTTTCATAAAGTTTCATCCAGGCTTTTTAGCAATCTTCTGGCCTGGGTTGTACCATCTGTGTGATGCTCCCAGTTGATTTCTCACATGCTGAAGTCCCCCATAAGAACAAGGGCAGTTGACTTGGAGGTGTCCTTTAGTTCCTCAAAGAATAATTTGTTGGCATTATCATCCTGACTGGGAGGTCTGTAGCAGACTCCCACAATGACATCTGCATTATTTGTTAGTCCCTGATTCTTACCCAGTGTCTCTCAACCCTGCCATCGCCACTTGTGAGCTCCTTACACATTCTATCCTTGTCATTACACAAAATGCCACCTCCCAGCCTCTTCTGCCCTGCCTGTAACCATCCAATAGGGCACTTCCATCCCACCATGAAAGTGACTTATTGAATATTATTTTCAAACTGAACAGGGTAGGTTTGAAGTAATCACCATGCTAAAGAAAATTGTATGCTCATAAATTGTGGTATCATGCATGCATTTTGGATTAGCAGACTATTAATTTGGTTGTGTGTGCACATTAATTAGTCTATATTCCTAGAAATAAAGGTCCTAGTCTATTTGCAGGTCCAGTTTATTTGTAATTAGCTGGCAAGCCCTTGTGTCATTGTTTTGTACTCTCACGTCATCTAGAGCTTTGAACCTCAGAATTTAGGGCCTTGTCTCCCATTTCATACCTCTGCTCAATTCTAGTTGATTTGGGCCTTGGAAGCTGCTTTAGAATTCTCCGGATTTCCCCTTCCACTTCTCCTAGTACTGCATTAAGGTTGACCTTCAGTGTCCAAAAGCATCCTGCACTCTGAGTGTCAAAAGGGCTTAAGCCCAAAATGTGTTTTACTTTGTTTCAGTGTTGTTATTGCTAAATCTAGTTTTTATACATATTTAAAATATCTGTACATATAATACATTACAAAGACTATACATGTGTGTCATAAGTGGCATTATATAGTAATGCACAGCTGTCACTGAAAACTTACCAAATATATTATTTTTAGCATCTGTGCAACATAATGGCATTATTAATATTTTTCTCTAATTCCTTTTTTATTTTTTTGTGTTGTCAAAACTTCATGTGTGTTTTTTTAAGAATTAGGCCTGTGAACTATGAACATTTTTACGGCATTGGAAAGTAGATTAGTGACATTTAATTTTGTGTTTGTACCAAAGAAGTATTTGGGTTTGTAAAGAATACTTTTTGTGAATTTTTGTGAAACCAGAAGATGGCAGCAAGTGTTGATTAGAATTTTGTGCCACTGAACCTCTACACACCTTCAGAACAAATCAATATCCTTTGTAATGCAAGCATTTGCTTTGAATGTGGTGTGTAACAGAAAAGAGCTAATTTACATTTGTATCAGTACCATTATTCTTCACAGGGAAGTAAGAGGGCTAATCCATTTCAAACAGATTTATTGATTTGAAAAGACTAATGCTGTGAGGGGCTGTTAGTGTGCACACGCCAAAGAAATGATGCACTCATCTGTTGAACACATAAATACAAACCCACATGTATAGAGACAGTTTTTTCTTTGCACTGCCATCTCTGGAGCTTTTTTGCAGCATGTGTTTGCAAGATAGATGCTGTTTCTGAATAGTCATATCAACGGTTGACAGTATTAATGGTGATGGAAGATAACCATTCAGGATAGTTCAGAATGAGGGGAGTGCTTCCATGGATCTTGATGGGAATGCTTAAAAATGAGGTCTAATTCTTTTCAGCGTATCAGCCTGTTTCTAGTTTGGCAAGGTAGATAGGACTGAACTAGCAGGTAGAGGTGTAGGAGGTTTAATGCTTTGTTTCTGGATTTTGAGTACTGTACATAAATGTTAGTGTGTGGAAAGATGAGAATGAATACAAACTATACTCCATGCACAATTTTATTAGAGTGGCATGCTTGACCAGAGCAACTCATAGGAATAATTTTAAATCCTTTCTGGAAATGGCCTATTGAGCCACATATCAAAGCTAGTTTTGAGGAGGTAGCTCAACAGATCTTGGTAAATTTCAGGAGAGAAAAAGTGCTTTCAACTTAATGTAAACAGTGAATCAGAGATGAGCTGGGAGAAAAATACTATGAACTTCACACATCATTAAATAGTAGTTCTGTCATATAAGCATCCTTCAAAGTTTTTAAATTTGATGAATTGCAGTGTAACTATTTTGAAGTAAGATTTAAGCATCACCAAAAGTGACCTGGAAGCCACTTAAAATTTGAAAAGCCTGCTGAAAATCCTTTCTCATCCAAGCCTTCATAAGTGTGAAGAATCTTAATTTATATAGTTTCTCGTCAGACAAACCATCCCAGAACTTTGATTATGCACATTGTCTTAGTTTTGTTTTTCCAGTTTACCTTTTGAAGGTGCAGGTGAGCCATGAGGGAAGAGTGGTATATGACTGTTTTTCAGTGACTTAGTGATGTTGCTGATACTCTTCTTCTATTAAATCATGACATTTGACTCGCTTTTCTGTATCTGTTGGTAGCCCAACAGGCATACAGTGAGGGAAGGAATGAAAGCAAAATACAACAGTGGAACTGATAACAGAACATTTTTGCGTGTTGCAACTGCATGTTCAGGAATTCATTTCATTTCTAAATAGAACAGCTGGGAAACTTTTATTATTTTTCCTTTGTCCAATGGGTAGATTAGTAGGAAAAAACATGGACAAAACTTGTGAACTCCAAGGTAAGCTAGGTGGCCATACTAAAATTACAGGAATATGAAGAAAAAAGACCATATTTGTTGGATAGGTGTCTGGAAGAAGGATTCTGTGTTACACTGGTCAGGGCAATGCTAGTAAGAATTGTTGAGGGATCTGAATGCCATTCAGCTGGTAGAAAAACAGATTTATAAAATAGTGGTTTGAAAAGTGTAAATATTCAACTATCCTAAATGACAGTATCACCCATCAATATTATAAGATTGAAGAAGAATAAGGATTGTTATACCTATCTGGTACAAAAGATAGGTCATACTGAAAATTAGGTATGATTTATTTCTAAAATTAAATTCAGTACAGGAAGTACCACAACTTTTTCATTGATCCTTAAAGATCTTTCTGGTTTAGAGACAAGTTGTAGTAATCAGATTTAGACAGGAAGTAATTACACATTTTTTTCTGCTAGATCAGTTAATTTGTTTGATCAATTAAATCAATTGGTTTGATTTTCTGGTTCACTGTGTGATTGGTGAAACTGTGAGAAACTTCTCTTGTTTCCTAATATAACAATGCTGTAACAATTATAAAATAAACACATTACCCCAAATAAATATGCAGGTCTAAGAATATGTTCTTTCATAGCATATTGTGTTATCAACTAATAAACCAGCACTCTTTAACATTTTCTTGGCAACATGGACAGAGGGATCTAGTGCACCCCCAGCAAGTTTGTCAACAATGCCAAGCTATCTGGTATGGTCAACATACTGGATGAAAGAGATGCCATTCAGAGGGACTGTGACAGGATTCAGACATGGGCCCAAACAAATCTGATAAAGTTGAATAAAGTGCAGGGTCTTGCACCTGAGTTGGTGTAATCCCAAGCATAAATACAGTCTGAGTGGGAAATGGATTGAGAGCAGCCCTGCGGATGAAGACTTGGCGGTGTTTGTGGACTAAAAGTTCATTGTGTGCTTACAGCCCAGAGAGCCAATTGTATCCTGGGCTGCATCCAAAGCAGCGGAGGCAGCAGGGCCAGGGAGGGGATTCTGCCCCTCTGCTCTGGTGAGACCCCCACCTGCAGTGCTGCATCCAGCTCTGGGGTCTCCAGCACGAAAAATACATGGGTCTGCTGGAACGAATGCAGGGGAGAACCATTAAATTGATCACAGGGCTTGAACACCTCTCCCGTCATCAAAAGCTGAGAGAACTGGGGTTGTTCAGTCTGGAAAAGACAAGACTCCAGGGAGAGGTTATAGCAGCCTTACAGTACCTGAAGGGGGCCTGCAAGAAAGCTGGAGAGGGGTTCTTTACAAGAGCATGTAGTAGTAGGACAAGAAGAAATGGCTTTTGCCGCGTCGTCAAAAGATGGGTGACTCTCAGCCACACCCAGTAGATAACCCTAGTTGGGTGACTCCAAAGCCAGGGGTGGACGCAGCCTCAAGGGTTCGGACCAGACAGCCACCACAAGACGGTAGGGTAGTGGTAATTGGTCCAGTGTCCTCTGAACAGGTCTCGCAATGAGGCCTCGCTCAGACAGTCCACTTCTAGCCCTGTCGAGTGCACCCCTGCTAGGTGCTGACACCACCTGTGGTGCCAGCAGCGAGCGTCAGGGTCTGCTGGCTGGGTACCCATATAATGAGTGGCTCTCCGAGGAATTGCAGCGCACAGAAAGAGAGAGGGAGACGACTGAGGGTGGAACACAGGAATTTATTCGGGGAAAGGTCTAGGGAGATCTAGGGAGTCTATCTGGAGACATAACTAGAAGAAATGTCAAATAGGACTATTAACATCTTTAGTTATCTGCTACTATAGATAGTCAGGAGTTGAATGTCTTTTTTTCAAAATTAATTACTATATTCTTTATTATTGCACAAAAACCCCAAGTGTTTTCTTCAAAACTAAGCATCTGAAAGAGTGGAAAGGTGCATTTTAAAAAGTTTGTGACTGCTGTCAAATATAAATTAGCATTTGGTGCTTTGTTGGCTAACTCAATTTCTTTGAAGCTTGCCTCTTGCATCACTGTGGGTTCCCAAAATCCATTCATTTACTTGACATATTTTCTAGTGCTGTTCAATCAACAGGAGAAAGAGGAGATAGGTAATTGAGAACGAATATCAAGTAGTGTTAAGACTCCTCAGTTCATAAAGTTGATAATTCTTTGTGTGATTACATTTGTCTCTTTACAGCTGATATGGTTTCTGGTCTCCCTCTTTACAAGTCTTTAAAAGAAGAACATGTATTACTCAAAAAATACCACATCTACACCAGCACTGTTTTATTTGCTTCTAAGCAACTACAAAATTGCAGAAATGAAGACAAGTTAGACCTTGATTTTGAAGGCATATTTTTTCTAACCAAAAGAAACTCCAGCCCACATAATAAATTCAAATCAGTGGAGAATGAGAACATCTCAGTTGATTTCTTAACTATATGAATGATGAATTCAGTTTTGTTGTTCTGTCTCTTCTATTTTTGGTTTACCTTATCGATCATTACTATTATTATTCTCTTATATAGTCTTTCCTATTCCAATTCAAATTAATTTCTTAGTGGAATGCATCTTAGTGATGCACTTTTGTAGTATCAGAATTGCTTTTTGGATTACTTAATCAGTAAGGCAATAATGATATATGCAAATGCACCACGCCCACTTATTCAAATACATCTACACAGAAAACTGGTTTTACCACCACCTGAGAATATGATACATTTGAAAATAAATTTTAAAAATGTTTTAAGATGCAGATGATCCATTAAATTTATGCCAGTGACATTGAAATTAATTTATCACCTCTAGCTGCACTGCTAGAAAGGACTATGAAAGATTTTTGTCTTTGCAGAGCATACAGAAGTGTCAAAAACCTGGAAAGCCCCTTTGGCCAATATAAAAACTCTTGTGTATTTTCTTGATACCAAATTTATCTCAGTGAGAAGGTATACTTTAAGAAACAGTATTATTATATGTACATTCACATTTTTTAGCTTGTGCTTTTTTCCCAGCATGTCAGTTGCAAGAAGAAATCTCAGGTCACCAGTCCAAATGTGTTATAAAGCCTAGCATGATTTTTTCGTCACTTTATTAACACATATTTTTCATTTTAAATACATTTCAGTTGCCCATATCCCAACAAATCTTTGTTGCAAACCATCAGTCATTTACACTTACTGTACAAAAATTCATGTCCTCACATAGCTACTGGCTGCCCAAGATTTTCCTCCATTCTCCTTGTATCTTCTTCAAGTATCTTTCTTCTTTTATCTTGTTGGAATTCTTTCCTAAATATTCAAGGTTTCAAAAGCATGAGTGAAGTTCTCTTCTGTAGTCTAATGATGTATTTGCAGCTTCGGTGGCGGTGTCTTCTGCTAGGCAGCTGAGTATTGTACTAGTGCCCAGCTTACAAATTGCAGTAACTGATCTTTAGATAGATGTGAAACCAAGTTAAAAACAAAGTTATGAATCCTCTTGATTTCCAAAGCAAAATTCATTTCACTGTTTTATTTAAATCATTTCCGTGTATTTTTAGTGAGGAAACAAATTTGGAAGTTTCACCTCTTGATTTTGTAGAGGATCATGCTGTGGTCAGATTACTGAATGACGGAGAAGTTATGCTGATAGGAAATTCATAATGAAAATGGGTGAGGGCCTGATTCTCTGCTAATTCCTTCTTTGTCATGTCACTTTTATTTCTCAGACTTGTCAGCACGGTTATCCCCGCATTGTTAACTGTTTGCTGGCTGTTTAATTACAAAAGAATGATAATATTAAAGTTGGCATTTGCTAGGCCCCTAAGCTGCTTCTGTTAGATCTTCTATAATGTTTTACCCCCATTCTGTCTTTACATGCATTCTTGGCAGTTTCTGCAATCAATCTCCTCACAAAAGAATTTTGATATGTTCTGTATTCAGTTATGACCTGTAGTTAATGAACTTGGAAGCAATTGGTGCTGAAGTACATTTCCTGGCACAGCCTTTGGACTGCAGAATGTATTCTTCCCCAGTACTGAAGCCTTACAGCGTGTAGTGATAAGCATGTAATAAATTTAACATCAGTATTTAAGGATGTTTATTATGCTTTCAGTTTTCCCAAGTTTCAGCTGGGGTGTCACTGTGTAATCTAACCCGATAGAGAAAAAAAATGACTATTTTGCATTAGTATAAAGTCTTCCATGTAGCACGCATAGCAATATAGCTTTTGGAGTTTATGTAGTCTCTACTGTTTTTGTGTACCTATCAAATCGTATCACCGAGACTCAAATTTCAGCTTGTTCTGGCAACAGATAGAACTGCCTAACAGTGTTTAAAGACATGATTATTGTCTGACACAACTCTTGCCTGTCTTAAGACCTGTGACAGATAAACATATTAAAAAGAAGCTTGAATTTCTATTTTGTTTCTTGTTGTTTAGCTTTTTTCCTGACACAACTTTACTGATAAATGCATGGAACATTATGTATTTTCTCTGGAAGTATTTAAGTATGAGTTTCTTCTATGTGGATGCCAGCTGTTTCAAATGCAAGAATGTATTTTGTTGCATTTCTAGGAAAAAAAAACAAAACCAGACCTCTGAAAATCCTGGAATGTCATGTTGAGAAATACTTTACAGTTTAATTTATTTGGAATTCAGATTTATTTAAATTTATTTTCCCTAGGACAAAAGAAAGGGGGTGTTTTCCTAAAATCAAAACATGCACCTGTATCTCCTAGCCTGAATGTAAAGACAAATCCCTACCTTTCCTCTATGACAAGAGTTCATTTAGCAGACATAATCCTTTCACAAGTTAATGCTGAAACTGGCATTATGAGCCTGCAATTGTCAAGGAGCAATTTTTGGAACTTCATCTTCCAAATGAGAGTGAGAAAACCAGCATATGGTGGGTTGACCACATGACTGTCCACCAGATGCCCAAGAAGCTGCTCTATCATTCCCCCTCCCAGCTTCCCAGAGGGAGAAAAATAAAAGGAAAAGATTATAGGATGAGGTAAGAAGAGGAAGAGATCACTCATCAATTATTATCACAGGCAAAACAGACTCAATGTGGGGAAACCGCTTTATTACTAAACAGCAGAATATGGTAATGAGAAAGAAACGCATTCTACCAGCCAATCCTTCTTTCCTCATAGGCTCAACTTCACTCCTGATATGCCCTACCTTCACCCTCCCAGTGGCACAGGGTGACAAGGAATGGGGGCTGTGGACCCTCACATGCTGTCTCTGCTGCTCCTTTCTTCTTACATACTTCCCCTGCTCCAGCATGGGGTTCTTCCCGCAGCAGTCAGTCCTCCACAACCTTCTCCAGCATGGATCCTTCTTCCCGGGGGCTGAAGTTCTTCACAAACTCCTTCAGCATGTGTCACTTCCATGTGGTGCACATGGTTCCTTCAAGAACATACTGGTCCAGCATGGGTTGCCCTGTGGGGACACAAGTTCTGCCAGAACATCTGCTCCAGTGTGGGCTCCTGTCTCCATGAGGCCGCTGGTCCTGCCAGGAGCCTGCTCAACTGCAAGCTTCCAGTGGGGTCACAGCCTCCTTTGGGTATCCACCTGCTCCGTCATGGGGTCCTCCACGGGCTGCAGGTGGACCTCTGCTCCGCCATGGACCTCTGTGGGCTTCAGGAGCACAGCTGCCTCACCATGGTCTCCATCACAAGCTTCAGGGGAATCTCAGTTCTGGTGCCTGAAGCATCTGCTTCCCCTCCTTCCCCACTGACTTCGGTGTCTTCAGGGCTGTTTCTCTTAAATATTCTTATTCCTCTCTTTCAGCTGCTTTTTGTGTAGCAGATTTTTTTCCTCCCTTCTTAAATAAGCATTTCAAAGCCACTACCACCATCAGTGATGGGCTCTGCCTTGGCTAGTAACAGATCTACCTTGTAGCTGGCATTGGCTCAGTCAGACATGGAGGAACATTCTAGCCCCTTCACTCATGCCTTCAGTCCCCCTGCTATCAAAACTTTGCCAATCCCCTTCCTATACAAAACCAGTAAACAGTATTACAAATATCTTTGGCACACTTAGATCGAAATATGTCCAAGTCGTATTTTAAGAATACATAATTCTGTGGATTTTAAGTACTCATATGTGTCAATAAATTATAAATATATAAATATATGCAAATAAATATTTAGTTGTTCAGAGTTTTATTTCAACATGTTTTGTTGATCTTTGTATATAAAATAAATACTTATAAAATAAGATAATATATATTTTATAATTTCAAAACAGTCATATATATGTATAAAGGATGCAGCAAAAGCATGTATAAATTCTTTTGAAGTAACAGCTGTTATTCATATATGAAACTGAATCTAACAATGCTTAAATGGAAATTTTGGAAATTTGCCATGTACATTAGCCAATTCCAAGTTGTACATTAACAGTACCACGTGAATAAGTAACACTCAATTGCAACATGATTGATATTAATTCACCATAGCAATTTGAGCAACTTTCAAATTTGTTTTACAAAGTGAGAGACTAAGTCAAAACTGAAGAAGACTTTAGCTGTTAAAAGTTGTTTGAAGCCCATTGAGCATGAACCAGACTACTGAATAATGCAGACAAGATAATGAACTGGAGACAAATGAGCCCAAGCTGGCCCCTGCTGAGTGCCAGGAGAATATGTTTATTCGGTAAATTTATTATCTTAACATCTTTTTGCAGTGACCTCCAATTTATAGAAAAAACCCAAAATATTTCTAATCTGTGTGGTTTTATTTGTAACTGCAGGACAATGTTATTTTTTATTGGAAGCAGATGTAAGTAGTTGTCTGTTAAGGACAGTAGAATCAGTTTGGTAGATTCTTCTTTCAGGTATATGCAAGTAATTAAGAATTTGAGTAGAAATCCCAGTCAAATATGTTCTTGGACAAGCAGTTAATATTGGTAATTTATCTTCAGGGCAACGAACCCAATTTCTGCAAAGGTGTTTTGAAACTTAGTCTTCCTTTCATAGAAAACCTTCCATTATAAACATTGTCACTGTTATTTTTTCATGTCCTGTTATTCTTAAAACGAAATGCAGGAAAGAGTTGCTTAATACAGAACATAAGGACTTTCATACAGAATTATTATGTAACCCTATGCTTGAATTCTGTAAAATATCAATGTCAATGACTGCATTAAGGTTCATTCATCAGAAGCTCTGCTGGGTAGAAACTCTTCCACTTCGCTCTTCACAAGTACAGTGTAATTAATAATATTTTGTATTCTCTTTTTTTATCAATTCCCACTTCAGTGATATATTATTTGTAAAATGAAATAAAGAATTTTAAATATAAAATTGCTTGTATATATTTATATAGTTATAAAGCTTATAATAAGGCATTGAAAAGCATAAAGGCATTCCAGGTTCAAATGACAGTTCCATATATTTTTCTTTTGACTCCATAAACTACTTAATGTCCACTGCTTTATGGCATTTTCCACTCTCAGACAGCTCCTAGGTGTACACCATCTTCCTCTTCAGTTCCCAGAAATGCATTCTTCCCAGCAGTAGGACTTTTGGCCAAAAAAAGAAAATGCAATTAGACTTTTTACCAATTAATTGTTCATTGGCAAGAGAGATGGTCATGAAGGTCTTGAATGGGTCCAGGAGATAAAATTTTTTCACATTCCACTGTACACTAGAATTGTATTTCCACGAGCATATGAAATTAGGCCTAGGATTTTATATTGACAGAGAAAATCTGTTGCACATCTTATTATTTGAGAACATTGTTTAAATTACACAGTTTTGCAATTAAATCCTCATTTCTTCTTCCCTAGGCTTAGACATAGAAATTGTAAACAAAAGGCATATGCAAGGATTACAATAACACCATTTTTTGCTATCAGGGGTTTTTTTCTGCTGATAGGGCTAAAAGAAGCAGAGAGTTAACTCATTTTTTTGTCCTTTCAACATCCAATGAAACCTGAAATCCTTCTGCAATGAGGTGACTACCTTGGTGGACAAGGGGAGAGCAGTGAAGGTTATTTACATCAATTTTATATAGGTATTTGACACTATCTATTGTAGCATCCTCCTGAAGAAGCTGGCAGAGTACTATCTAGTTAAGTGGACGGTGAGATGGATTGAAAACTGGGTGATTGGCCTACCCCAAAAGATTGTGATCATTAGTGGTTTACACAGTGGAAAATACTGTTTAACATGTCATCCATGTCCTGGGCACTGAGACAGAGTGCACCCTCAGCAAGTTTGCAGAGGAAGCAAAACTAGGAGGATTCGCATGAGCATCAGAGGGACTTTGCTGTGCTGGAGAATTGGGCTGGGAATAATCTCATGATATGCAAAAGGAGGTAACAGAAAGATTTGCCTCTTGAGAGAAATGCACCCCCATGCACCAGGACATTCTGGGGACTGTTCAGCTGCAAAGTATCTTGCAGAAAAAGACCTGAGGGAGAGTGGACATCGAGTCCAAGATGATCAACAGCCTCTGGAGCTGCAGTATGCTGTCAGCAGATTGAGTGAGGTGATCCTTTCCTGCTAGTCAACAGCAGTGAGGTACATCTGGAGTTCTGGGTGCAGTGCTGGGCTCCCCAGTAACGAATAGATACAAACATGCTGGAGTAAGTCTGGTGCAGGGTCTAGAAGGTGATAAAAGGACTGGAGCATCTTTCACATGAGGAGAGACTGAGAAAGCTAAAACTGACCAGCCTGGAGAGATTGGCTCAGGGCGATCTTAAAGATGTGTGTAAATGACAAATGGGAGAGAATGAAAAAGAGGGAACTATGCTCCTTTTACTGGTGCCCACTGACAAAACAAAAGACTACAGGGACAAATTTAAAAAAACATGACATTTCTTCTGAAAATAAAAATTTTTTTATGTTGTGAGGATGGCCAAACACCAGCAGAAATGGCCCTGAGAGTCTATGGAGTTTTCTCCTCTGAAGATATTCAAAACCCAGCTGGCCTCAGTCCTGGACAACAAGCTGTTGGTAACACTAGTTGAGCAGTAGGCTCCATGAGATGATCTCAAGACGGCCTTTCCTGAATGATTGTTTGATTCTGATAGTTTTTGGGAAAGGCAGGAACAATATGCCTTTTTCCTTGCTTATGTGCAATGTGTGTGTGCCGCTATTCTTTTGGAAAATGAAAGCTTAGCTACTAAATTCTCTGGGTAGTAGTCATATAGGTATTTATGAGGGTCCAGTTTGGTGGTAAGAAGGAGGGAAAACGAGAAGAACAAGGAAAAGAAAGATGTATTTTTATTTCATTTTTTGTTTATTCTACACAGGGCCATCACTAGTTTTTATCAATATGGCACACATTTCAGTTAATTAATGTTATTCAGCAAGTTCCTATGAGCCTGTACATCCTGAACAATTAATACATTTTAATATCCAAATGAGAAAGTGTTATTTTATATGGCACTTAACATGTATTCATAAATAATCATGCATTCAAACATATTAAATCACTGAGAACAGTAATGAGTAATTTTAAAGTCCTAGCAACCAGCAGGATTCAATTGGAATATACTGTTTGGCCTACTTGGCCTTATTAA
Organism: Rhipidura dahli; assembly: GCA_013399225.1. Lineage (NCBI taxonomy): Eukaryota > Metazoa > Chordata > Aves > Passeriformes > Rhipiduridae > Rhipidura > Rhipidura dahli. The sequence continues at coordinate 71,043 of VXAC01003394.1, forward strand.
AACTTTCAAAGAAGGGGCAGCATGTCCTTTTTAATCTGTTCCTCAATGAATAGTTGTAAATAAATGAACATGAGATTGGTGGGTATGACAAATTAATATGCACACTGACAGCTTATAAACACAGCATTGCTTAGGGAATTACTATATGAATATATACAAGCAATTATATGTTTTAAATTATTTATTTAATTTTCCAAATAATATACCACTGAAGTGGAAATTGATTAAAAAAAGAATACAAATACAATATTATATCAACTTTTTACTGAACTTATTAAGTGAAGGCCCTCTTAATGAGGAAATTAATGAATGAAGCAGTTCATTATGGCTAAGCATTCTTTGTTGTCGTTAAGAATTTGCTGGCATAGACCTGTTATAGTCAGTTTAATTATGATTAATATCTTATCTTGAATTCCATCTCCATTCAGATCTGAGAAACAAATGCAAACCCTATTACATGATCAAAGTTCATAAAATAGGGTAAGCTGCTGATGACCTTATATTTTATTCATTTTCACGTTCATATTTATCAGTTTTTATAAGAACTAATGTCAATTTTCAATATTTTTAAAAATGCATTTATTCATGGTACGTTATACAATCTCTTGTTCTTCTTAGAAGCAGAATCCTGTGTTCAAGATGAAATGTCTCAACAGCTTTATTACCCATTTTCAAATGCAACAACTACTGTTTATTATCAATTTAAATAAAGATCATCTAGTTTTAGTTTCTAAAATTTACTCCAAGTAAGACTTGCTAGACTGTCTAATTTAAATTGATTTTATTTAGCCAAAGAACTCATAAACATTAGTGCACATTGTATTTCAATGGTAATCAAGGTTTAATCTGTCAGTTCTGTGGGGCTTTTTTCTCTGTGTGTGTGTCCATTAATTGATGAATGGAGAGTATGTTTTAATTAGTTTGTTTTTCTAAGGGCCTGTCAGTAATAATTGGTTCACAATTTCCAGTGTTTGACCATATATGGAATCAATAAAGTCTTATCCACTGATAAGCTAATAGTTCAATCTGAAATAGTTACCATGCTGTCTTTGGCTGTGTGGTACTGGTTACATTAATATGATCATTTTATTCTCTAATTTCCTTCACAAAATACCTAAAAAATTGTGCTGTCAGGCTCTCCATCTGTAATTCCTCTTCCCTTCAAGCGTCCAACTTTCCAGAGAATTATAGGTCTCAAAAGAATGAAATGTCTTTGACTTCCATTAAATATGAAAGTCAAAGAACTGGATGGTTCGTGGTAACTGAAAGAAAAATTAAGTGCACATATGAGTCATGGACTCTAGAGAATGTAGGAAGCAAATCTGTAGTGCCCCAGCTTTAGTGCTTCCATTGCTCATGCAAAACTTTGTTTTCTCTTGCAGAGTTCCAAAACAAATTGTTTGCCATTCCTACAAAAGTCGACATATGGGATGTTTTGGAAACAAAAACCCAAAAAATTTTCACCTAGTTCTCATATGTATTAAGATAAGCCAACAGCAATATTAAGATAAAAATGCTGTCTTCTCCTCCTCCTCCTATAGGAACCCTTATAGGAGCCAGACTCTTAACTGTAAGGGGAATTGGAATCTGCAAATTCTTTTTCATGTATCTTCTAAAAAGTAAGATGTTTTCAAAATTGAAATAGTGAATTGATACTGTATATTGTCTTTAACTAGAATGCCCACTTAATATCAGTATTTGAGAATAGGGACTTGACCTATCCAATTGAAAATTACTTTATCTAAATTTACCTACATTGGGAGAATTTTCCTAGTCACAAGTATTTCTGCTGTGTTTTATTGGTTTTGTGATGTGCTTTTCAACACCAAAATGTTGTGAGTTCAGTTCAAGTTGTCTCAACTGTGTTTGGGACCAATATCTTCTGATCCCTCAAATTTAGAGAATGCTCTACTGTGTATTTTTGCATAAAAGTGAAGAATTTTAATTTTCTTGACTATTTGAAAACCATCTCATTTCAATTCAGATCCCTACTATAACTAGAGACACATGTATTTCATCAATGTATAAATCTGTGAAACCAAAGTAGTCTGCATGAGTGAAAGACTACATTTTAATTATGATTTCCCATAGGTATTTGGGGTCACATGTTTAAAAGCATGTGAGGTACATGAACATTATGTCTTTTAGCAGTCTCCACTACTGACTTCACGAGTCTGCCCTTTTGAAAAGCACCCTCTATCATATTTATGATGTTGTCTTACTTAAAATGGGTACTCATCTAAGTCTGCTGAAGGCTTGATTGTACTCTTGTGACTGTCCCAGCTGTGAATCCCATGGGGACAACATGGCTTTGATCAATGATTTCTGTGTTTTATTGCTGACTTTGAAACTCCTTTCCAAGCCATATCTAACTCTTAACATTCTGTCACACTCAGTATTTTCAAAGTTCTTTCTTCCTTTCTTCCTTCCTTTCTTTCTTTTTCTTTTTTTCTTTCTTTCTTTCTCTCTCTTTTTCTCTCTTTCTTTATGTCTTTCTCTTTTTTCTTTTTCTTTTTCTTTCTTTTTCTTTTCCTTTTTCTTTTTCTTTTTCTTTCTTTTTCTTTTCCTTTTTCTTTTTCTTTTTCTTTCTTTTTCTTTTCCTTTTTCTTTTTCTTTTTCTTTCTTTTTCTTTTCCTTTTTCTTTTTCTTTTTCTTTCTTTTTCTCTTTTTCTTTCTTTCCTTCTTTCCCTCTTTCCCTTTTTCCCCTCCCATTCTATCAAATCTAAAAGCTTTTTTTTGCTTACTCTTTTCCCTGTGTTGTTCCCATTTGTTTCCACTCTGCCAGTGCTCACAAGCAAGATGTTGATTGGATTTCAACTTCCCAATTCTTCCTAGTCACAAGTATATGTCCGTGCCTGTGAAAACTTTACCTACATTCACATAACCTCTAAAACTCACTTTGGCAAATTTGGTTTATGCCAGTTTTTAATCAGCTTTAATTTTACATTTTTAAATAACTGTATAGATCTATTTTATTTGTATAAATGCTATGCAATTTATCAATTATTATGCCCCTTCTGATCTCTGTATTTAGGTAACAGACTCTTCAGATCAAGGCTCTCTCAGGTGTCCAGTTGTCATTATTCATCCTGTTCATAGAATCATTTTAATGACAAAGTATCTTAACTATCTAATCACATCATCACCACTCTGCTTTTATGGAAATGTGATGAACATTATGCTAAGAAGCATTTTCAAAAGATAAACAAACATCATAAGTGCATGCACCTTTATTCCGTTTGTAAGATGTAAGATCTCTCCTTTGTAATAACTTACGTAAAAAAATTCTGACTCTAGTGTTAGTCAAGGACAGTTCAGAAAATATACAGTCCTAAGGACAATTGCAAGTCAGAAAGAAATAATTTTCTGGGGTCAAATTCTCCCTTGATAACATTTACTTTAGCCACTTATAATTGTGTAAGATAGTCATGAACTGCCATCTAAGTAAAGATCTGCATTCACGTTCATTAATGACTGTGTACCATATTTTGTCCTCAAATAAATTGCTTTTAAAAAGGTCCTGGATCAACGTTCTGAAAAGTGTAGATTACCCTTACTGATCTAGTACTGACCTACTGTGAAACTGGATAGAAGGACAGAGATAAATGAATCTTAAAGGAGGTTCCAGCCAAGGTAAGTTCTGTTGTATAGGCAGAACTGTTGGAAGTGATAATTGCTGTATGCTCCACCAGTATACTCATACTTGGATGTAGGTGATTTTTCATGTCATAAATAAATAGCACAAAGTGAGAAAAATATCACTGGATAACTGCAGCCTAACTTTTCAGTCCTCATCCAAATAGGACTACTGATTTTCTGCTCAATATTTACTGGTATTATGACTTCTATCTGCCTCTCTTTATTTTTCTCTGTGTATGCTGAAAGAAAAAGAGCATGGAGTGAATTATGGCAAGGTGCAAATATTTCAGTATTATTTAAATATACATAGGTAGGATTAGCTTCACAGAAAAATGTGTATGCCTAGGTCAGGTAGCAGAATCCAGAGCCCTGGATTTAGCTGTCTGGCATCCCCACAGAAAATACTTGCTTTATAATGAGATACATTGAAGTCCTTCAGTAAGATACCTAATACAGCCAGTGTTGACTGAGTGTCAAACTCCATTTCTTTATTCTGTGGCTGAAGGTGGTGTGTGTCCTGGTTTCCAGCAGCTCCGTGATACAGCATTTACTCAGGCTGCACAAGATTGATTTCTGTTTAAGGCAAATGAAATGTCTTTTCTTCATGGAACATGCTGTTAATTAGCTGTCCCCTGCGACATATAGCACTAAGATGTTCTCTAGATGATGAAAATTTTTTTGGCCAGAAATTAGGCCAGCCAGACGAAGGGACGCAGCAAAGTTCTCAATCCTAACATTTTCCATCTGTAAGGACTTTACTCCTTTTTCAAATGTGCATAGAAACTGTAGCCCATAACCTCTTCCCCACTAGACAAAAGATTTCCAAACTGGGTTATGTTGTTAACAACATCTCCTAGCAGCCAGGGCATGTGACAGAAACAAACAACCTTGTTGAGGCCAAGAAACAAGTGGCAGTTTCTCCCATTAAGAGGGAAAGGAGGCAGTCTGTGGAGGCACTGGCCATTGCCAGTTATGCTGCTCTGCTCAGAGGAAAATTCAGCAGACAGGAAGTTGTCTGCCATCCACTCTTCCATACCCTGGACAGACATCCGTCTGTGACAGAGTGCAGACTTTGGACCACTCTGAAGTGGTCCCCAGCCACTAGCAGTACTCACAGGTATTGTAGTGTTACAGTACCTGCTGAAATTTTGATTCTACTGTTTGATCAAATTCTCTCATGAAATCACATATATTACAGTTAAATAAATTTTATATACAGTATTTATATTGTTTTCTTAACATGGTGTTGGACAGTAATATATTGCTGATGCTAATTTTTTCCTACACCTACTGAGCAGGGATAGTTCTACTCCTTAATCCTGAGTGGGTAATCTACTTAGATATGGCAAATCCCTAGGCAATTGTGACTGTGTGCCAGAAATGAAGAACATACTAGCAACTCTGCAGGTAGAACTGGCAGGTGTACAGTTTTTCACCAAAACAAGACACTGATCCAGCTCCTGGTGAAGTCAGTGGGACTGATGTCAATAAGAACAACAGCAGAGATATGACATTTCTTTGCCTAGAGTTTTATTAATTCTGACTATTGTAGGGAATTTTTTTAACCATCTCTTCCAAAAGTCTTGGAATTGGTGGCATAGACTGGCACAGTGCTTCAATAGAATTTTTAAATCTAAAACCACAGCAGCAAAAAATATTACAGAAAGTGACACAGCATAGAATCTAGGTTGTATTTAGACAGACATTTCTCAATTTTAGACAGTCTCTTTTTTTGTGGGTTGGGACTTTTTTGACTTGGTTGTGGGGGTGTGGGGGTTGTAGGGTTTTTTAGGCTTTCCTCATTGTTCAATATTTGTTTTATGATCATCAGAAAGGTAGTTGTGGAAGTCAGTAGTGTTTCTCATGGGGATGCAGCCAGAATCATAACCCACTAATAAACATTAATTAGAGTATAACTCATGTTAACCTCACACTAGAAAGCAGAAAAAAAATAAAGAACATGTCTCTTGAAATAAACTTTAATAGCCATAAAAGACACTGTAAAATGGGAAATAATGTGTAATTATGTCATGGATGAGAGTCTATAGATGACATTTATTTGTGCTGATGATATAGATGTCAAGCACTGGAGAAAAAAAGAGTTATATGAAAAAAGGAGATTTTCTTTTTCAAACTCATTAACTGTCAGTGTGGAGGTTTAGTCTACATGATGTTTATAAACTTATAATTCATATAGAGTTTTGGGACTGCAATGGTGAGAAGTGGTAGTGGGATCGATAGTATAAAAATTTCATTAGTGGTAATGGGTACCTTTATGGACTTTATTCTCTCAAATTAATGAGATTGTAAATATGATCCATATCAGATTGTGTTTCAAAGAGAAATAAGTTTTAGTTTTGTTGTTAAGAAGAAGGACTGAACTTGGTAGTTCCTACTTTCAAAAGGCAAAGGGAAAGATTTGGCTGTTGTGGGGGAGACAGCTTTTGAGTTTTGAATGGCTTGAATTAGCAGTACTTTGCTTTGGACCAAGTGTATTTTGTGAAACAGGCACAATGCCTTTCATAAGGCAATAAACAGTATGTAAATTTTATCCTGTGCATTTTATTTTGATGATAGGTGAAGAACAAATTGTTCTGGTTTTGGTTCATGGCAATGATATGCATAAATATCTCTGAATCAGGAAGGTATATACATTTAACATTTGGATTATCCTGTTTTTTTTCTAGTGAATCCACTCCTTTAGAGAATCCATGAAACAAAAAGACCTGTCTATTCAGTTTTCATCTTGATAAGGTGTTTCATGTCATGATTTGTGTTTCTGCAGCACACTTCCATTGTCCACATGCACACACACACAGAGTTTTGATTTTCTTATGATATGTACAAAAGTCTACTCTTTTGATGAACTTTGGCACAAAACTCCTACATTACAAAATTAACGAGAAAATAACTTGGGTAACTTCTTTGTGGATAATTTGGGGCACAAATTTGTGGAAGTTTTGTGAAAGACTAAATTATTGGCTTTACAAGGTAAACTATGCAGAAATTATGTCTCACAATCCCTCAGGTGTGTCAATTTCTTTTTTAGGTAAAGGAAGGATAATTACAGAGCCGTTGCTCCACCAATGACTTGGTGGAATTATTCAGCAGAAGTGTTTGCATGTAGAATCCTTCACTATTTTTACAGCTGTCTCCTTACTGCAGTTTCAAGAGGAGGGTTTTGTAAATGTTGTGTATCTTTACCGGCTTAATTCTCATCATTTGTCTTCATGCTGCAAAGCATTCTTCCATACCACCTTCTCAGAATTTGTTATTTTAACTCAAGACAGTGTTCTGGATTGAAGGCAAATGCAATATCGTTTTCTTGTTTGCCCTTTGTATCATGCAGTTTACCTGATTAGCTGCTGTTAAAACAAGTTATTACAAATACTCATCCTTTAAAGCAGGTAAAAAGAGTTGCTCGTAACTTCAGTTGTGCAAATGGGAATATATTTGACCTTGCATCTCCAATCCTGACATTGTTTAACTATATCCCACAACTAGTGAATTTCAATTATTTGTTCAGAGGACCCATTCATAATTGCCTGGTGTAAGCCTGCCTTTAGGATGCAAAGCAGAAAACAATGAAAATGCTACTCTGGTGAATTAGAACAGCAGCACTTAAATGTATAAATTAAATGGGCCTCTTTTCACAGCTTTCTCTTTCTATTCCAAGAGGCCTCAGCCTGGTGACATCAAAGACAGGATTATGTGAGAAGATAAAAACTTGATCTAATGTCCATGTTTGAAGTCATGAAAGTCCTCTTCAAGCCAAAATAACCCTCTTTAAAGCACAATGAGCTTGGGTCCAGGTGCAGGAGGGGGGAAGGCTTCGGCAAGGCACTGAAGATATTTCAGAAAAGCCAAAGAGTTGTACATTAAACCATGATCTTCCTACATGTGCTAAGAGATTGCATGTTGGCTTTAAAAGCTTTGTCAATTAGTTTGTCAAATCTTTCTTTTAATTGAAGAATGCTATTGTGCATGTGGCTGGATTGGCCTTTAATGAGAATTTAAACTGTTTCACCTACTTATAGGGAAATCTGCTTTATGATATACGAGGAATCAAGAAGGGAATACTAAAATACAAGGTCATCTAAGAGTACACTGTCACCATACATTGTTACTGTGTATGTAACACTGCAATTCTGATAAAGCTGTTACTCTGACTATGGATTACAGAAGGATTTATAGACGTAGGGCAAAAATACCGCTTTTTCATACTTTGAAACTTGTCCCTCTCTGTGAGGGAGTCTTCTTACATTCAATTATCTCTCATGGTGAAATGATCTCTAAAAACTGAGGTCAATGGAAACTTTCATAAAAATGTACAGTTTCAGTGCTTCATATAGAAGACTTTTGTTTTAATGTGTGCATCTCCAAAACATGTCATTAATAGTTCTTGCTCTTTTAACAGTGAAGCAACTATCATGGACAGTCTCTCAACAGACCAAAGCAAGTGCAATTGTCCAAGTTAAAATGCAAGCTGATTGCTGTAAAATTTAATGGACATCATATACTAATGAAAATATTTGCCTTTTGTGCCTTTTGTATAGTCTATGATCTTGCCGTATGGTCATCTCTTTGCCCAGCTTCCCACACATATTCACTAACAGAAGAGGTACATAGCAGGTTTTCAGTTCATAACTATGAACAATCAGAAGCAATAAACCGCATAAAAACTAAGTAATAGACCATATGCCTGATATTCACACAGGCTCAATTCCGGCATCAGACAATTTATAATAGTTTTATCATATTAAATTCTACCCCATTGTTGGGGGAAGATTCTCAGTTGTGTATTGACCATAACTTTAAAACCATGTATCTATTATATTACTACTTTTTATATCTCTTATGCAGATGTTTCCAGACAAATGGCTATGTTATTATAGAAGTATTGGAACAAATATGTTTTGCTTAATTTGAATTATGATGAAAAACAGAATTGTCTTTTTCAAAATTCTGATCTTTTACTGGCTTTATATGTACAATCCATGTAGCTACATATTTTGATGGCTATAATGTAGTTTAATTTCTTTCTTTTATAGTTGTATCCAGCTACACGTAATTTCCACTGCCAATTTTCCAGCTCCCTGCCTGCCTTATTTTTACATTGTGAGATTATTTCTTCTTTCTCCTACTGAGTTTAAGTCACTAAATTCATCCTGCCCTTTTCATTTGTAAAAGTTTTAAGATTAGATATTCCTGTTGAATAGAAAGCTTTATTACTGCAAGATTAATGGAAGACCATCATTAACATCATCAGTAAATTAGTCCCTGACAGACACAGAATGTTTCTTCATGATGCAGGACACACAAATAAATGCTAATAGGTAGGTAGCATATTAATTAGATCTCACCAGCATACAGAAACCATTAGGATGTGTTTTCCAATGGTGTTGCAGCTATGACGTAACACTTCTGTCGAGTCAGTCTTACAGGTGAATATTTTCTTCCGGTCTGGCTTTCAGGCAGCCCAGTGGTGTTAGAGTGATTGGATAAGTACAAAGAAAGATTTTCATTACTTGATGATGGTGGGAGGGCCCCTCATAGAATATTTTCAAGATGTTAGAGTGGGAGTAACTTTAATCCTACAAGAGGCCCTTGAGACTTCTTTTCCCATTTGCAGCTCTGGGTGGTCCAGCTGAATCCTTTGTGATCATTAGGGTCCCCCTAAGCATTTTGATGACAAAACAATTAATGGAAATTCTTAGAATGAGACCCTGATAGAATATTTAACAAGCTTTCAGCATCCTCTACTTCTTCCATGAAACTTTCATGCCCTTATTTTCCTGGTTTTTATCACTGCTATATGTGGCAGCAAGAAACATTTGGTAAGCAGAAAAATGGAGAATAAATAGTTGCATTCCCAAGAACTGGGTAGTGTCCATTCTAGACAGCAGCTGCGTAAATGGGTTAGGTTCAAAGCAACAGAAATCTGACATCTATCCATATATCCATACTTGGGGCTGGGCACTGCCATCTGTAAGCATCAGGACCTCAAGGCAGAATGAGGCAGTTCTTCCAAGGAGCCAAAGCCCCATAGCACTTGGAAAAGGGATCATGCTAATTAGGAACCACAGAGGTCAAAGGGATGAGAAGACCTGATTAGACCTTAGCTCAGTAATAAAATTAAAATATTTGGCTCAGATAAGACTCAAAGGAAAGAGGAAATCTGCCTGAATTCAGACTGTCTCTACAGCAGTGCCAAAGCTTATTTACATGAGAGTGCAAGTGGATATTTATCACTGCTTTCTTCCAAGTCGGACAGGTACCAGCAACTATATTAGTTTTATGAACACAAAAAATGATGTATTTCATAAACGTTTAGTTGTTTCCATCTATCCATTTCTGGAAATTTATTTAGGAGACAAGTATCAAAATGAAAGGCTGTTCCCATGAAAGAGTAGAGGATCTTGCAGGTGGGGCTTGAACCAATATTTGTGAGGGTTAGACACAGTCTCTGTCTCTGTTACCAGCTATCTAAGTCAGGTTTTCTTTATGTTCTCTGTCTGTAAAATATGGAAGTAGTGCCTTTTTATAGTCTGCAACTCCATCTAGCATGAAAAAAATCCAGCTCAATCTTGACTGGACCCCCTGATGCTCTGAGTGTTTAGTCTGAAAGAAAATGTGCTTCACTTCTCATCTGACATGCAAGTTCCCAAGAAATTAAATTGCTACAGCTTGATTTTTTTGTTTGTTTGTTTACCTTTTCTTTTGTTAGGATGGTGCTTTTCCCAAAGAAACTGCACCGTTTGCATCATTTGGCCTGGTGGACTAGAAAGGAGAGTTCCTGTGACATAAAAAGAGTATTAACAAGTTTGGTACCATAGAGAAGTCTCTGAATGTTTTGGCCATATTGGGTCAAAATAATTGAATCCTTCCCTTCCACTATATCTAGCAAAGACATGAATGTTAACTGCATGAATCAGTCTTTTCTCTCTTAGTCTTCTGTGGTTACTGGGAGAATTATCACCTCGATGTCAGTATCCTTATTAAATATTTGATGAGAAATTTTAAAATCAAAGAAACATGAAAAGTTAAAACATCAGCAGCAGCAGAAACAAAGATTGATTTTGTAAGTCCTCTTCGATGTGTCCTTGTTAATTTTGGAGTAAAAGTCACTGAACACACCTTTCATCCTTTGAGAGACCAGAATTTATGTCTGCACTACTTGTGAATCTTTCTCCACTAATTAGCCATTCATGCTCAATTCCTTTGACATATCATCTCTAAGTATTATTCCAAAATGACCTTCCATAATTTTGAGATTGAAGTGTTGATGTCAGTCTTTGGAACTTCCTACATAAATGTCCAGCATTCTTGTCTTAGATTCTCAGTGTAGTTTTTGGCATTTCAAATCTGGTGGTTTTCTTGTGACAACATGGTTGGGAAAAAAATATATAAGTACAGGAAATGGGGAACCATTTAAAGAAAATTCTCTTTACTGACCTTGTAGTATTTTTGGTAACACTGATAAATAAAAACCCCCTATCTTACAGGCAATTAGGATGTTCTCACCTGTATGACAGCATTGATTTACTTCAGCCTATGCTGGTACAGATTTCTTGACTTGAACATTTCCTTCTTGAGGGACACAAAAGTGCCCAAGATTTTGTTTTTCTTAAATTAATTGTGCAACAGTAAATTATGCTATATGCTCTGAATTAAAAAGGCACACAACAATCCCAAGGCAGGTACTGTTGACATCAAAATGAAGAAGTTCAGGCTGTTGTCCAAAGAGGCAATTTTCCCCAGGAGAAGAGAGGGAAATCTTGGTAGAGCCTTGCAGCTACTGTCTTTGCAAAAATGTCAGTGTAAGAAAGATACACTCTTAACAGCCAGTAGTGACAAGTGCCTTTTTGCCTTCTGCCATGAATTTAAAAAAATCCCCACTCACCACTTTTGGGAGTACCAGAAAACTGCATGAACACAAAAAAGTAAGTACCTCTCTGATGACAATGTATCACTGCCTCTAGTGTGGTTCCACTCTTTTTCTGGCTGTCAATTTCAAATTTCAGCAAATCAGAGGAATATAGTTGAATTCAACAGTTTTCTGATTCCTCCCTGGGATAAATGTGTGCTTGTGATGCTTCTTGGGCACATTGGAAAATGTAATCTATTGACAGCAGACTTAACTTTCCTATAAAAAAATTTCACCCTGAAAAAAACTGTAGTGCTACTGTAACTGAAAAAATGGCATAAAATCATACCATATCACAAGAAATAGGGAATTTCATATTTCAGGAGACATTAGGAGAAATTCATTGTCAAACTCAGAGAACACAGGTTGGTACCATGGAGCTGGGCTCACAATAAAAAACAAACAAAACTCAGAGTAGTAAATAAATAGAGTAGTAAATTTAAAAAGTACTGAGCAAGTAAGGAAGAAAAGGGAAATGACAAGAAGAGTTAAAGGTATGCTATAGGTATTATGAATCCATGAGAACTTCCAGTTTTTTCTTGGCTCTCATTCATATCCCTGCATATTCAATGAGTTTTCTGCTTATTTGTTAGTAAAAGGAATCTTCTGAGTTGCTTGTATCTGGTAAGTCTCCTCAGATACCTTTGTTACACAACCTAAAAAGCATAAATTTATATTACTTAATTTCACACTATTTCAGTGTATTTCAGTCAGCCTTTGTGCAAGGTTCTAGTCCTCCTCGATTTACACTGATGATTTTTCAGGCACCATCATACCAAGCTGTTTACTGAAGCTCTGTTCAATATTCAGATTGTTGCACTACCTGTATTTTCACTAAAAATTGGCTACCAGTGAAAAGCATCAAGTTGTTTCATGGGAGCCTGCATTCAATGCTTGCATGTTATATTAACCCCATTTCATGCTTATTATTTGTTATTCTTTCCTTTAGAATTCCTCAGCCTAATACACTGATGTTTGTCCATATATTTTCTCTTCATTTATCTGGATATTTGCAGATGAAATATGCTGGTGACACAGAGACACCTTTACAAAGCAGTGAATATACTGAAATGAAAAATCTGCAGCTTTAAATCTGCAGCTTTAATCTTCTGTAAAATCCCATGCTTTCAACATGTTTGTTTGTTTGTTTTCAACAAAGTTGGAAGTTGGTAAATAAATTGGGGCATTTCCCATTTTTAAGAAAGCTTATAAACAGTATGATGTTAAGATAGCAGAGGCTTAGTAAGGATCTCAATTCATTTGTTATCTGTTTTACTGGTGTAATTGGTGTAACTCACTTTGGAGATGTATCATGTTCATCCTCTTATGTTTTTTTTCTTTATCACAAATACTTGAGGAAGCAGTAAGTTGGTTCTCTTTTTAGGTCTTATGCCAACAATCCCATTCAACTTTGAAAATTGTGTACAGTAATAATCAGCTAAAAATCATTGCATTTTTTTCTGTATATACCACAAAAGCTTTTAATAATCAGTCAGTAATAATTAGTTTAAAAAGATGTAAGCACCTACCAGTTTCAACCATATATTTTATTAAGCATATGAAGTATCACAATAATTTGCGTATTTACTAATCCATTATGATACAGATTCATACCAACCACAGTCAAAAGACCACACAGGGATTAAAAACACCCTGATTTCAAGACTTAGAAGAGAATAAATCCAAATCACACATCCCACATAAAACAACAATTTCATAAGACACAAATGGCTACTACAAATACACTACAAGTTTTCTCTTACATTTTTTCAGCAAATTATCATTTTCCAGTAGCAGTTCAATGGTGCAAACAATACATGAAAATATATTTTCCTTCTGTCTCTATGCACTTCTATCCAGAATCAATAATTGATTGAACTTCAAATTATTTAGACCATCCTCAAAGAAAGACCTGATCTGCACTGGGAGTTTGTTGTATGGTACACAGTTTTAAAAGCCTATTTTTTGTTAAACTGAAGACTGATAATAAAAATTAGCATCCCTTACCTGTGGAAGACCTCTTTGCCTAATAATTCACTGGTATTCTACCAAAAATTTCCTTTTTGACAGTAAGGCTCATGGTTAGCTGATAAGAAATATCAAGTTGTTTTTACTTTTCCAAATGACTGCTTTAAGATGACACTGGCTTAAAATTTTGGGGTATCACTGGCCATCATTGTGCCATTAGTATCTATTGTTCAATAATTATTTTAATAAGAAATACATAATAAAAGCTGTCCATGCAGTGTGAACTTACATCTTTCTCCTAGGTCTTTTGCCTTAAAAACAGATTCTTGTGTCTCGTTGGAAATTACTACCTCTCCCAGTGCATATTAAGCATCCATGTGAAGTCTAGAGAAATATTACAAGATACCGTGGTATATTCTGGATGTCAAATGCAGTAAAACATATCTTTTAATACTCTGTGAAACTCAGTACTAGAGTTGGTTTTTCCATTGTCAGAACTTGTTTATTTCCCCCTTCAAAAAGCTGTTTCTTTTCACTGGTTGTGTAACTAGACAAGGAGATAGAGACAAAAGTAATGAACTGACACTTCTGCCAATGTCTGGAACACCATGGATGCTTCAGACATGCATGGCATAGACCTGCCACTATTACAGTACCAGGACGCAGATGTCTGAGTTGCTTCTCTGCCTTAGAGATTATTTAAATCTATACCTATAAGCAGCCTGCTATATCAATTATGCTGGCATAATATAAAAAAGGAGCTCAGTCTCTCATGCAGAAACTTTTTAATTGTTTAAATTGATTTCACCAGAAAATAAGCAAATTATTCCCATCAGTGCAGTACTGTCCTTGAAACGAGGAATTTGTACATTCCTGAACCATTTAAAATATTTTTCTTATAGAACATATGCATAAGCCTTTGCAGTTTGAATTCTTTGCAAATGCATCTCTGCATACATCCAGTCTGCTTTCATATATTGCACACTGAAATAAGGTTGAAGAATTGCTTTCATTCAAGACCCTTAGCTACAAATGGAAGTCACAAATCCTGATCTCCTCTTTCATTAAGAATAATTGTCATAGGTGACCCCAAATGTTCATCTATCCTAGTGTACTGTCTCCAAAAAGTAATGGATGCTCTAGAAAGAGTAGGATGGGAAAAGTATGTCACAATACTTTCTGAAATATATTATTAGCGTAGCAAATCTGAGCAAGAGATAGTGAGGTTTTGTGGATCAATTCTCAGTGATCTTACATGAATCTTCCACTTAAAAGGCACGTAAAATCTTAACACTGAACATCCTGGAACAACGAATTCAGGAGTGTTCTGTGTGAAATATCCCATCCTTCTGTTTGCTTTGAACCCTTCTGAAGACTCAATGTTCTGGTATTAAGAGAAAGAATGAGCAAGTGTGCCTCAGCCTCCTCCAGATGTCTCACAGTTTTGTAAATTTGTGTCAAAGATCTCTGTATATCCTTGCTTTCCATGCTGAAAAGTCTTAGACTCTTGAATTGCTACTTGTACAGAAGATGTACCTTTGATTATCACATCTGATTCTCTGTGTATCCTGACAATTTTAATGTATCTTAAGTATATTTCAGGTGTGAGGAACTTGCAGGTCTCCCTGGTGCATTCCTGTTTCCTTTACATTTAAAGAGGGACATAGTATTCTCTGTTATGTTCTCTGTTCTTTTGCCAATAACTTTTCTTTTTTTCACAGCTAATGACTAATAAACCAATATTTTCTTAGTGCTGTCTACCATAACTTCCTAAGGATCCAAAGTTTATGACCTATCATTATATATATAAAACTAGAATTATTTTCCCCATGCACAGTAGTTTGCATATGTCAATAATGAATTTCACTTTCCGTTTTATTATCCTGTAACTCAGTGTGGATGTCTTTCAGCAATTCCCAATTTCTTAGCCATTGTTTTTTGTTAGTCTGAATGACTTAATATTACCAAACATTTGTCACTTTCCTGACTGTAACTCACCTTTTGCATACCACAACTATGAATTCCTGGGACACCCAACACCCATCCCTTTGGCACTCTGATTTGAAAATATGCCATTTATCGCTATATCTCCTTCCCTCTTTCCATCCATAATCTGTTTTCTCCAATGGACTCTGCTTTTGCAGAGAAGTAACCAAGCCCTGCATCTTATTTGACACTTCATGAGCCTTACATTGGTTGTTTCTGTATAACGTAACTTTCTCCATGTGCTGTTTTGCAACTGACCTTTTTTTTGGTATATAGATGTGAATTTGAATCCTTTTGAATTGAAATAATCTTGAACTTGTTTTTTTCCAGGGTTCTGAGTGCTCCAATTAGGCTTTTCTTCATGGGCTGTGCTAGTGACCACATTGTATAAGCAAAGAGGCAGGATCACTGATTCTTTAAACAAATGAGTTACATACTTATATATGTCCAGAATAGAGGCCTGTAGACCATAATTTTTTTGTCTTTATCAGTAGATATCTAAAGTTAAACCTGGTTTGTCTAACTGAAGATGGTTAATCTAACCATCTAGCAAAACTCTAGAAGCTGAGGTGAAATTTTGCTTTTCAAAACTGAAACTATTGCATGTTTCCAGGACTTGCAGGGATGGCAATATCTTAAAACAGACTTGAAGGACAATGATTTAAAATGAAGTCTTACAATAAAGAGAAAAATCTGATATCACAAGCAGCAGCAGCAAAATTCCAAGCAGATTTGCTTTATCAGTTTTTTGTGAGGGAGACTTCAGAACTGTATCAATGGAGTCTAGAATTTCAGTTGTAACTCTGGTTGTTATAGTGTAGCAGGTATCACTGAGATCAGAACATGCCCACTGAAACACTGCTATTGTATTTAGACCATAAGCCACATTAATTCTAAGAGTCTTAGTGAATTTGATTTTCTTTCTTGATTTGCGTGCCCTATGGACTTAAAATACAGAAAGCAATGTCTTGGTTAGGAACAGTTTCCCATGGGTAGAAATAACTGTCACTATATTAGCTAGCCACAGTAAACCAGAAGCATACTGGGGTGGGATGAATACCTTTTCTTGGGCCCCCTTTCTTCAAGTACTAAATTTTACCTCTCTACCTTTGGCAGTCTGATGATGTGAAGACTAAACTTGCTTGTCTTCCTTGCATCTTTGTCTTTTGCTTCCAAACATCCACCCTGTACCCACTCAGTAGAGACTCAGCTGCCTTCGCTCTGCAGAATGTGTGCACTTTAAGGAGGAAGAGGAGCTGTTTCTGCATGAGGTGTACTGATACAGCAGACAGACAGAATCCAGTAGCTGGCACAAGGCTGTTTCCCTATTTTATTTGTTAGGTGAAAAATCTTACGCTTCACCAGTTTACTTCTGCTTTTCACTTTGGAGGAAATGGTACTATTTCATTTCTCTATATTTTGTACTACTAACTGATTTTAAGAAGCACTGGGATTGGGTTTATTTGTGTATTTGGATTGTTGGTTGTTGGTACAAAATCTGTGTAACATTGCAAAGGCTATGTTTAGAGATGAAGTACATAAGAATAAGGAAAAATAGATGTATAAATTATTTAGAACTACTGGAATAGTTATTTTTCCCTCCCCTCTGATAATCTGAAATTAGTGGGTTACAACCCCCTAAAATTTTCACTGTACAAGCTACAGAAAATATCACCATCTTTAGTTCATACAAAGCGTAGGCCACTGTGTTGGGAGTCACACTAGGCCGTCTGGGCGAGTGACCCATGGCCTAAACTCCCCACTCCCCAAAGCCCCTGTGGTGGGGAAAACCTGCTGCACACAGCGCCCATGTGTGCAAATTGCTGTGCACCCCGCAATTCGCTGGGTACCCCACAAATCCCCGTGTATTCCGCCGTCCCGGCGAGTCCCCTCCAGCGATGGACGAGGGCCCGGCCCTCAGCCTCCGATCAGAAGCTTCCTCCCGTCGCGATAGCCCCCTGCGCCGCGCACCCTGCCTCTGTTGTGGTGACTGCCCGGGGGCAAAGGCGGCGGGAGCCTGTGCTTACAGCTTGCCGCGGCACCCGGACAGGCCTCCTCACACCAAAATAAAGTTTTCCCGCAAAGAAGTTTAGAATGTAATTCAGAATCTTAAAACTGACCAGCATCCTTTGAATAATTCCCAGGAGGATTACCTCTTCCCCTGTTCCAGATTCTCCATCCCTCTAACCCCTTCGACTGATGTAAGGGGGAAACTCAGATTCCTTAAGATGTGCTTTGGAGTCCTACATAGCAGTTACATCAAGAACAGTGGAATATATTTAAATACATACAGAACTCATATACAACTAGTGCTATTCATTATTCATTTGGCAGACTGCTTTTTTAATAAGGAACTTGGTTTTAGCAGTGGAAATATCAAATTGGATCCCTGCCTAACATGGAAAACAACAGAGTAAAGAAAATGTGAAGTACTTTCTTCTTTGTGTTTTTGTTTGTTTGTTTGTTTGGGGTATTTTAAAAATTTCTTTTGTTTCACTTTATCTGGTTGCAATACTTTAGAGGCAATTCCCCTTCCAGACTGATTCACAAACCATATTACTGATGTGGTTATCTCATTAGCATACATTATTAATAATATTTTTCAGGCAATAATAATTCTATAATTTTTGAAATTAAGGTGCAAGCCTGCCTAGAGCAGAGGAAACAACTGGAAATTCAACAGTTCTAGGGAAATTTCAAATGGTTGAACAGACCCCACGAGTCTGTGGGGGGAAAACTTTGGACAGACGGCACTTTTCCTAGCAAATTTCTGTGGCACCGAGAAGGGTCAGCCTGTCACAGGATAGCCTTCCCCAGGGGCGGGGACTGCGACCTGGCGTCTCGGGCCAGAGTAGGTGTGCCGGCATGAGGGGATAAAACGCTGGTGCGATCCAGCACACACTGAAATTGGCAAAACTATAACTGCCTTCAGTGGGATCGGGTTCCGAGCCGGTGCTCTCTTCTCACACCCGGACGCCGGCTCTTCGCCCGTGAGCTGCGGGTAGTGCCTCCGTGGCAGGCAATTTACCTGTAAGAGGTTTCTTTCCCTTTCTTCCCCTTGTCTTGCCGCCGAAAAAACTTTTGGATGCTTCTGTCATTTTGGGGAGAGGGAGCGAAAACTTATGCTGCCAAGCACACGTTTCTTAACCAATGTGAAAGGCGAGTATTTTAAATAGCAGCACCAGCAGAAGCAAATGGATGGATTGGCTTTAATGAGCAGTGGTGTACAGCAGGGCGGACAGGGTACGGTAGCAATCACTTACAAACCAGCCGGGAATCATCAGCCCAGCACGTCGCTCTCTGACTTGTGATCTCCGACTTCTGATCCCTCTGCACAGACTTCTCGTCTGTCGGAAGGTTATTTTCAGTAAAGTGCTTTTCCCGAATAACTTTTAAACCATTTTCCTGTTGTCTTCCCCCACTTTCCCCCACCTCTTTCACTCCCCGCCCTCCTCCCTTCCCCCGCAGGTTTTTGTGTTCACATTTACGTGGAAGAAACGCCAAGCAACACACTCAAAATAGTGGTGTCTGTGAGCGGTGTAAGGTGATGTGAAAAGCACAATTTACGAATCTCCGGGCCCGTATTATTTTAATGAGATACTAGGGAATTGGGACACACACACAGTTTGAGAGGCCAGGTCACGCTTCAGTCCCTTCTAAGGTACTATAGGATGAATTATAAAAGTGTGAAGGGGAAGCGCAAGTGACCGTTAGTTAGAGGAACCCTTCGCCGTTAGTGCCGTTGTCACTTAAATTCCCACTGTTTAGTCGAGCTATTTAACGATTACTCTTTAAACAGCAAGCATTACACGTCCTGGGGGCCCGGAGCTCGCCAGGGTCTAAGGTAACCCCTTTGCCCACCTCTTTCGCAGCAAGATCTACAGGACGGCGGAGCAGAGGTTTCCGGTCTCGTGGAAGAGGGAGAAGGCTTCCCCTTGACTTCATCAAGGATTTTATCCTTCTGCTCTCCCCATTCGCTGGCCGACTGCAGTATCTCTTCTCTCGAGCTCGGGATAGGGGCTCGGTGGGGAGCCCAGGCTGTATGGCCCCCCCCTGCCTCAGACCGGCGGGGTGGCGGGGAGAACTTCGCTCTCGGCCCTTTCCTCCGAGCCAGCCCCTTTGGCCTCGGCTGTGATTTTTCACATCGCCTCTCCACCACTAATGACACTTAACGACGATAAAAGATCTTACCTGCGACCTGGCTCTCAAATAATCTGATAGTACACGATATAGACACAGACACCAGCAGGGGTATAGTCATGAAATCAATCGGGTTTCCACACGCATGTCCTGGATCCCCCTGTCGTCTCCCCCGGAGCCTGGGGGCCTCTCTCCCCTCGACCCCCTGCTCTTTAGGAGTGCACCAGGACGGAGTGGAGGGAGCTCTTGCCCTCGGGGTTGTTGCTCGCGGTCTGTTCCAGCAGCGATGCAGCAGCCGGGGAAGCGGCGGGGCAGATCTGCGAGGCGGCGACCGTCAGAGCAGGGATGGCCGAGGCAGCGGGTAACGCCGGCGCCGGTTTGATGGGCACCGGGACGGCTGGCATGGTCTGTGCCGGCGGGTGGCAGAGCGCCTTCACGGGCATGCCGAAGGGTCCGTAGTCGGGGGACACGGGCACACCGGCCACGGTGTCCATCACCCCCACGTGCGGCCACACGGAGCTCACCATGCTGCTGAGCTGACTAGGCACCGGGTAGCCCAGGTGGTGCATCACCGAGGCCAGCGGCAGCCCGCCGGCTTGCAGCACACCCTTGTAATCTCTGCCGATGATGTTTTCGATGGCGAAGGGATGCTTGAAACCCGAGGGCTGGCTGCNGTTGTGGCGGAGGGAATTCTGCCAACGCTGGGTGTGCTCCCGGTAGTAAGGGAAGCGCTCCATAATGAACTTGTAGATGTCGCTTAGGGGCAGCATCTTCTCGGCCGAGTGCTGGATGGCCATGGCCGTCAGGGAGATGTAAGAGTAGGGCGGCTTCTGGTCGCTGTATGAACTCTTCCCCGGCCTGGGCATTGCCGCCCCGCCACAGCACTCCCGCCGCCGCACGAACCCGCCGCTCCGGGTTGGGCACCGCTCAATGCCGCGCACGGCGGGCTTGGGATCCGGGGACTTGACTGCCCTACCCCGCCACCGCCTCTACATCCTGGGCGCCACCGGCCCGGGCCACACACGACAGCGACCGCCCCGTGGCCGGCCGGCAAGCTCGGTGCACCCCTCCCTCCAACAGCCTCTCCCCTCGGGACGCTTGCCTCGCCGCCCCACAGCTTGCGGGAGAGACAGCTGCCGCTCAGGCCGCGGGGTCTCGGGGGCTACGTGCCAGAGGGAGGTCCCGGCCCCCGCTGGCGTCCCGCTTTTCTTCTGGAGGTCTCTGAGTCTCCCGGGCTTCCCCCCCTGCCGCCTGGCACACTCGGCTGGAGTTGATGCTCCTCAGGCACCAAGGGCCAGAGAGCATGAAATTGCCTCGGACCTCTGCAGAGACAGGAAAGGAGGAAATAAAAACATCCCTCTCACCGCTCAGTCCAGTGTCCCCTTAAAAGTTTGCGGCAGAGGCGAGCGCCGGGAGTCGGCAGGGAGAGGAGGTGAGCAGGGCGGCCACCGCCGTCGCTGTGGCGGGGCTTGTGCGCTCCGGCGCGGTTTTGTAATGGTGCCCGAGTCGGGAGACCCCCGCAGTTCCTGCTCTCTTGCTATCACATGACAGCCGCTTGGGGACTTGGTGTCTCATGGAAAAAGAGCGAGAAGCGCTCCCGACTCCCCTCTCACTCACATCTCCTCATCAGGGTGAGGTGGAGCCAGGGGGCTGAGGAAATTCCGTGTGAGACCAAGATCCGCTTTCCATAGGGCAGGGAGCAGCGGCCCGAGCAGGAAAGCTTCATCCTCCTACCTCTCCCACTCCAGCTTCCCTCCACCCCTTTCGAAGCCCCCTCTATCCATTCTCCTCCTTCTTGACCCCTCGCTCCCGCACAGCCCAGCTTCCAGCAGTAGGTGAGAAAGTCCTCCAAGGGGTCCGCACCACAGGGACGTGGAAAACGGGAAAAGGTCTTTCCTCGTCCCCATGGCAAATCGAGTCAAGCACCCTGGAGAAACGGCTCTCGACCTAGCCCCGCGAGGCAGCAAGCGGGAAATATGGGCCCTTTGAAATAGTTTCATATCATTCCTGTCACTATGTTTAAGAAGCTACGCAAAGACTAGCACAAAAACAAGAGAGATGCAAAAATCCTACGATCTCCTCTCCAAATCGTTACGGTCAATTCTTGCTGCTCACCTCGATGCGGCTCGTAGAAAACCCATAAAGAACCAGTCAATCTGTAGGTTTAGAGACGGGCTGCTTAGTGCCAGTGTTGGTTTATACTGACTCATTAGTACGAATCAATGAACAGTGCAACAATTCATATCTATCCTCCAAACCTACTGCCTTATAGCGAGTAGGCTGTAGATTTGAGCAAGAAAAAGGGAAGATTGCTCGCTTAGCTGCCGCTAGAGTTGTAAGAAACACTGCTCAACACCAGCATCTACCAGAGCCCAATTAGCGAGATGCTATAAGAGGTGTTAGCGTTAAAATTATTAGTCCGACTTTTATTGCCTAAATAAACAAATAGGATGAAAGAACCTTACTATATATAAAACTATATATGGAAGACGGTTTTTTAGCCTTTCCAGGACTGGTGTGGTGGGTCAGACCCCACGGGTGTCTGTACCTCGCGGGAACGCCGGCTGCAGCAGTGCTGGGGCAGAACCTGGCCGGCGATGCCCGCCGCGCCCCGACTCCGCCGTCGCGGGAGTTGGTTTGAACAACAAACTTGTTTATTTGTCTCCGAGTCAGGCGTTGCAGGTAGAAGTGGTGATGAGGAAGGGGTGGGGGTGGGGGAAGAAAAAAAGCTTTTAAATGTGTGTTTATAATCTCTGCCAGGGGGCAAAGGAAAAGGATAATTTTAAACCCACTCTCAAGTAGTGTGTATTTAAGAGTTTTTACACCTGATCAAGGTCACTCAGGTGAAAAGCATAACCAAAGGTAAAGAAGCAGAATAAGAAGCCACAATTCTGCCCAAACACGTTTCCCCAGAAAGCACGTGCTTTTAAAAGAAGTTTCAGATTATTGTCCAAAGCATTAACTTTCCTCTGAGAAACTAGAAGGCATGGTGGAAGCAACACTAACATCGTGCATCTTGGGAAGCCGGTTCCCGTATTGCCAGCATGGCGAGACCCGACATTTCGACATCTTTCCTGCCGTGTCTATACATTTTCTCCCAAAAATATTTTATTAATGTTTTACCACTTAATCCTATCCTAACCAATTAAAGCCCCTGCTCCTACCCTAAAATCCTGGATCTTAAAGTCATTGTCATTGTTTGCTTCACCTCACCATTTAGCAACCCGGCTTTCTCCCCCCGTACGGCATGTGTGAGAATTTAGCCTGGCCCTTTCTCACATTTATCCTTTTCATGTCCGCTGCAGTCGGATTTTATTATTCACGAGAGAACAGATCCATCCCTGGAGACCGGTGAGACCCTAAAAGCGCTGTTTGCGTTTATTTTTTCCCATCCCTTCCCAAATGCGGCCGCTTTCGGGGGCAATGGTAATTTGCTGTTTCCCCGGGAAGGCGTGGGGGAGGTTGGGAACGGAGGGAGAGAGTCGGCCGGGAGCTCTCTCGATGGGTACCATCGTCCGGCGGGCACCGCTGCAGGAAACCTGGGGCTGCGGGGCTGCCACCTCTGTCCTCTGCGCTCCCCTCGGCCTCCAAGGTAGGACTTCTGGTAAACGATGGGGTGTCGGAGTTAGCCCGCGTTTATCAGCAGCCCTTCCAAAGCTATCGGAAAAGTGCTTGTAGGCACGGGCTAGTTGCTAGCCAATTGGTACGCGCGTTTATGGGGAAACATCACCGCAGGGCTGCGGTCCAACCCCAGATGTTTGTGAAAGCGAGACCTATTTCTTGAAGCCTCTAAGACGGTTACTCAAAGAACCACAGTTCAGGTAATCGGCCAGACACCAACCAGGCCAGTTCAGAATTTCAAGGGGTAATGTTTTACTAATGATGCACTGCTGGCAGCCAGCCAGCGTTACTCGAGTTGTCTCTGTTTCCCTCCCGACGCGGCAGCATAGTTTCTACGGCTTTTTTCTTCAACCAGAAAAGTCATTATAAAGTCTTGTTGCTCTCGAGAAATTAATTCTCGTTGCACTCCTCAGACGCCTTCAATCCTCGGGCAAAGCTCTACCGCTGGAAGATGGCTGTAGCTTTTGTGGAGCAGGGTGACTATCCCCTTTCTTTCGCTTGCTTTGCCGGATGCTACATTTAGGCATGCCTGCCTTCTGGTTTTGCCGCGGTCTGCTTGCCTTGGTGAAGGTTAGCTTTAGAGAGGGCTTTGGAGAAACGGAGTAAAAACCGCTTAGTTCGTCAAGAGCTGCATCACTGAGGAAAACAGAGCCGAGCAGCACTTGGTGGACGGCCAG